>VXBU01006423.1:90185-103098 GCA_013400315.1 Bombycilla garrulus
TTTTTTTTGCAATGTCAGAAAAAAAGTCAGCTTTCAAGTTTCACTCAGTAGGTTTTTCACATGTCAGTGGTGATTCCTTTGCATATTTGAAAACTCCCACTTCCAAATTAACTCATGCAAGGATGCTTTCCCTTCATGTACTTCAGAGATGGACTTTAAGCAAAGGTATGGAGTGATGGGAGAAGGGGAAATGGTTTTTAAATGAGAGAGGGTGAATTCAAGTTGGATACTGGGAAGAAATTCTTCCCTGTGAGGGTGGCAAGGCCTTGGCACAGGTTGCCCAGAGAAGCTGTGGATGCCCCATCCCTGGAAGTGTCCAAGGCCAGGCTGGAAGGGGCTCTGAGCAGCCCGGGATAGTGGGAGGTGTCCCTGCCCTGGAACTGTGCGATCTTTAAGGCCCCTTCCCAGCCAAAACCTTCTGGGATTGAGTGGAAGTTGGCCTTGAGGCCCTGCATGCTTGGGAGCAGTGGTGACTGATGGCCAGAGCTGGTCACAAGTGGCCTTTCCCTGTCATACCGTGAGCTGCTCTCCTGTCAAATCCAAGCAGAACAAAAGGGGCCATTTGTTGCCGAGCTGCTGCCCAGCTGAGGCTGTGTCTAATCAGAGTTAATTATGGCAGGCAGAGGGTCTGCAGTGCTCTGGGTCCCCACACTCCCAAGGACCCACCGCTCCATCCCGGCGCCTCCGCTGCCAATTTTGGGAGCTGCCTATTATCAAGCACCAAAAGGTAGAGATTGCACAGGATCCCTGGCAAGCAGCACAAAGTATCCCAGCTTAATGCTAAAGCAATGACTAATCAGGGCATCCCAGGAGGAAGCTTTGCAGTAGCTTTTGCAAGGGTAATGAGGACAATTTCCATAGCTATGACACTTTCAGCCAAGCAAAATGCCACAAATCTTGTTTATTCTTATTTATTCTTTCCTGGAGCTGCAGGTAACACAGAGCCAAAAGCAAATTACTTTTCCTGGGGGAGGGATTGCACCAAATATTTTGCTGGATGAACAGTCAGGGTTGTTGTTTTATCATGGCAGCACAAATAGCTAAATTCTATTAATTGCTGAATGCTGTTTTGTTTGGCAAATACAGGAAGCAGTTTACATGGCTACGCAAGTGCTCTGGTTCCCAGTCCTTCTGAAATGGTATTATTGTAACGGGATAATACTGATTAAGGACAGTTCCCTGAGGAAGGAGGGCCTTTTGATGACTGAGTCATTTCCTCTCCCTGCTCGACGCCAGGGCGATAGCGCTTCTCTGCTACAGGCACACACCCTTTGTAGCCAGAGACTTCTCCACAGAGGAGGTCCAAAGCGAAGCTTCAGCCTTAGGTGGAAATGCCCGAGGCCATGAGTATTTCTGGAGCACCAGAAATACACTAGCAGTCCAAGCAGAAACTACTTTTTCCTCCCAAAATATTTCACTTGCCAGTGCCCTTTCAAAACCACTGTCTTTGGCTACACCACTCTGCTGGAATAACCTGTCAACCCCTTAAAACTTTGATTTTTGTTCCCACAGAGGTTTGGCAAATTAATTTGCTAAAAGACAATAACACCTCTGCAAACCATGGCAGTGCAGCCTTCTCCTTCTGGACGTGGTCACCTGCCACCAGTGACCACCAGGCCAAGGCCACCAGGTCAATTAACAGAGGTCAGAAATCAGTAATAGCAAAACTAATGGTCACTCCTAAATTAGAGAAAATTCAGAGTAAGGGCCTAGAGGGAAAAGATTCCATGGTCCTATCACAACTGATGGGCATCAACCATGCAAGCACCAGGGGATCTGATCCGAGTGGAACATGGTGGACAAGAACAGCCCTCTGTCTCTCCCTTCTTTTTGATTTTTGTCATGTATTGCCGTAGGACATGCTTGAATGAGCTCAAGTCAAACCATGGCTTAGCAAGAAAATGTTCCTTTTATCACTTCCGAGCTCAACCTGGGCCCTTCTCAATGTTTTCCCTTTTGAGGTACAGTAATTGCTCTCCAATTAGGCAGGAAACTGTACCAGGTTTATTGCTCTAAAGGAGCCAGTGTTATCAAAAAACAACACATCAGGGCCTGTCTTCACAGGAAGGGAATCATAAGTAATCAGCAGAGCTATAATGCAATTGGCTGCTGCTCTCTCCCCACAGAGCACAGAAAAAAAAACAAGGTAGGACTTTTTTTTTTTGGTAGCCAAAGTGTTTTAAAAGAGCCCTGGTTCCTCTTTGCCTCCCCGATTGGCTTCTCCAAACACTGCTGTGTTTCCCCAACAGGACATAAAAAACCCTTGCTGTGTGCAAGGATGGGGCAGGGGGGCCTTCCTCCCAAATTTTGCAGACTGGTGCCATCTCTTCCCTAAGTGCCACCCCCCAGTTTGGGAGCAATCCTAGTCAAGGGGGAAGAACTGTCACAGAGTAGAAAAATCATGAAGGTCCTTGACCCTTGCTGCTCTTTATTCCTGTTCAGGTTATTTCCCTTGGAAATTCTTTCTAAAAATAGATGTTCCCCAACACATGTGAATACACACACAGGAGCAGTAGTGGGTGTAACATTGGTTCTCTTATACAACTACTCACCATTGTGGCCTTTTAACCCTGTCCAAAGTGTCAAGATTAATTAATTTCATTCATCAAGAGCTGCATCAATATAGTTTCATTGACATCCATCCATCCATCCATCCATCCATCCATCCATCCATCCATCCATCCATCCATCCATCTATCCATCCACGAGCACACCCACAGTGTGCACAGTACTTACATCTGGGTCACAGGGCTCAGCATGTGTGACAAAAGGAAACAAAAATACTGAATTTGGTAGTAATACAGAATCCAACTGTGAGAGATCGCCAGGGAGCAAAGGGAAGGCAGGTCAGAAAGGATTTCCCATATTGCTGGACCACAGGTCAGGATTTCAGGGTCCCGCTCTGGCCAGGTGGTCAGAGGATGTGGGGTGGTGATGAAGGAGAAGCTGTGAAATCTGTGAGAACAAATTCTCCTGAAGGAGAATTTTAACAGCTCTTTCTGCCCTGCTGAGTCTGCTTTGCACAGAGCTTCTGACAGTCCCTGATGGATGAGCAAAGGAAGGAATACAGCAGAAAACAAAAAATTCTGTCAACAGACCATTTTTGAATGTTTCAATATTCTGCTGGTTGTTTAGTTTAACCATGGGTAACAAAAAGGACAATACATGAACCTTGAGCTGTCAGAGAAGAGGCTGGAAAATCAGTTGGTATCAGCAAGAAAGGTCGCAACGTTCTATGCTTATCATGTGTCCTCAGAAATAGAAATATTTGTCCTTTGGTCTCTGCTTTTCCTGTCTGTTTTTCCCCCCTCTATTAAACATGGAAGTCCTTACTGCTTAATTGAGCCTCTGGATGAGTTAGAGTTTGGACACACAGGGATGTGATCACATCCCTCCTGCAATCTCCCAACCTCCCTGGCAGGAGCCTGGGCTGCTCAGAACTCACAGATGAAAGTCTGGAGAGCCCAAGTAGGAACATCTGCTTTGCCAGGAGTCACAATGTCCCCATTTGATCTGATCCAGGGGGTCATGGTCCTTCAGACCTCAGCAGAGAGTTTTTACTTCAAGGGGTACTTTGAGTGCTGAGCTGCTTTTACATCTCAGCTGCTCTCCCTGAAATGACTTTTGTCAGTTTGGTTATTTGTTTTAGTGGTGATGTTTTTAAACTAAAGCCTGTGTGCCCAGAAGGCACATAAAATAAGAGGCTTTTAAAAGCCAGAGGATAAATAAAACACAACCTTGAATAAACAACAGGCTTTTGTCCTAATTTCCTCCCATTCCTTAATGGATACTGATAAACCATCTGAATTTCTCAGTGTATTAACGCCACAATGACAGCAACACCAAACCCACAACTTCACAATAGCAATGATTTGACCAAATTATTGTCTTTGAGGCAAGCAATTGTTTCATTCCAAGTGGGTTGTAGGATATCATGGCCTTACCAGGCTGCTCCTTTCTCTACCCCATCACAGACGGTTTCAATGAGAGGCATTTGTCAAAGAAAATCCACTCAGGGCTAATACATTTCCTGGGAAAAAATATCTTGTTTGATCAGGTAAGACCATGCCCATCGCATTTCATTACTAATTTTATGTTCAGTACTGTTACAAAAAGTGAAGCTGTTAAATTTCACCCATGCTGGTGTGCCTAGAGAAGTGCCACAACGGCTCCAGTAGTGCCTGGTGTCCTCCACAGTGACTCTCACCAGGAAAACCTTGCCTTTGCTGTTTCTGGCCATGTGGTTAATTCCTGCCCTCGCCTAGGTTTGTGTATTTATGGATTTTTCCCTGTGAGGATGGTGAGGCGCCAGCACAGGTTGCCCAGAGAAGTGGTGGATGCCCCATCCCTGGAAACGCTCAAGGCAAGGTTGGATGGGACTCTGAACAGCATGGTCTAATTGAAGATGTCCTTGCTCATTGCAGGGGGTTGAACAAGATAAGCTTTAAGGTTCTTTCCAGCCCAGACCATTCCAGGATTACAGACCCATGACCCGTGTTTAAGCACAAGAACTTCTGCACTGTAAATAACAAGGAGCCTTTCTATCCCTTCGGCCCAGTGGGGATCAGAGCCTGAGCTCTGGATTTCTGCTCCTAGCAGCTTCCATCCCTGAGTCCACTCACAAAGTGCTCTCAACTTTGCACCAACAGCAAGTCGAAACAGCCTGAACACCCACCCAGAGCTTTGTTTGGAGAACATTCCCAGGGCATGTCACGCCCAATCCATTTTTCCTCCTGAGAGTCTCAGAACAAAGCGGGTGATCCTGGGTAACATAAATACACATGCACCAAACACAGTCAGAAACAAGCAGCAAGCAAAAACAAAAGTTACAAGCAAAACAGATTTACAAAAAAACACAACTTCTGACATGTCTAGACACAGCACTAACTTGGCAAGTGTATGCACTTCATCTTTATTGCTTGGTAAGAGAAATTGTTCCTCTGTATCATTCCCTTTTGTTTTTATTTCAGAACATGTATAATTTTTACTGATAGGAAGGTGACAATTTTCACAACCAGATTTAATTTTGCTTCAGAAGCAAGCAAAACATTAAAACAAGCCAATTCATAAAAACACTCTAAAATATTTAATGTAAAATGACCTCACCTCCAGGAATGAAAGCTGAGAATTCACGTGGAAAGCAAAACCATTTGTTACAAGGGGAGCAGATGGGCATCATCCTAAAGAGCAGCAATATTTGTCCATCCACTCTTTCTTTCCTAAAGGATTATTTTCTCAGGTAGCAAGAAGAGAAGCCAGACCTTACATCATCAGAAACAATTTCTGGGCATCCACGTGAGAATCAAGCAGGGCATGGATTCAGGTATTAAAAGGAGTAGTGGAGGGTTCTTCAACTCTAATTTTAGAGAGAAAAAGGGCTGAAAAAAGAATAAAATTTTAATTTATAATTAATAGGCATTCCAACCTCCAAGGCAAATTAAAGTTCTCCTATGCACAGGATTATCCCAAACCCAAAAGAAACGGAAGCTGAGTATTCTCCTTCCAGGCATCTCTTTGATGCCTAAAAGCATCCTGGACATCACAGCATGCCCTCAATCCATCCTTGGGAGCTGACAGCCTGGCACAGGAGCAGGGCTGGGAGCACCAGGCCTGGCTGTGTTATGATGAATTCTCTGTTTTAATGGTTTGGAGGAAAATATTGTTCGTGAGCTACATAAACAATTTTAATTGGCTTGGGCGCCCAAAATGTGCTTTTTTTGTTTGGCTGCCAAGGTTGCTTTCTCGCTTGCTAATTATGTTTCACTTTAGCTTTCAGCAAAAACAGGAAATAAAGCATCCATTACTTGAATGACAACTTTTCAACAAGCCAGCATTTCAACATCCATTGTGTAATTTCCGACCCAGAGCCAGCTAGGAGCTAAGTACCTTTAGAGCCATATATCCCCTCTCATAAGGGCCTTTTGGGCCCCTCGTGCTCCTAAATAATGTTTGTGTGTCTGAAATAGGCCAGACACATTTGCTGCTGCTACCCACTGCCCAAAGAATTCCCTTTCCTACCACAAGATTTCAAGGATTCTGAAGAAGATCATCTTTTTTCCCAAGGTCATGGAATGATGGGAGAAGGAGGAATGGTTTTAAAATGAGAGAGAGTGAGTTTAGACATGAAATTTAGAAATTCTTCCCTGTGAGGGTTGTGAGGCCCTGGCACAGAGTGCCCAGAGAAGCTGTGATTTCCTCATCCTAGGAAGTGTCCAAGGCCAGGTTGGACCGGGCTTGTAGCAATTTGGAATGGTGGAAGGTGTCCAATGGCAGGGAGGTTGGAATGAGATGGTCTTTAAGGTCATGGTCTTTAAGGTCCCTTCAAACGAAACCATTCTGCTGTTCTGTGATTCCAAGTGTCAGGCCAAAGGCCACCCCCATGTCTGGAAATGAAACCACAGAGATTTTAGGGAAAGATTAAATGATGGTTTCTCCTCCCTCAGGTGAAAACATGGTGGTCCCAAGCCCCAGCACCACAGAGGAGGGTTGGACTGATGAGTTATGTGTGTTTTCCTTTTACATCTCTGTTTCTAATTTCTGATTTATAGTTTCTGATTCTAAGCTCTGATTTGTCAGGGTTTTTTAACAAGTCTTGCGATTTAGGGTTTTTTTCCCCTCCTGAGATGTCCTGTCTTTTGTGGTTTCAAAACACACTTTCAAAAGCATCCAGAATGGATGCTCTGTGCCATTTCCCAGCTCAGCTGTGGAGGAGAAGCTCTTCTTCCTCATGTTCAGCCAAATGAGGTGTTCTTGGCAAAGCAAGCAATAGGTGTCTACCACATGGTGGGGGTGAGTGAGGATGCCCTTTAAATTACCTATAAAACCCTTTGATTCAAAATGCTGATGTTGCCATAGGCAGTTTGCTAAGCTTATTGATCACCTTCTGTTTAAATTAAAGTTTGATGTCCTGGAACAGGCTATTCAGCACTGAGAGCTAATGGGATGGGATGAGATACAGGGAGCCAGAGAAACATGCACATGGGGGAAATGGATTGTGGTCAAAAAGAAAAAAAGAGGGTTATATGCTGAATAGGTTCCATGGGTCAGTTAGCAATAAATATTGTGGTTGTAAAAGAGTCCACTGTGGATGTTGGAGGTGGAGGTTTGTCTGTGTAATTAAAGGGAAATGGGCAGCTTGTTAGAAAACTAAAAATTTCAGGGAAAGGAAGTTAAAAAATGAGTTTTATGATTTATTATAAATGTGTGCTTAGTGATATCTGCCGGAAATTCCAGCTGCCCCAAGTTTTTGGTAAGTTGGGTGAGATTTGAGCCAGTACAGGCAAGAGGTGATTGAAGTAAACATTGGCCAAGGAAGTTGGGAGATGTTGTCCCTGGTAGATATGTGTCTGTCTTTCCATCTCTCAATCAATCACACAATCATTCATACTCACACTTTGGAATGAAGAAAAAGCAGGCTTTCACAAAGAATAAAAGATTTCTGGCTGGAGCCATACCGAGCAAGACTGCAGCTTTTTTTTCCCCCGTGAAAATCAAGGTTGATTTCCTGGTTTTAGATTAGTTTTCAAGCTTTTCAGTATTTTCATTACACACCACCATGTTTGTCCTAAAGTTAATGGAATATGCACTTGCTGAAGGAATATCAGGATAAATTCTACGGCTGAGCTACAAGAGAAGTAACTGGGAGAACAGTTTTTCAGTCTAGGCACTCAGCTTTGCCCACACTGACCTAGGAAGGAATTTCATAACCCCCCAAACTTATTAAAGCTGAAATAGTATTGGTAAATAGTGGAATATCTTGTCAGATGTTCCCCAGCAACTGGAGCAACCTGGGCTATGGAAGGTTTCCCTACCCACTGCAAAGGGTTGGGATGAGATGGACTTGAAGGTCCTTTCCAACTGAAAGCGTTCCAGGATTTCATGAACATCTTGAGATAAGCTGGCTGCTGCTGCTGATTTCAACAGGATAAAGGAAACCTTTATCTCCAATATTGCTGTAATCTCTAAGTCCATGAATCCTTTAAAAAGGAAAGGCTTGCAAGATATGGACTTATTTATGAGATATCTAAGCATCCAGAAGTTTTGTTTCTGAGCCCACCCACCCAGCATAGACAGCTTCCCCAGGCAACCCGTGCCAGGGCTTCAGCACCCTCACAGGGAAGGATCTCTGCCCAGTATCCCACCTAACCCTGTCCTCTGCCAACATGAAGCTATTCCCCCTTGTCCTGTCCCTCCAGGCCCTTGTCCAAAGTCCAGCACTCTTGGAGCCCCTTTAGGCACTGAAGGGGCTCTGAGGTCTCTCCAGAGCCTTCTCTTCTCCCGGCTGAACCGTGGAGCCTCTGGAACTGCCGCATGCCGTGGAGACCCTGCGGGCTGCGGTGGCCGGGAGGAGCTATCTCAGGAAACCATCTGTGCTCAGGCAGATCTGCAGGAAACCCCTCCAGCCCAGCACCCATCTTTTATTTTTATTTCCCTCCCTGACAGTTTTTCTCCTTGACACTTTCCCCAGACCACACCAGGGAGGAAGTGTTGTCAATTGAGCATCGTTGCTTGTTCCCAGCCATGGAATGCAGAGTGGTTTAGTTAAGAGCCAGTGCCTATTTATTTGGCACTTATTTACAGCTAACAGGAAATCTTTTGGAAGTAGAAATTGTTGGAAAACTAGTGTAGGTGCTTTTAGAGTCATAAAAATCATAGAATCAGCTAGGTTGGAAAAGACCTTTAGGATCGCCAAGTCTCACCTTTCCTGAGAAGGGTAATTTTTGTCTGGCCAGAAATTCATGCCAATTGTTTTGGTGAGTTCTCAAAAAACACAGAAAATTGTGAAACAGGGGAAAAAAATCAATCAGTGGACAAAGCCTGATAAAAACTTTCAACAGGTCAGAGAAAAGCAATAGTGCAGAATGTACCAGTAGGATCTCAGTGGACACTCCCCTCTGGAAGCAAAGCCAATCTCACTTTTCAAATTAAATTATATGTTTTCCACGGATATCTAATGACTTAAATAGCCATTAATTCTACAAGAATGGTCATTCATTCTTAAAGAGTCACAAGGGTGGTGGGAAGAAAACACAGAAAATGTTGCTGAGATTGCAAACCATCCTATTGTTCATATTGCCAGTGCAATATTAGGGCACTAACCCCACCTGGAAAATATTTTTCCTCTGCCCAGGACACTGGTTATGCAATTATTACATCTCCTATTATGTAAAATAACAAAAATATCTCTAGAGTATTCTCTGAACAATTGATAAAAATCTTCTTTGATTGAAACTGTAAATCTATAAAACAAATCTAAAACCTAAAAAAACCCTAAGCAAGATTTATCAATTCAGTGTAGATAATGTTATTCTAAGAGTCTGGTGATTCTACTTGTGCTATCTTAAAAAAAATAAAAAAAGATCATAATTCAGCCTTTCCCCAAAGATAAACTTAGAGTAAGCTTAAAGCATGTCATTTCTGCCCTACTCTGCTGTGGGGAGCACCACTGGATTTTGTTTTGCTCGAGGAAGGCAGCAAGAAACTCCTTGAGAAGATGCTCCAGAACAGGCTGCCCAGGGCAGGGCTGGAGTTCCTGTCCGTGGAGGGATTTAAAAGCTATGTGGATGTGGCACTTGGGGACACAGTTTAGAGGTGGCCTTGGCAGGGCTGGGGGGAACAATCTTAGAGCCAATCTTTTTCCAGCCTAAATTATTCTGTGATCTAAGCTGTGACTGCACAGTCAGGATTTTGCTGGGGTAGTGTAACAGCACAGGCAAATATTCCCCATTTACATCTGTCCCAAGTTTCCTACTCATCAGGTAGTAAAGGAAATAGGAAATCAGACCTCAGGAAAGCCAAGAAGACATCTCTGAGCCTGAAGGAGAAGTTCCCAAAGCAGAAATACCTCCAGTCAACAGGGGTGTTTGGGACTGTCCTGCAGTAACCCAGCTGCAGGGGTAGGAGGGGCAGAAATTGTGCAAGAAGCTCAATCGGTGCTGAAATGAGGAAGGAAATAATGTGCTAAATGATTTAATTCTCTGAGCTCACTTTGTTCCTCACAGATAGACCCAGAACTGGGGCTGATTACAGTGCCTTGTTTTGATTAACGGAGGGAGATCTGAGACAGAGACATCAGTTTCAAAGAGTTCCCACATCTTGTATTTCATTCTCACAGTGGGGTCAGGAATTCAAAGAACAATTATCTTTCATTCTTTATAGCTAAAAAGTTATTTTCAACGATGCCAGTTTAATGCCAGTCAACTCCACTGATCTTATTATACTTCAGTGGAATTACTCCAGATTTACACCAGTGGAAGTAAGTGAACTTTATCTGATGCTAAATGAATTTATGGGCTTTGAGTACTCTGTATATGCTTGTTCCACTTCTTGGGGAGTTTGATGGGATTTAAGGGTGATCAATTATTTTAGTTGTGTTTCAGCTCTACACATTCCATCAGTCAGATAATGCAGCCAGAATTTGGAAGTTAATGGCCCAAGTGCAGCCTCAGATGCAGCCTGGGATGCTGTTGAGGCCAGGTTCCCCACCAAACCATCACTCCTGCTGCCAACACCTGACAAATCCGAGCTCCTCCGTGCTGCTGCAGCAGATTAAAGCAACATTTCTTTTGTACTACCCAGTAATCTTTATGTTGGGTGGTAAAGTTAATGTACGGGATTGTCACTCAACCCATTTCACACCGAAGAGCCCAGAGCAGCTCTGAGGCAGCAGTCTGGAAGTGAGAGCATCACCAACCCATTCCTCAGTCTCAGAGGATGTGTGGAGACGCTAAATGAATCATTAAAAAGAATTGAGAATTCCTGAGCTGTTGTAACTACTGAGAACACCTCCACCCCCACAAGTCTCCAGCTCTCAGGAACGGCAACTCTCTCTCGACTTGGAGAAATGTGTTTTAAACAATTCAGTTCTTTTGTGCACATGTTCCTTTCACAGGGAAGGGAGACAGGCTTGCAGAGCCTATTAGCTGTTCCACATGCACACATGCACATCCATTGGCAAGGGGAATTATTTTCTGGCCAGCACACAGCCACTGGGTAACACAAAGGACAGACTCCTTTAATCTTCAGCAGCAGCATAGCGGTGTCCAAGCTTGTCAGAAGCTGCAGGAGGAGTGATGGCCGTGCTGCTGACAGCCTTCTAATTGGGTAGTAGAAAGCAGCTCTAAAGGATGTGTTTGTGCCAACAAGTGTGGCTTGACATCAAGAGAGATCTGACAAGGAGCCGAGGGGGGGCCGCAGCAGCACTGGATGCGCTCCGAGCCCGGCGGGGCTGGGGTCTCACAGCCAGCAGAGCTGAGCTTGGCTGTGGTGCTGCAAAGCTCCAGGAGGGAACACATTGCTCCAGCGCAATCAGGAGTGCTTGGCCTGGCTGCTCTGCCAAAATGAGCTGTCAGTGTTCTCGAGCTCCAGACAATCATGGAATGGTTTGGGTTGGGAGGGGCATTAAAGACCATCTCGGTCTGGCCCTGACACACCACAGAAGATGGGAGGTGTGAGAGTCATCAGCACTGGAAACTGTTTGCCCACCATGGGTTTGCCCACTGGTCCTGATCCTCTCACTCCACACCCCACCAGAGCTCCCAGTGCTGCCCACTGCACTGCTGGGATCCAGCAGCCAGGATTTCCTGTGTCAGCCCCTGCTCCTCCAAACCACTCAAAGTAGCACCAGAGCTGACAGGAACTTCATACTGAAAAACACAGGTGGCTGTGTAACACTGTCTTCACTTAAACATGAATAGGGGATGCTGAATAATTCCAGCTTCAGACGTTGCTGGAAGGCTGGCTGATGGGGAGTGTGTGATAGAAGCTGCTGCACCTACCTGTCACTGTGCTTAGGTGACTCTACAGCTCAGTCAAAGGGGAATCGAAACCACAAATTAATCTGAGAGTGCTCAGCCCCTGTGGTTTTGGAATTAAATGCCTGCTCTAAGTATAAAAAAAGGCTGATGGACTCACTGCGTAAAATATCTGGGGAGAGCTGTAGGGTGAGAGGCACCTGGCCTAGGTGCAGGCTCTGCCTGGGACAGAAAATGTAGGGAAGCACGTCCAGGCTTCCCAAGGCTTCGTTGTTGCTCCTGATGACCAGGAAGAGAAGCTGAAACTTCTGGGAGGTGACATGAGTGAAAAGGTCCCCAAAGGGGCTTAGAAACCAGAAAGAAGAGCTCCAGGAAGGGTGCACTCCAAAGTGGATCTTTTTCTTCTTCTGGTCTTATTTCCACCTGAGAATGGCCCAGTAGCACCTGGTCCATACATGAGAGATGAAAACTCAGCAGAGGGTGGATGGTGGTGACCAGATGGGGTGGGACAGGACAGGATGGTCTGCCAGCAAACCGCTCAGCATGCCAGCTCTCCTGCTTTGGCACACACCTGCCCTCCCCACATCCTGCCAGAGCAGGGACATGGCACTACTGGCAGCTCTTGAGGTGCTCCAGAGGCGACTGGTGCAGAGGAGAGGCGTGAGGATTGCAGCAAGAGGACTTCACAGAGACTGTTTAAAAAAATGTGTCAGGATTGATGAATATTCCAACAAACATGATTTTGATAGGGCCACTGTAAAGAGATGCAGTAACAGCATGGAGAGACCCCAGTTGTGCTGGAACCAATGCTCTTTTCTCCCTGAAATGACACTTCTCCACAGGCTTGTGTGTGTGGGGAGGGAGCCAGACAACTCATACCCGTGGCATCCAGAGGCAGCTAATAATTCCCTCAGTGCTGGAGTGCAGCGTGTTCTATTAACATCTGCAGTAACTGGAAATTTACCCATCCAATTTTCTCCTCTCCCCCAGCCACAAAGGGAGACCACTCCAATTATTTTTCAGACAGAATTAAGGCTGATGCTTACCATTATCTCCCTGGTAACCTTCTGCTCATGACTACATTATGCAACATAATTGTAAAGCCACCTCAGCTCACTGGGGTTGTTATTAAATGCACTCTACTGCTTCTTTTTTTTTTT
>VXBU01006423.1:103107-141743 GCA_013400315.1 Bombycilla garrulus
TTTTTTTTTTTGTTCCCAAGGTCAAGGTTAGTAATTAGGTGGCTGGTATGCTTGGGACAGAGCCTTGTTAGGTAGGAAAAAAATTAGAAGGATTTTAAAGGATGCATCAGGCATTCCCAAGTGATGAAATTTTGTCAGCAGAAGGTAGGCCAGTGAAGGAAGGTGAATTAGGGGATGTGAAATGATGCAGCACACAGGTCTGTGGATGAAACTTGGACTGACCAGGGTGTGAAACATGTGGGATGAATTTCCACGGGGAATGCTGGAAAGCCAGCATGGATATTGCAAGCTAAAGTGACGGTGGCTTCTCTGCGCTGGAGCTTTAATTTGAGCTGATGAAACAAGGTTGAATCGAGCTGTTTGTTTTCCATCTGTCTGTTTTTTCTCCAAAGGTCCCCGATGCTTGCACGTGAAGTATCAGCACCTCATTGTGCACAGCAGGGGGGTTGGAACGAGATGGTCCTTCAAGGTCCCTTTCAAGCCAAACCACTCCATGATTCCCTAATTCCACAGGCCCCAGGACATGTATTCTTAGGGATTTGCCTGTGCAATGGGATGGGGCAGCCACTCAGCAGGAGTTCTCACTGTTTCCCTGGTCCATGAGAACTAGGTGACACCAGAATTCTTCATTAAATCCACCTCCTAATACACTTAATTAGGGAATATTGCTTCACTGCATGTTGAAGGAATTAAGAGCAGAAATAACAACGTTCCATGGGGGAACAAGAGGACTGATGGGTTCCTGGAATGATGTCAGATTTCCTGGTAATATTGCTGCTTAGTGCCAAGGTTATTGAATCTACCTGGTGACTCTCCCAGGTGGTAACATGAAGGAGTGTGTTGACTAGAGCCTGTACTCTGGAAAAGCTGCTTTTATTGGGAAACAGCTTGGAAGGGAGCACAAGATGAAGACCTGCAAGTGTCTGTGCTCACAAATGCATAATTATATACATACTGCATAGAAATATTTCCAAAAAGTCCAACAACATAAATATGTAAATATATATACACATATCTCTGTCTGTATATATACACAGGAGAGCCTGAGCTAGACTCTGGTTGTCTTATGACTCCTTTTGAAACTTTCCCTGAGGGAATTGCATTCCCAAGTCACCGCTTATTTTCTAAACTGGAAGTATTTGTGGGTTCAGCCCAAAGCCCGTTTTGGTTCAGATGTGTCTCTTCCTTGACATGAATGGGTTGGGATGAGATGTTTAATGCCAAAGTCAAAACTCTCCCTAGTGCCCTACTGGGGTCATTCCCATGCATCAGCATAGGAGAGAGTATTTACCATAGAAAAAGAGGGAATTACTTGAAAGGACTGTACTGTAGAGCAGTAGCCTTATGACAGAGTAATTGGATCTGGCTTGCGTGCAAGGCAGCAAGCGAAATCAATAAAAGAAGAGGGAGGAAACAGGGAGGGGAAGCCCTTCACGTTTTTGCAGTGAAATATCCCTTCATCTGTTCGATTGTAACTAACTTTTCATCATCCCTGATGTGACCTGTAGTTGAAGATTTCTCTGGACTATATCCACAGTTGCTGGGTGGGGTGTTTTTTTTCCTTTCATCTTTGCTGCTTGTGGGAGAAAATCAGGCAAAACAAAACAAAACTTTGTAACTGCTCAGACCTCTTTATGCACCAGGATCCTTATCTAACGTCTGGACCTCACAGTCTCAGAGCAAACCTCACCCTGAGTGTGGTTTTTATTGTTCTGGTTTGTTTTCTTCCAGTTCAAAGGAAGGGTTAAGCCCCAAAAAGAGAAGTGTGTCCTTGGTCAGGAGTATGTAAGTTCTCTGAGTCACACTTCACCAAAAGCCTCCAAAGTGTGTTCAAGTCAATGCCTGTGGTCATCCCTCAGTGACAACTCCTTATCCTCTCTATCCACCTCTGTCCTTGCGGAGGTTAGAAAATATGTTAATTAGGAGAATGATGAGGAGGGTTTGATCTGAAAAAAACCCCCAAAAAACAAAAACAAACAACAAAATCAAAACAGCACTTTTGAAGAGCATGAAGACCAGAACAGAACTTACTGCTGAAACAAAATTTCCAGGTTGATTAAAAGGGAACAATTACTTTTTTTTTTTTTGTCTTTGAATTTTATGGTGCCCTTCATGCCGTTAATATGACACTGTGGTTATATGAGTAACTATTGATACAGCACTGGTTCTTCAGTGTCACACTCCCATCTCCTTGGCAGCAGCTGGTTTATATAGAATCATGGAGTCACAGAATGGTTTGGCTTGGAAGGGACCTTAGAGATCCCCCAGTTCCAGCCTCCAAATTCCTCCTCAAATATTCTGTGTTCTTTAAGAGAGACCAAGGTTCTTGTTCTGTGATGTCAAATTTGGGTTCAAAAAACCCAACCCAATCAAAAATTTCCATTACTTCAGAGCCAAATCCCAGGGGCTGGCAGGTGAAGGCTTCAGTCCGGTGTGTGGTGGGAAAGAGGAGGATTCTTGCAAATAGGTGGATTAGAGTGGAGCAGTGATTCTATCCCCAAATGGTGGCTCAGCAGCAGAAGACAGCCCAAATTACAGAAATCCTGATTTCTTTATGCCACCTTTTGTTTTAATTGTTTGCCTTTAGTCATGGTCTTGACTTTTGTCTCCCACAAAAAGCATTAATAGAAAATCTAGGCCACCACCGCCAAAATTTGATTCTTCCATCTATGCAGAGACTTCAGTCTTCATAAACTGCATTTTTAGGCAACCAGCATTACTGACTATTAAGGGCAGCAAAGTTAATCTTACTGAACACAGACCTCTCCAAATGAGGGTGACCTGAAATAGCTCAATAGTATCCATAAGCTATAGGGGGGATAAAGCTGAGATATACCGAGGGAATAAAGGTAGGAACAAGCTGAGGCTGAGTGGTAATGATGATATTTTGGCCTTCCAAGACCAAGCTGAAAATATTCCCTGAGTGCAAGACAGGATGTTTCTTTGGAAACAGACACATTGAACTATTTCTTTAGATTACACCACTCATAGAAATGATGCAGCTTTACATGAAATTCTTGTTGAGAAACATCTAGAAAAGTCCAGGTGACTCCATGGCACATTATTCCAAGCTCTGAATGCTAAATGTTGTCTCTAGCAGCAGACCTCTGCCATGCTCCAGTAATTTGTCTATACATTGATCTTTATTCTTTATTAATAAAAGTTAATTTTAACCAAAACTCATCCCTCAGGATTTTCAATCAATGAACACACACACACACTCACACACACACACACAACAAAAACAAACAAACAAACAAAAAAGCCACAGTAAAGAGCACTGGAAAATCCAGCTTCACAGAGAAAGAAACAATGGAAAGAATAGCCCTCACTAAAAATAGTGCTGGTCTTTTTGTGCCTGGGCAGGAAATGTCAGCACCACCAATTCCAGCACTGAATAATGCTTTGTCTTTGGGAACGTTATTCAGCAGGAGGCAAAAGCAAATCAACAGCCAATTCTGCTGTAAACATTTGCAGATGGGAAAATTGAGGCAAAGATGTATTAAAGGATTGCTCAAGGTGAAGAAAAAGAAGTCTTTCTTGATTACTGGTCATCTGTTCTGGTGGGACAGAAAGTCCTCAGCTGGAAAGGCCAAATTTCACTGTCCAGAGCAAGAGTTTATTATATGTAAACCTTATAAATGAAAATGGAATTGTCCCAAAAAGGTATTTGGCTTTGTTCTTCAGAGGTATTTGAAGATGCAGCTCTTGGTCAGCATTCTGAGGACCTTCTTGCTGAGCTTTTTGCTGCAAATCCAGCTTTTCTTTTCCACAATTCTTTGCTCACGACTTCACCTGGCATCTCCCCTTCACAGGATGGAGAGAAAACAAGAAATAATCTCACCGTTTTAATTTCAATTACTTTAGATGAGGAGACAGATGGTGCTCGCAGCCCCATGGAGTGATCCCAGCACTATCATGAGTTCTGTGCTTAAAGATCTGACTTCATCTAGGAAAGTTTGTCCTGATTGAAAAAAATGAAGCACATACAAATTGTCCTCTTCAGCTTCTACGTTGCACATTGCTCTACTGACTTTATGCAGAAAAGCTTTTCTGCAGGTGAAGGGATTGATCTGGAATTGCAAGGATTGTTCCTGGTTTGTCCATCAGTGCACATGCTCAGCTATGAATATGAGAAATATCTCATTATCTGCCAGACCTGAGGTGGTCTGAGCAAAGCAGGGAAATGCAAAACCTTAAAAATTATTTTTCCAGTAATCGCTAGTCACTGTGTATTGTAAGTCCTCATTTTCATGTTGTTTTTCTAAGGAGTTAAGTAATTCCTTATGCGCCAATGTTGATGCTTTTGTCCGTCACCAAAACTTTTGAACTCTTTTAGATACACAAAGGCACAGAGGTCTTAAATATATTAATTTCCTGTGAATTTTTGGAAAATAAATAGAAGGGGGGCAGCAGGCCAGTGCATCTGCAGTGTGTGCACAACTTCTGAGAGCAGAACATTTACTGGCATTATGGAGTTGCTCACATTATTCCATCAGGAATTTATCAGAATGTGAGTACCCCAATAATCAGGGAAATTTTACCTTTTATATTTTAAGAGTTTATGTTTTATTAAACCATGAGACACTGGAGCAACCAAGCTCATAGAAATGTCTTGGATTTTTTTAAACTCGTTTGATGTCCTTCTGCATATTTTTGAGCCACCTTTAATTGAATTATTCAATTTCTGATTCTTTTTTAACCAAGTGAAGTTCATGGCAGGTTTTGGGGTTTTTTTGTTTGTTTGTTTGGTTGGTTGGTTTTGAGTATGGAGTCTTGCAACAGTTTAGTTATTCAGCCTTCAGGCGAGATTTACATTTATTTTACTTTTCTGATCAGAGGGTAAACATGCCAGAAATTAAATAGTCATCGTATAATTCAGTCCTGTCTGTAAAAATCTGACAGAAGAGCCTTTTCCTTCAATAGAAATGAGAGTGACTGTCCTGCTGTAATAGCTTAAAATACATTGGAGATAATGTGTTTAAAGAATAAGAAAGATGTGTTCTAATGACCAGTGATAGCTCTAAAGTATTTCAAGAGCTTCATTCAAAGCCCCTTGAAAGGAATAACAGTCCTTCTGCTGACATTACTAATCTTTGGATCGGGCTCATTAATGTATTGCAGATATTATATCCCCGTCTGCCAAAAAGCTGAAAAAAAGGAGAATGTAGTCATAAAAATAGACATCAAATACATTTCTCTTCTGGGAATTAATATAGAAGAGAAAATATTGCTGCTACTACTACTCTCTGGGGCTTTTTTACAGATATTTCTTTACTGTTTTTAGAGGAATTAACAGAGCAAGCAGTTAATCTCATCCAGAACTCTGCCTCCAGCAAGGGCCAGCGCCTAATGCCACAGAGCCTGGTAAAGGCTCGGATTGCTGTAATAGTTTTCACTCCGGTGTTGTAAATCAGTCCTTTCCGGGATGTGCTGTGCTGATGGAGAGAAGGAAGGATGGGGGGGGGGGAAAGACATATTCAGGCAAGACTTTCCCCATCTTTAGCCTCTCTTGGATTAATTACAGATCGATACTTGGCACTCGCCGGCTTTTATAGCTCATTAGCATCACACCGTGCCAGGGTGTAAATTTGTGACACAGCTTGCCAAGAATCTTGGGGTGTCTGGAAGCAAATGTTCACTCGGGGCTATAAATGGGACACAACTGAGCTGACCATTTGAACTCTGGGTGGACAAATAATGCTCGGGATCTTTACCTACGGCTCTCCGAGTGCCGTACAAACCCATGTGTGCGTGTGGGCATGTGCACGTTCGTGTCAGACAGGGAGACGGCGAGGAGAGAGGCATGGTGAGTGCCGCTCCAGCGTGCAGCTGACAAGGCGGCACAATCCGGAAGAAGGCGCTTATTTTTTATCCAGCCCTTGATATCATTCGCAGGTCGCCCACCTGCCTGAGCACAGAGACAGCGTTAGTAAGGGAATAATAATAACGCGAGAACACCTCGGCAGCCCCCAGCCCTGGCTCTGGGGAGCTTCGCTCTGTGTCTTTAAGGAACCCAGGGAGTCGTGATGCTGCTGTTTGTATTGCCGAATCCCCAGGAGTGCAGTTAAGAAACGGGCAGCTGTCTCTTTAAGTGTGATTTCCTTCTATTGTATTTGAATCGTGATCAGGAAAAAGGAAATGAAACCAGAGAGCCGGGGCTGAGCCACGGAGTAATAACAATCGCGGGGATGCGGCCGCCGGCGCTCGCAGCGCTGCCGCCCGGGCGCGGAGCGTGTGCGGAGCGGAGCCGCTGAGCGCCGGGCGCGGAGCCGCCNGAGCGCAGCCCCAGCCCTTGCGTGTGTGTGTCTCTGTCTCGGTGCTGCAGGAGGAAATCCTGTGAATGTCATCGCGGGGCGGCGGGGCAGTGCGGCTGGCGACAAGGCTCCGCGAGCAGACAGCCTCTGCGGGGGCGGCGGGGGCAGAGCCCACCACCGGCACGCCACAAAGGAACCGGCCCTGCCAATGTCATCGGCCATCGAGAGGAAAAGCCTCGATCCTTCCGAGTAAGTGCGCGCTTTTCCTGCCCGGTCTCCCCGCTCGCCATCGTCCCCGGGAGCCTCCCGGTACCTCCCGTCCTCCCCGACGGAGCCGCCGGCGGCATTGTGTGCCCGCCGGTCCGCGCCGCTCCGAGCCCACTTCCCCCGCACCGGACCCCGGGGTGCCCCGACCCCGTGAGGCTGAGGGTGTGGAAGGAACTCGAGGAGAGCCCCCCAAGTTGTGGGAAGGAACAGCCGGGAGCAGAGAGGCGCAATTCCCGCCGGGCAGGGCATCCCCCATTCGCTTATCCCGCCGCGGGGTGGTGGGGATGCTCGGCGAGAGGGAGGGCATCCCGCTTCCCAAGCTTTCAGGTTTTCCATCCCGAGGGAGCCTCTCTGCCCCATCCCCAATCTGCCCAGCTCCCCGCGGCCGATCAGTAGAAGGTATGGGCTGTTAGCTGCGGGTGCCCAACTTCCACGTTTTCATAATGCAACTTCCAAGAGCTCGTAGAAAGCTTTGGTGGGGGCTGGGTGTTCTGCTAAGAGCATGTAGACAGACTTGATGGACGGGACGCAGGAGAGAAGAATTCCCTTCCCTGGATTTCCCACTCAGGGAAGGGACTGGCTCCCGTATCCAGATCCAGGCTTTCTCCCGGGCTGTGCTCCCGCTGTCCCATCCCTGCTGCACACCCAGGGATGGTAACTCAGCACAGACCCGGGGTCACTTCAGCCCTGAACATACTAATTACCTGCAGTTAGGCTTGCATGGGATTATGATAAGAGAGAAGAAAAAAAAAAAATTATAAAATCTCCATTTCCAGATAATGCTTAAAAACATCACTCTCGGTAAATTGAGTAATTTGTGGTTTGTTTCCTATGAGATACTAAAAATGCCATTGCTTGGAGCCCAGAGTGAGCATATGGGAATTGCTGCTTTTGGGGATTAAATAACTTCATTCCACAATGTTTTACATGTCAGATTTTCTTTTATGCTGTTTTTTTTAAGGAACTCTAATCCCAGCTCCTAATGATGTCCAGCTTTCAACTACAAAGTTTTTTTTTTTTTTAATCTTAATTTATTTACATGTCTTGTGTTCTGGTAGCTTAAGTGCTGGCTTTAGAAATCCATGGACATCAAAAGCCTAATGTGTAAACCAGGAATGCTGTTTTGCATAAACATCCGTTGGGCTGTTCCGGAGCTTAGGACTTTCAGAGAAACCTGGCTTGGGATTCCCAAACCCCCCTCAGATGAAATATTTTGGGGTACACTCCAAAGTTTTAAATAACAGATAATAAAGGGTAATGATGTACACTTCCTTCTACTGGAAAGCTCTCAGAAGTTGGCAGGATGGAGCCCATGTATTAGGAAGGGGAGTATGCAACCCAAAAGGATAGATTTGGAATAAGTAGGGCCTAATCATGAGTTCCCCATGATTTTAATGAAAACTAACAGGATAGAGAGCTGGCAGGAGAGGGATATTATGACATAGCTTGCAGGGCACAGCAGTTTAAACTTAGAAGGGAGAAACCAGAGCAGAATAGAACCAGATAATATCTCAGGGCTCAGCTTGCCTAAATAAAAACTGCAGGATCACTTTCTCAGCCCAGAAGTTCTTGACCAGAGGTCGTTCCTCCCTGCTGAAGAAAGTAATTTTTGCCCAGAAAACTGCTGATCCAGTAAATAAGCAGGAGTAATACAATTTTTTTCCTGTTGCCTGCTGGAAACCAGGGGCAGAGCTTCTTCATCAGTGCAGGTCTCCTCTGCCACCACCAGCCCAGGGGAGGACAGACCAATGACAGAAGCAAATTGCTTGGGAACTCTGTGCTGGAGCACTAATTAAATAATATGAAAAAATTTTGGATCCACTGTACTAGCCACAGGTTTGAAATGAAGCAAGTGCTTAAGGGATGGATCCAATAGATTTTTAATTGACTTCTCTGGAATTTCAGTGAAGCCCAAAACATACAAAACTGAGTTCAGGCACTGTTCTTTTAATTTTTTTGCTCTTCTTTTTTTTTTTTTTTTCTTTTTTAAAGTTGTGAAATTTCCATTAAGAAATTTCCATGTCATTAAGAAAGTAGCTTTGAAGAAAACTCTCGCTTCTTTTACCAGAATTATCCTTGATCTCCAAGATTTTTAGAAAAAGGAGCAAAATAAGGTGCATAGTCAGTGTGAATATCGCAATAAAGATTTGTGCCCCCTTTCACTCATGAATGTGTAAATCCCAGATAATTGAGGTATGTTGGCATAGACCCATCCCAGGGGATTCATGTCCTTGGCCAAGGGAAAAAAGAAGTCCTGCAGTAACATGAGGTAAAATGCTGGCTTTATTAAAACCAGCAGCAAGACTTAAACCAGTTGGGCAATAGAATCAGCATTGTGTTTATTCATTTCGTGCTGCTCTGAGAAGTGACAGCATCAAACTTAGTCTCCAAATTCCCATTTCCCAACGGAAAGTGTAAAATCCCTCAGGTGCCTTTCTTAGTCCTGGTGAAAATGAGCAAAACCGAAGCCACCATCCCTGTCCTAACCTGTCCAAGCTCGTGATTTATTTTGCTTTTCCTTCTTCTGGCGTGGATGCTCTCGGAGTGGGTTTCCCCTGTGCAGCAGCTGTCTCTTTCCCCCAGGGAGCCGGTGGATGAGGTGCTGCAGATCCCCCCATCGCTGCTGACATGCGGGGGGTGCCAGCAGAACATCGGGGACCGCTATTTCCTGAAGGCCATTGACCAGTACTGGCACGAGGACTGCCTCAGCTGCGACCTGTGCGGCTGCCGCCTCGGCGAAGTGGGCAGGCGCCTCTACTACAAACTGGGCAGGAAGCTCTGCAGGAGGGACTATCTCAGGTACCACTCCTCCCTCCCTGCCTCCCTGCCTCCCTCTCTCCCTCCCNNNNCTCCTTGCCGTTGTGTACCGAGTACAGCTGGGAATAAGGAGATCTTTTGGAATTGCTCTCAAAGCCTGGCCACAGGTGTAACAGCCTCTGCAAGCTCAGGCTTGCAAGTATGAGCTCCTATTGTAGAATCCCTGAATTGTTTGGCTGGAAAGGGACCTTACAGCTCCTCTCGTTTCAGCCCCTCTGCCACCTTCCACTAGGACACGTTGCTTCATTTGCCCTCCAACCTGGCCTTCCAGGGATGGGGCATGTGTGGCTTCTCTGGGCAACCTGTGCCAGGGCCTCACCTCAGGGAAGATTTTGTTACCAATATCCCAACTAAACACACCCTCTGTCACTTTAAAGCCATTCCCCCTTGTCCTATTCCTCCATTCCTTGTCCAAAGTCTGTCTCCAGCTCTCCTGGGACCCCTTCAGGCACGGGAAGGGGCTCTAAGGTCTCTCCAGAGCCTTCTCCAGAGTGCACAGTCCCAACTCCTTCAGCTTGTCCTCATACTTTTTGGGATTCATATGCAGATGCTTTTGGTGTTGCTGGGATTCTTCAGTAAGGTATAGATAAAACTAGAGATTATCTGTGTTGGTTAGATAAACAACTTGGAGTTGTTTATAGCTAAATCTTTAAAAGTTTGAGGGAATAAAAGGATTTTTAATGGAAATTAAAGCAGTGCTACACATTGTGGATGAACCAGAATTATTTGATAATGTGAAGACTACAGAAAGAACTCCTAGGACTCAGAGCTGTTGGCATCTGTCATTCTGCACAGACCTAACCCCATAGCTCCAGGTGAAGGGTCAGTGTGGCATTCTGGCAAGCAGTAATTGGGAAAAGGGGCTGAATTCCAGCAATCATTCACTGAGCTGGCAATGAACTTACTCTGCTGAATGGTTTTAAGAAATTTTCTGCTTCTCCCAGTATTGATTTGGAGCTTAATGGTGTTTAAACCCAGAAAAGAGGTGAAAGATTGTTTGGGTTTTTGGCATTCTTAAGCCTGGTGATGAATAAGCAAGAATTTGCACATTTTGCAGAATCAGATCCTACAAATACACTTGTTATGGGTGTTTTCATCAATAACTCTCTGCCTGCTTATTTTGCCAAAATTTATAAGTAAAGGATTAATTGGAGAGTAAGATATTTCACGAAAATTGGAAACAAAAGACCTTCACATTCTCAATTAAAATGTGTTGATCTTTGCTGTGCTGGTTGTTCTGTTTCTTCTAATGGATCCCTAATGTGTTACGAATAATTCTATTTGTGGGACAGAATAATATTTGGTAGTTTTCCAGCTTTTTTACTGAAGGCTAATTCACCTGCCAATAAAAACAAAACCAAAATCTCAGTGGACTTCCTAATTATGTCCCTGGGCTTTGCTGATGGGAGTTTTGCTGAGCAGAAATTAAGGACTGAGTTCTGCTAATGGGACCACTTTTAAATCCAGCAGTGATCTGGTGTTAATTACACTTCCCAGATACTTTTCATCTTAAAATGGAAGCAACAGGAGGTATGGCAATAGAATTAATGCATTTTCTTGCAGTGAAATCCAATGTTTTTATTTATTTAATAATGTGACAGATAATATCTTCTCTCATTAATGAAAAATTTGGCAAACTTTGTGTTACCTTAGAGTTACTTTCACTGGGGCAGAAGTAAACACTGACATCTCCTGGTAGACAAAAGTAATTATGTTCTTTCTCCTTAAAGTTCTCTTAATTTACCAGACACCCTTTTTCCAGTTCAGAAGATGATTTAAATCGGAACCAGCACATGTAGGAGATGCACAGGAGGTGGAAAAACTCTTTCCAGGATTAATACAGAAGTTTAAAAGTCAAATTCAATGAATACATCACCTGTAGCATTCATCCCTTTTAAGAATAAAATATCAATATATTCTTGCTTCTTTATTACTGATTTGACTTAATAAACTCTGCAGGGCATTCATTAGAGGCTCCTTTTCATAGACAATATCATGAGGACCTCAGCAGGATTTCTCCATGTAGATTAAAGATCAGTCCGCAGCATAAAACTGTCTCATAGGTACCTAGAAGGTCTTAGAATGTGTCCTTCTGAAACCCATCAGGAGTGACTTCATGGATCAGGAGTGCCTTCATGGATACAGAAACGTATCCACGTACAAAAGAATTTCCAGTGTGGAGGCACAGACATAAGGCAGGAGAGCCTTAGACCATCGCTTATCCCAACTCTTTTCCATAAATGACAGAGCAACAGCTCAAGAAAGGCAAAAATTATTAATAAAAGGTAATTTCTGCCCATCACAGAAATGGAAGTGTTAATATAGCACCACTTTATGCAGTGCTCTGGGCAACCTTTGCTCCTCCAATTCAGGATAAAGTCATTGATCAGAGAAGCCAATTACATTGATAAATTTGAGTACATTTAGATTTGATACTAAGGAAGAAATTCTTCCCTGTGAGGATGGGGAGGCCCTGGCACAGGGTGCCCAGAGAAGCTGTGGCTGCCCCATCCCTGGAAGTGTCTGAGGCCAGGTTGGATGGCGCTTGGAGCATCCTGCACTGTGTTGGATGGGGAAGGAGCAACCTTCTACCTAGTGGAAGGTGTCCCTGCCTATGACAGGGGGTGGCACAGGATGGACTTCAAATTTCCTTCCAAACTCTGTGATTTCATCCAAGGTGAAGACCTTGGATTTTCTGTTCCAATTTTTGGTGTTACAAAGTTTCCAGTTCTGCTCAGCAGCTTTCCATGCGACCTCTCCCTATCTCAGCACTGGTCCCAGCAGATCAGGAGTGTTGTGCTGTGGTTTTGGTTGGGTTTTGCCCAGCTGGAGCTGCGCTCACTCTGCGTGGTGTGTCATTGCAGGCTCTTCGGCCAGGACGGGCTGTGTGCCTCGTGCGAGAAGCGGATCCGGGCCTATGAGATGACCATGCGGGTGAAGGACAAGGTCTATCACCTTGAGTGCTTCAAGTGTGCCGCCTGCCAGAAGCACTTCTGTGTGGGGGACAGGTACCTCCTCGTCAACTCAGACATTGTCTGTGAGCAGGACATCTACGAGTGGACTAAGATCAACGGCATGATCTAGCACGTACGTGCCTGGCGCTCTGTGACAGACACCTCCCAGGCCCAGCTGCACCCAGGAGATCATCCCTTGGGCTGTGGGCTTTGAAACAGGGGGGAAACACCACGTGGTTGGCCCTTGGCAGGCAGTGCTAGGTAGAATGTAAACTACACTCCGGTGAAGGAGGGAGAGCAAAGCAATAGTAGCTAGACTGACTTGTGCGCACAGTACGGACAGTAACTGACATCAGCTGACAGCCAGGGACAGATACAGCACCATAACCCATCCTCCCAACTGGAACAGAGTAGGGACTTCTGTAAAGAGATGTTATGATGTTGTCACCTGCAGACTAGGATTGTGCAATTCAGTTTTCTTTCTGTCTTGTTTTCATTACTGAGTTTAGATGACAAGCTCCCGCAGCAGGCCTGACAAGGAATACTGGAAGGAAAGAGCCATCCCTCACAGAATCATTCCATATGGCCTTACACTTTGGGTGGGAGTTACTTTTGCATGGATTTTTTCTTTTTCCTTTGAGAATGAACAGTGCATCCTCTAGTCCCAAACTCTTCTTTAAAAAACCCTGCTGAATAGTTGTTTTCAGGCACTGCTGTCTCAAGATGAGATGTTTCCCAGATCATTTCTATACAAATATAAATCTAAAGAGTTGTTCAACTATTTTATTAACTTAGATTATATCAATAAAATATTTGTTGTGTGTAGTAAGACTCTGCAGCTTTAATAAAAATAATGAAAGATTTGAGTGTTGTTCCTTCTTTTTCTTTCTTTTTTTTTTTGAGTTTTGCTGGATTTTTTGCTCATATTATTAATTTTTTTTTTTTTTGTAGCAGGGTTTCTATTCTTGATCTACAGCTGGATCCACTTCAGGTTGCATTTCAAAGCACAAATGTGAGGACATCGAGGGCTCAGTAAATCTTGTGCTTTTCATGCTAAGAAATCAGATTGTGCTGCAGGAGAAATTAGTGTTGTGTGACACCAAGGCTCTTTGGTGTTTATGAGGATGTTTTGAGGCTGGATCTGGGTGTTTTGCAACAGACTGAGTCAATCTGATCTTGGAGATCGTGTAAGATTTAGATCTTTTAGAAAGGTAGCTCATCCTAATTTTGCTCTGGATTATGGAATCCAGGATAATATCACAAGAGACAAAAATGTATTTAGAAAGAATTAATTTCAGTCATCTTTAAGGTTCCTTTCAATCCAAACCATTACATGGTTCTATGATATCATATTTTCTCCAGCTTATTTTTCCTGAGGTGAATAGTCTAAGTTTCTTCTTGCCTGAAAGCTGTTTCATGCCTCTGATAAACTCTTATTTCTCATCTCTGGTTCTATATTATTCTTTCTGAGAGTGGGACTACAGCTGCAAGTTTTGTTGAAAGGCACTAAAAAATCAAAGCTTTTCCCACAAGTGAGCAAGTCTGGCACGCACCCAGAAGGTGCTTGGCAGGTCCATTCACTCCATCACTACTGACACATCAGCAACAGCACCTAAGCCTGTGGATATCTTCTTGACTATTCTCAATAAACTTGTCACCCAGGGATGTGCCAGCCACTGATCAATTATAACATTCTGCATTTTTACAATGCATATTCTGAGAGCTCTTTTCTTACTTTTGCTGTAGAGTTGGGGACAAACCCTTTAAATCTTTTTATCAGTGAAATTGGAAACTACACCTAATGAGAGCAACTTGAAAAGTATGGTTTGAGGGTGCTGATATTTAGCTATTTTCCAGTGATATGCTGACCTCTGGAGGCCACAGGCAGCTGGTTGTAATCATAATTATTAGCCTGAATTCCTGCCAGCAGAGGCAAGGAAAGGCAAGGAAAAGCTAGCTATCAGCTCTTGTAATTCCCAGTGACTCCTTGCAAATATTCTGTCCAGCTAGAAACAAAGCCTCAAGTCATCAATGAGTTCATTTACAAAGCTTGGTGGGTGTAGCCAGTATGCTGAGGTAGGGTGGAGTTGCATAGTGGTTCTCCATATCGTGTCACATGTAAACAGAGCGTGAGCCATAACCGGGCTGATGTCATGATTTCACCTCACAGAAAATTTTGAGTGAAAATTTAGGGCAAGGGGACTCATTGACATCTGGGCTGAGATTAAGGAAGAGTGTTAATAGCTCAGGGAGTGCTTGTAGGTTTGCACTAAGTAGACCAAGACCTGTGTTTTGTTCTCACTTCAGAAGGTGACTTTTGGCAAGGTAGTTCAATATTTTCTGCTTCTCATTTATCCACTTGTAGAATGGAGATGTTTTCACTTATTCCATGAAAGTTCCTAATGCAAATGCACTCATTACTTTGTGTCAGGTCTAGTTTACACAGGGAAAAATATTTTTTAGACCTAAATGTATGTATTTGTTAAGGAAGGGTCCCCAGTGTGTATAATTTTTTGTAAGACCACCAGTTTTATTTAGTCTTTGTGACTTCAGAAAGAGCTTAAGCTGAACTGAAAAGTGCCAGAAGAGCCTCCACTGAGCAGCAGTACTGCTCTCCCCAAATAATTATACCAGTCTGCTGCTAGACTTTTCCCTGACAGATTCTCAATGCTTGCTCTCTGGGTCCAGGAGGAGAGCGAGCAGATTTCTCTTGGAATGTGTGTAAGAAACACTTTACCTCATCTCAATTATGTTCCTTACAGTAGGGACACTCTCCTGCAAAAACAGGTAAATAAAATGTTCCAAAAACAACAGCAAAATGGAAAGCAAAGCTGATTTAAAGTCCTAAGCAAAATGTACAAAAATCTGAATATGACTTCATCACTGATGCTCAAATGCATCGTCCTTTCAGTGTTTTCACTATCAGCAGTATTTTAAGAGGCGTATCATCCATCAAAATTCCCCTTCTTTGTCCCCATTATTCAGTGTCATGGCAGGAAGATGAGAGCATTACCATCGATATCACTTTTTTAATTCCCTGCCCTTGAATGAGGGCAATAAGAGCCCTGCATAATAGAGTTTTCAGTGGAGAGAGTAAATGGGAATCAGTTGTTAATTCAATACAGCATCCAGAAGCCGTCTCTCCCTTCTCTTTTCTCAAGGTAATACTCTGCCTCCAATTGTCATTATAGCCAAGAATGAAATTATTTGAATTCTGGACACATCAGCACAAAACCCAAGACTCCCTGCCAATTTCATTGCCTGCTTGGAAGAGAACATCAGAGAGCATCACTCATTTATATGACTGCCAGCCTGAGACTGTAAATTCAGAAAACAAGGAGGCCTCAGGTGCTGCACTTTAACAGGTCTTTCTGCTCCTGAATCAACCCCCCTCACACACAAGGTAACATTTTATCTCTGAGAGGCAAAGCTTTCAAGCATCTGCCAGAGCACACGCTCTGTATGGCCTGAATGTGAATTGAAAATGAGACTATTAAGTTTATTAATTGGTATCAGTGACTTAAAGCTTTGAAGGAGATTCATGGCACTCGGGAAAATAATCTATAAAGATTTTTGTTGCTCTAAAAAGACAGTGCAGCATCAGCTTATTTCACTTGCAGCAGGTTCATCTCTTTTATGGAGTGCATACTGCACTGCAGGCAAAGGGAATTTTAATGGACACTGGAAAAAAATTATCTATTCCTCTGTCCCAAAACAACTTAAAAAAACATAAAAAGACACAGAACAGAGAGATTGATATATGCTATCACAAAACATTTAAGGCACTATAATTAAATTAAGATTCAGAAGTCTGTCAGTGAGATGAAGATTAAACTGGCAGAAAGTTGAACCGTCTTTGAAGCAACTTGTTCCCTCCTGCTGAGGGTTGCTTTATACCGGGCTAATGAGAAGGCACATCTCAGAAAGGTTCCTAACAAACCAGCACATTGCTGATGGTAATTAATCAACGTGGTCCACAGGAGCATACACCATGTGCCATTTTCAAGTGCCTCGCAAGCATTAATTAATGTGTTATTGTATTTCTTGCTCCCATTTTAAGCCACAAACCCTGCCCCGTAGCAGGCCATGCATGACAAATTTCGATTTTTTAAAGATGTTTCAGTGAGGAGAGTTTTCTTTTTTTAATGAAAAATTGAGTGCACCTTTGGTAAGTGCTCTATGATCACCTCTGCTCTGTATCTGGCATATTCTGGTTACATTTACAGCTTGGCATATGGCAGCAAAGCCTGTAACCAAGGGGGAATGGACTGCAGGAAGGTTGATTCCTGTGGAGGTGCTGGAACTGGAGGAGAAGCAACAAGGAATATTGTAACAGGAAGTGACTAGGGCGATGGAAAGCTGTTGCTTTGCAGCGTTGAGAGAGAAATTACTTTTGAAAGCCGTGACCCAGGAGAAAGAATTCCTTCTGCAGTCCAGTAGCTCTATACCAGCTACGTTTCATGTGATTCCTGAGATGTTTCCTCTTCAGGGCTGTAACTTCTTAGGTTGGTTGGTAAAAACTCATAGGGTTTTGGTTTTCTCCTCTCCTCAGATGAATCTTGCACCTCGTCTCAGACAACTTTACCAACATATTTTGTAACAGCTGTGAGCTGGTTTTGAGATACAGAAATGCTTTACTTATTTACTTATATTTTAAAGAAACACAATAAATGTGAAATTCTCTTTAATAAGGCATGTTAGTCTTCAGTCTGGCATCGTGACAGCTCCCCAAACCAGCGCTAATCATGCTGCTGTCTCATTAAAAAGATCCAAGCCCTGCAATTATTAACCTAAAGGTGCTTTGCAACACTAGGAAAACTGGTGGTCTCTAAGATAAGGTACCATCACAAGGTGGCTGTGATTTTTTGCAGCCCGTGGCTTCAAGCTAGTGCCTAATGAGCTGTGATGCAGCCACTCTGGAATTCCAGGAGCTGGCCCAGCAGCAAGTGTGACCCTCCATGCAGGAGAAGTGTGCTGTCCAGCTGATAAGGAAACATGCATCAGCAAATACAGCTTGTTTATCCCGTAAAAACTGCTCTGGAGGAGTGCAAGCAGAAAGAGGCTAGGACTGCACTATGCAGATAAGAGCTCTGACCAAAAGGATGACTAAAGGTCACACCAGGCCTCCTGGAAACTCCCAAAGAGAAGCTTTCAGTGGGAATGGATGACTAAGGGAATTGCAAAGGGCTTTTATCTATGTGCTACTTCTCCAATTCCAGCTCAGCACCTCAGTCATTTGTTGTTGCATGCTCTGATGAATGTGCTCTGGCTCAAGGAGTTGGTAGCCAAAAAACCCCACCACTGACTGCCTGCGTCGTCGTTAACGATCTCAGCTAATGATCAAAGGACAGTGTGTGCAGCTGGAAAGTGAGCTGCTATCTGGGTCATGCACATGTGGGTTTTTTTCAGGTCAGGAAAGACTCTATAGCAGTTTTCTCCTGGGATGCCTCATTATTCTCTATGTTCCTCGTATAAAGGAAGATCTCCTGAGCTCCCACACAAAGCAAGCAGGGTCTTGGCACTTTCCATGGGATCATGAAATATTCCTGCAGCCCCTTTCAGCAGGGTCTCTCACACATCCCTTAGGCCATGAACCACACCATGACACTGGGAATCACATGCAGTGAAACCACTGGAATTGTGTGAAATTAGAAATACCTCTGAGGCAAGAATCATGCCTTTCTATGCCATCCATGCTCTCTAAGCAAAGAAACTTTAACTTTTATACTTTCACAGGTAATGTTTCCATTTGTAGTAGTGTCTTCTGTTTGATTTTTGTGAGAGGATGATATGAATTGAAAATCAATTTGGAGATAAGCAAGGCTGTGAAAGAACAAAACTTGGCTATGCTGGTTTGTGTCAGCATGGAATCTTTGACCTGAGAAAGAAAAGTGCAGTCTATCAACATTGCTCTCCAAGTGGGATTCCATACATAAATATTTCAGAACCATTTTGGGGCTAAGAGTCTGAGACAAAAAGATTTGCTAATAACCAAAGACAAGCCTGAAGCCACCTCGATGCAGAGTAGGGAGGACTGGATGCAGCTGTTTGATAACCTCAGGCAACTGGTGCAGGCAAAAGCACCCATGGTCCAGAAGGATGAAAGCTGGGAGCAGACTCCAGCTGCTTTGTAAGCACCAAATGAAGTCCATTGGTTGATTCTTGGAGATTCCCTGGACTTCCTTTAACTGTGGAGCTGCCAAGGCTAATTTACCACCTTGTGAGGTTCGGGAGGGGTTTTGTTGGTTTCTCCTGGGTCTACCTGGCTGTAGCAAGGCAGGGGGTTTTTAGCTGTTGTTTCATTGTGTCAGGAGACAGCTGGAAGCTGTACTCTGTCAGAGATATTTGTTACTAAAATGTTCAACAAGCTCCCACGCAATACTCAGTTTATTCATGCAGACATTTCCCTGAAGTTCTGGCTCTGCTCCCTCCCTGTCATCTCTCACATCTCATCTGAGATTCACTCTTGTGAAGCCTGAAGATGCGATTTGTTATCAGTCCATACATAAATCCCCCACTGCTCAAAGGACTGCTAAACTGTCTTTATGTTTGTGTGGTTCACTGGAGTCATTGCAGTATCGTACAGCTCCCGTTCTGGATTTTCCTACCCTGCTCCTTACCTGCTCATTATTACAGTCACTCCTTGTGTTCTGGTTGATTTTACATGATCAGATTTCCAAGCCAAGGTCACTGCCTGGTTATTCCTGTGAAGCCCTGACCTTATAGCTTCTTCGCTACAGCAAAGAATAAAACCCATCAATAACAGTACAATAACAACACAAATTTTCTGGACCTCAGCTCCTTTCTTGCTACCAATTCCCCAAGCTGCCTCCTCCCCTCAAAGTCTCAGTTTTGCCCATGTATTATTGTCCTTTTAGAGCACTGAAAAGCTGATCTTGTGAAGAGCAGACCATTCCCCAAAACCTTAGCACATTAGCTGAATTTCCAGGGACACTAAGCACCTGATAGTGAAGATCCCCAGTGTGTCATTTCATTAGATTTTCAAGAAGTAAAAATAAATGAAGGATGCTAAAAGCCTCATCATCTCTCACAGATTAAACACGGGACGCGCAGAGCAATCTGAGCACTTTTCAGCCTGATGAGTACCTCTGATCTATTTGGGCTCCATGGCCAGTGATAATGGAAGAAAAATTAGGCTCCCTTATTAAAGTGGAAAAGAACCTTTATGTCTAGGCTGAGCTAGGAAAATTCCATGATAACTTACTGGTGTCACAGTTTCTGCAGGTGACAGTTATTTGATAGAGGATGCAAAGGCTGCTGTGGGTAAATACTGAAATACTATACATTTAAATGGGTTTATGTTTACTTTTGGTTTGGTGGATTTTGTTTGGTTGGTTGCTTTTTGTTTATTTTGTTTATTTTTTCTTTTTCAGTCACAGCAACAGATATTTCTGGTTTACTTTTTTTTTCTTTTCTTTTTTTTTTTTTTAATAATTGTTAGGACATCCATTAGGAATGTAAAATGCATTTCTGCACTTGAGGAGCCTCTAGCCTGACCAGTTATAATTTTTTAACTCCTACAGCTCCTCCACCTCCATCTTCTCCACTGTCTAAGCCCTTGGATCTATGCAAGTGCTAGAAGCAAAACTATCCAGGCTTTTGGAAAAACCTGAAAGACATAAAGAATTATAGACCTTCTCTTGGCTCTGCATTATTAGATTTTCATGGGCCACAAACCCAAGGACAAACACAAGTAATATCATTTTATTAGCATTTTAAATATACTTTTGCTGTTGTGTTTTCTTCTCTACAGGGAACTTTACAATTAGAGAAATTATAAAGGAAAAAAATCTCCCCAACAGCTAGAAATAGTGCAGTCATAAAACCACCCCCTTGTTCCTTTCCGGTTCTTATTTGAGCAGTTTTGCTAGGACAATGAATCGTTTCATTAAAATCCTACTGATACCTAAAAAAGAAGAGAGAAAATAAAATAATTTCTAGTGTAAAATCGTGCAGAAGAAATAATTCCTTCATTCATATAAGAATATTTAACTCACCAAAGGTGAGTGGCATAAAAAGAGCTGTGCCTGTTGTTTGTGCAGCTGTCGCACATTGAGTGTTTTTTCCCTATAAAATGTGATCCTGCAGATGCAACACTTTTTTGTTTTGTTTTGTTTTGATGATATTCAACTCAGTAAGTTTATTTTCCTAGTGTCAGCTTTGCCCACTTATTATTGTCCACATAGATAATGAAGAAGCTGATCTTGTGAAAAGCAGACCATTCCCTGACCAAAACCCCTTCGCACATAAATTGAATTTCGAAAGACCAAGGGTCGAGTTCTGAGGGCTGAATTCTGAGGGCTGAGTTCTCAGTTCTAAGGACTGAGCTGTGAGAGTCGAGTTTTGAGTTCAGAGGGCTGAGTTCTGGTTCGGAGTTCTGAGGGCTGATTTGGGAGTTTTGAGGGCTGAATTCTCTGGGCTGATTTAGGACTTCTGAGGGCTGACTTCTGAGGGCTGACTTCTAAGGGCTGAGTTCCGAAGGCCGATTCGGGAGCTCCGAGGGCAGATATAGCAGCCCCCGGAGCAGATTCGGCAGCCCCGAGCGCGCCGCGGAAGCACCGCCCCCGGGAGGCGCTGCTCCGGCGGCGCGGAGGGCGGTGCGATGGGCGGCGCGACGGGCGGCGCGGCTCGGGGACGTCTCGCAAGATGGCGGCGCCCCCGAACATGGAGCTTTCCCCGACCCTCAGCCTGGAGTTGCTTCCCACCGACCCGCTGCTGCTCATCCTCAGCTTCCTTGACTACCGGGATCTGGTGAGGTACGGGCGGCCCCGGGGGATGGCACGGGCGGCCCAGGGGGATGGCACGGGGTGCGGCGGGCGGAGCGCTGCCCGGGCTGTGCGGGGACGGGGTTTGCTGCTTCCGGAGGAGGCGCTGAGGGCAGGACACGGCCTAAGCACCCTTCCCTTCCAGTAGCAGCGGACTTTACCCCCTTTCGCCTTCATCTTTCTGACAAAATGAAATGTTCCCTTTTACTGAGAAGGTGCTGAGGCCTTGGCACACCTTGCCCAGGGAAGCTGTGGCTGCCCCATGCCTGGAAGTGTCCAAGGCCAGGGTGGACGGGGTTTGGAGCAACCAGGTCTAGTGGAAGGTGTCGCTGCCCATGGCAGGAGAGCTGGTTAATCTTTAAGGTCCCTTCCAACCCAAACCGTTCAAGGAACCTGTTTTTCTCTTGCCCATTATGTGTATGTACCTGAACGAAGCAGTAAGTAATTTTGTGAAATCATTTCCCTGAAGCTTGTTCTACGGGCGAAAAAAGGATAGTCTTGTTGCTAGTAAATGTATTCCACCGTTTGAATGAAACTAAATAGGGCGACTTTTCAAGGAAAAAAAAACAAAACAAAACAAACCTAAACTTGAATGAAAGTGGCAGGTGCCTCTTGGGCTTGGTGGCTGAAGGGTTGTGAGTCATAGAGTGAAGATGAGAGTGTGGTTTTGGGTAAAACCTCAGCAGTCAAGTGCAAGGTTTGGCAATGATTGAAACCCCAGTGTTTAGTCGAAGAGAGAGGAATAAATGTAAGAAGAAAACAGAACATTACCAGAAATGTGGGGGGTTTGGTTTTGTTACTACTCGTTATAAATATTAGTCAAGAATGATAAAGATATCAGGGGGGATTCTGTTAGGGTATCAGCAAAAAAGACAGGCATAAGCAAAAACGATAACAGTTGTTATGGTGACCCTTAGGTATTTGATCATGTGCCAACTTTTCCATTGTTTGTGTAATTAGTGAGAATGGCTTTAATTGCACTTTTATCACGTTTGAAGGCATGTGTTCCTGTGATGCTGTGGTGACTTGCTCCCTTCCAGAAATTACAGGTTTGATTGATAAACGCCAGTACAGTAGATTTCCACAAGGGCTTTTTGACTTTGGGATATTTCAGTTCCCCACCCCCCAAAAATATAAAAAATCTCCATGTAATGAAATTTTTGCACAGCTAGATGTCCAGGTGTGAAGTGAATGTGTTTGTATGGATGTGGTTGGAAAGGGTAATGTCAGGGAATACAAGAGAATCACTTTGTTGAGATACTAATACAATTTTAGTTTAAACAGTTTATTAAACCCCAAAAAGCAATAACTAGAACACTGTTTGGTACCCTCATTTGGGGTATTTAGATGTTAATTACAGCCTTTGAAACACACACTTGGCACTGTAGAACAAGCTACCAGAGGAAGTGACGTTGCCACATCTAAACCGATGGTGTCTTTTGGAGACTTTCTTCAAAGTTTGTTATTTAAACAATTTAAAGAGGGAAGTAAATTGGTCATACTCCAACTATATGGTTTCTGTAGCTTACTGTGGAAAAGATAAGGCAGAGTCTGACCATCCAGATAAAAAGGGATTTAAATCATAGCTAGCCTGTGCTACTGGAATGCTTTCCACTGGTGGAGTGGAGTAATGCTAGAATCTTTCAGGCACTGTTTACTCTGGTGTAGGTTGGCAGGGTGACCTGCTTTTCAAAAGTACTTAATTGCTGCCAGTTCTTTAAGTGTGTGGAAAAGTAGTTCATGACTTACACAACTGTGATGAAGAGTTTTAACCATTGTAAGCACAGCTCTAAAAGGGCAGCTAAATAATTTTCAAACTCTGTATTTATTTCATGAGCGTGTGATGTGTGATACAGCATTTCTCCCTGTTTGTTTTGCTGCAATCACATTTAATAATTTTATATTTATAGCTGCTGCTATTTGAATCGAAGATTAAATCAGCTATCAAGCCATGACCCACTGTGGAAAAGACACTGCAAAAAATACTGGCTCATTTCAGAGTAAGTGGGATTGTTTTAAGTGTTTTTTCCTATGAAAATAAATTTCTAAGAGATGTTGTCCAGCCAATTTTCAGCCCGTCTTACATCCAGCTCATGCTCTCATGCTCTCAGCTTCTCCATAGCTGAGAAAAGCTGAGTAATGAAGGATGTGAATTAGCTTTCACTAAGCTAAGGTTCACTACCAGACAGAGCTCTCTTCAGAAGGCACTCTGTGTAAAGGAGTATTGTTTCTATATTTTCCTCTAAGTACCCCAAATGTTTCCTAATTCTGTTCCAACTTGCTGTTGAATAGATACTGGAATTAATTGTTTGTGTAGCTTCACATGGCACAGAGTGTTCCTGGGTTAATGTTATGCATCGTGTTGCTGCCAAATAACAAATACCATCTCCTTGGGTTTACAAGACTCTTCAAGCTGCCATTTGAACACATTTGCTTTATGTCCCCTTAGGGAGGAAAAAGCCCGACAGAATCAGGGCTGGAGAGCCCTCTTCATCAGCACCTACTCTGATTTAGGAAGATACATCCACTACTATGCCACGTTGAAAAAAGCCTGGGATGACCTGAAGCAATATTTGGGGCAGTGGTGTCCAAGGATGATTGGCTCTTTGAAAGGTACCCTGGCACATCTGTGAGTAGGTTGACTCACCCAGCCCTGCCTGTTATTAAGCTTCGTGCTGCTTTCATGAAAGGTGCATACCTTAATTATCATAGTCCTGAAAGTCAGGTAGATGTGCTCTCCCTTCCTTGCAAACACAGGCAGAGTCCTTGCCCAGTTCCTACTGATCCACAGATTCTCTGAAATCAAGGTGATTTTTTTCTAGTGGGTGCTCTGTCTTTATCTCACTTTCAGGTTGCTGTGACCAATTGTTTGTTATTTTTTAGTGTGGTAACTCCATTGCTTTGAGGACCTGCTGGTGGGATTTTATTTGTGAGGTTTCCATAAGACCTCATTAAAACACTGTCATATGAAAGCAGATGTTTTAATCTGAAGCCAGACATAAAAGATGTTGTTGGGTTTTATCTTTTTTTCTGTCAGTCTTACAGTGGTCCAGTTCTGGAACAATAGTTTTTCCTTTTTTTTTACTCCTCTCATAGATCACATTTTCAGTTTCAGTTTGTATTTTAATACTTAAAGTACTTCCAGTGTTTTAGGTAATAAATCACAGCTACAGCGAGTTTGGGCTTTTCTAGTATAGAGGATAAAAAAGCTTTTACGTTTTCTGCTGCATTTCAGTTTTCTGCATGAAGTTGGCTTTTAGACCATGATGTCTGTTTCAACCTGATCTGTGAACTTAAGAGACAAATGATCTCTTAAGAGACAACATTAAGAGACAGAATATTTCTTTCTTGTTGAAATCTTGCATTTTCTGTGTTTGCTTGGATAGTGCTGGATTCTTACATTTCGCTAAGTATTTTTCCAGATAGAATGTGAAGCTTTTATTTATGTACAGAAAGACAAAAATAAATTTCGAATTATCAATTTCCACTCTTACATAATGATGGCAGGTTTTAAATAAAATTTAGGCCTTTTTCATACTATTTGTAAGGGATATTGTTTCAATGAATCATTAATTTATGTCCCATTAATGAAACAGATAATGAGTATGAAAAAGGTTTTGAAAAAATGGATTGGAGCAGAGCACAGAGGCCACCCAATTGATTTTTGCTGGAAGTGAGGGAGTGGAACCCCCCTGAAGTGCATGTGGAAGTGTAAGAATAGTTCTTCTCTACCTCTTTGTGTTCTTGATTTGAAAATCCCCCTTTTACAACTTTATTGCTTCAGATTCCAGGTGAATGGGGGCTGCAGCCAGCATTTCTGTGTCACTGATTGAAAGAAGCAACCCTTAGGGTGATGAAAGAGTAAATCAATACTGCCTGAAAGCTGTAACTGGGACTTAGTTATTGGCAGTGTTGTGGGGAAAAGGTTCATTCCACTTTATGAACATTTGCTGCTTTCAGGCCTGTTGAGATTGCACTGGACTGAGATTGGTGCTGTGTTAAATAAACAATTACAGTCATCGTTTGCCTTTCAAATTCATGTGATACTCATTGTGTACCGCCCAGCACACAGTAAAGCCATCAGACACTGACTTGGATGAGGGCATTTACAGATTGCATGCTTTGTGTTTGAAATATTTGAAATACCTGAACTGTCCTTTCTTTTCCAGAGAGCGTGAGGGAGGAAGACCTGGATGCTGTGGAAGCACAAATCCGCTGCAAACTCCCTGATGACTATCGGTGTTCCTTCCGTATTCATAATGGGCAGAAGTTGGTTGTTCCAGGGTATGGACTGAAAGCTACTTACCAAGTATTAATTCCTTTTGTATTTCGTAGACATTTCACGTATTAAAAGGTGAAATGTCGCCTGAACAGGATAGATGAAGCATTTAAATGTATTGTGACTGAATCACTGCTTAAGTGACACTTCCAGAATTGTCTGTCTTCTAATCTTGGAAGTAATTGGAAGCCCAGCGTGGTTTTCTAATTGCTCAAATTACTCTTACACTTCCCCTTTTCCTAGTGAAAACTGTTGTCAGTTTTTTGCAACAACTCCAGACTTCCAGCTGTTAGACTTCTAACATAGCACTGCAAGTTCCTCCCCTGAAGTTTGGCTTTGTATTATAGAAATAAATTAGCCCCTTGCACTCTTCAGGCTTCATTCTTTAATAATGCTTTTATTCTTTAAAATTGTTAGGCAATGACTTAAAACCGGTTAGTCATATTAAGGTAGAATCAAATTTTCAGTTCTGCAAATTAAGATTTCTCAGTAGATTTTACTATTTTATGCAATTTCTGCAGTGAAAAACTCCCTTTTACATTAATGTTAGAAGGCTGATGACCAAAGTTTATGGTATTCCCACTGTAGAAAAATTAGGTGTTTGAAGCACCTGATGAAGTTCTGCAAACATAAGCAAAAGATGGAAAGCTACAGCAGACCTTCGCAATGTCTGTAGGGAGGAATGCACTCATACTACTCTGCCAAAACCTTCACTTGTAAAGAAGGTGCAGCTTTCTCCAGTTCAGGTGTTTTATGTGCAGAAGGGATATAGGAAACTGTTTTATGAAACCATAAGGAATATTTCTAGTTCTGTTTTCCAGGAGAGACTTTAAAATTTTTTAGAGAGAAGCTAGGTTCCATAGTTCTATAGATTTCAAATGGTGCTCTGCAGGTTGTGCGCTTCCTCTCTTCCCAAAGTTTCACTCCCACAAAGCCTCTGCTGTAATGTTGTGGCTAAGAAGGGGCTGCAGGAGCAGACACAAGGCTCTGGGGAAGTCTTCCAGCTTGGAGAAAGGCTGCCAGGGGAAGATGTGGTCTCACTGGTGGGGGATGAATACTGGGAAGATATGGGGTAGGCAGTGGAAGTTTGTGCAGATGGTTGTTAGGTCAGAAACAGAAACTATACGGGACTCGTCCTTGTGAGATGCTTTAGGTTTCTGTGTTGGGATGTTGGCACTGCTTCTGTAGAATGTGCTAACTCCAGGCCTGACTTCCTAAGGAGAAAGAGGAATGGAACCTGTTACCCAGGATGGGATCAGCTTTATAGCATGCTGACATGTGGCAGCTTGCATCTGAGTCACTGCTTTCATAACACCATTGGAAGCTCAGCATCTGCAGGAATTTACATCTCATTTGCCTTTTCCTGGTGTTCCCAGCTGGGAGTGTGGGTGTGGAGTGTACACTCAGATTTGGGTGATGCTTCCACAAAGCTAGGATGGTGTGAACTAATAACCTAGTTCAGCATATGGATATTCGACTTGGATTTCACCTCAGTCTAATATGCATCTAGAGCATTGAAAGAAGCAGTTTCCAAAAGATGACAAGCCAGCTTTGCCTTGTGAGTGCTGTCTCCTGTTCACATTCCCTGTTTCTGTTGTTGCCAGCCTGATGGGAAGCATGGCCCTGTCGAACCACTACCGCTCTGAAGACCTGCTGGACATCGACACGGCTGCTGGGGGCTTCCAGCAGAGGCTGGGGCTCAAGCAGTGCCTGCCCCTGACCTTCTGCATCCACACTGGCCTCAGCCAGTACATGGCCCTGGAGAGTGTGGAGGGACGGAATAAATATGAGATCTTCTATCAATGTCCAGTAAGGAAGATGTGTTTGTATTTCCAAGTGTACTTTTGTGCTGACTGGTAATTCAGGAGCCTTAGTGGGAAGTTGAAGCTGTAAATTCAGTGGTCATGGAAGCACTCATAGTGACAGGCACATGAGTTTTACATGTCTGAGAATCTGACTGGGACTAAAATGATACATCAAGCAGCCAGACTTCAGGTTTCATGAATACAGGGAAAGTGTTTCCTGTGTTATTTAAATTTTAACCTTGAAAGTCCAATGCTCTCTCTAATACATCCTTAAACTTCTTTCCCTTTCAGGACCAAATGGCTCGCAATCCATCTGCTATTGTTATGTTCATTACAGGTAACACTTCAGATTAAATATTCAAAATAAAATAGTGAGTGTGGGATCATCCAGCATATTCGGAAGTACTCCACTTGGCTTAACCTTGGTTTACCATGGGGTGGAGGGGAAGTTCCATACGCAGCATTTCACTTGGCATATTGAAGGTGGCAGGTAAATAGATCCACTTCCTCCATTCAGACCTGCTTTATACAAGGTTTGCATTTTGTGGATTAGTGGTAGAAAGAAGGATAATAAACTTGGAATCCCATAGAATTCCATAAGATCAAAGGACAGCACACACAGCTCATGCTCCAAGGAAGAAGTGGTAAGTACACTTAATCTAACAGGAGTGGGAGTACTTGATAACACATCAGGGAAGGCAAGGATAATAATTTCTTGGTAATTCAGCTTCAATCCAGTTTTGAATCCCTAATATTGACAAAGGGTTGAACTGTCTACTTTTCTATTGAACTCTGTACTGCAATGCTTGGAAGATTTATGGCTGAGAAATTCTTGTGCAGAGAGCTGGTATGTGAAAGTCTCTTCTTTGAGAATTAAATTTGACAGCTTAAATGTCTGCTTAGCAATCAAGCTGTTCCAAAATAATGGCTGTGGGTGTATGAAAAGCTGTTCTCAGACAATGGCTGCAAGTGTATAAAATTCCAGAATGACATACAGCCTTAGTCTTCTAAGGTTGTAGAGGAGTGTGCAGAGTGTGTCTCTGATTTAGCACTCTTCTAAAGGAGATGAAATGCTGAAATGTTCCTTAGAAGCTTTCCATATAGAATCCAAGTGATGAGACCCCACTGAAGACCCTACTTACAATGTTAAATACTTAGCTAAGAGATTCTTTGTTGGCTGTGTCATTTCTGGAGGATGAACCCTGAACTCATTAGTTCTTAATTGGTTTTTCCAAATTATCCTTGTTGGTAGAGTGATCTGGAATATTGACTGACTCATCTCAGTAAGCCTGAGAGTTTTTTATAAAAATAATCAAAATTTTAAAGCTTTTTCTTGAAGTATTCATTGTAATGTGCTTAGTGGTAAATTTGCCCATCCTTAGTAATGCTTTTCTTCCTTTATATCTAGGTACATCTTACTTGGAATGGTTTACATCTTACGTAAACAAAGTTGTCACTGGAGGTTATCCTATCATCAGAGACCAGATTTTCAGGTATTGTGACTGGGATTTGTAACTTTAGTGCAAGGTTTTGGTGCTGCTTCTACACATGCTCACCTCTCCCCAAGTAATTTTGGGTATCTGATAGAAAAGCTGGTGGTGGGGAGAAGAGAAAGCCCATGAAACTACTGAAAATAAACATGTAAACCAGAATGCTTAAAGCATATTTTTTTAACCAGAATCTTCAGAGCTTCTAACTTTGCATTAATGGGACTAGAATTGTGCATTATAAGTGATCTGAAGTTTAGCAAACAACATGATATTTATTCTGTGTGCCATGAGTATGTTTTTGCTGCAGGACTGTTATTAAAAAACCACCTGTTGCAGCTAATTAGTCTCTTGAGTATGTAAAGAAGGAGGACTTAGTCTGGTGTTTGAATCTTCATGCACTTGCAATTTCTTCTAAATACAATCAAGAACCTTAATTCTGTCAAACTGGGGTGCTGTAGAACCAAGTCCTTGGATCTGTAGATAATTTTGCTGATAGAGTTTCTAGTTTGTTTTTTTTTTTAATATAATGACACATCCCTATATAAACAAGTGTTTTTATTAATATTAATCGTTAATAATAATGAACCATTTTATGGGTTTAGTTTTCTGTATTGAATATGCAGAGCTGTCTGCAGAGTTAATGCTCTCCTCTCTGTAGGTATGTGCATGATAAAGATTGTGTTGCTACCACAGAAGATATCACTGTGTCTGTGTCCACCTCTTTTCTACCAGAACTCAGTTCTGTACATCCACCACATTATTTCTTCACTTACAGAATCAGGTAAAAATAACTGAATTAATTCTTACAATGTGGGATAGACCTGTGGGATGTTCAAAGTAAATTTATGCACAGCATTCAGAAATGTTCTGAAATGAACAGGAGGTGTACAATATGCTGTACTTTTTAATAAAATAATCCTAGTCATTACTTGGTCAGGTACACAAAGTATCAGTCGAGTTGGTAATTGCTAAAATACAGGGATGGCTGGGGGAAAGAAGTTACAAGCAGCTTTTGTGATTTAGAAAAGGGTAAAAGACAGTGAAACTTGGAGATGGATGCTGCCAACTGATTTGGGTTACCTTAGTGGGTGTTTCCTTTTCCCTGTCTGCTTGGTGATCCCTAGGGCACTGAAGCATTTCTTGAAAGGAATGTGTAAAGTATGTTCTTTGGCTTCTAGAATTGAAATGTCCAAAGATGCCCTTCCTGAGAATGTCTGTCAGCTGGAGAGTCGATACTGGAAAATAACAAATGCCAAAGGTGATGTGGAAGAAGTCCAAGGTCCTGGAGTAGTTGGTAAGTGAAAAATTACTGGAGAGAGTATTTAATGTTCTTGTTACTAAAATTGTCTTACTGCCTGTTTGTTGGGTTGTGGGGTTTGTATCAAAGACAGAAAAAGAGATGTGTCCTTCTGTTTTGGCTTTCAAGTTGTTTTGTAGGGGGTATCTGCACATCCTGCTACTTAACCCCTCTCCAGTTTTTTATAGTATCAGTAATTCCTGAGCATCAGTTTATGCATCCACTGTAATACAAATTGATCTGCCCGAGTCAGTTGTGGAGTGCAAGTCCTTTAGCAACTGCTAAATGGTAGTTCTCCATCAGTGCTTACTATTGTGATGTAATATCTTCCCCACAGGAGAGTTCCCAGTTATCAGCCCAGGGAAAGTCTACGAGTACACCAGTTGTACCACGTTTACCACAACCTCTGGATACATGGAGGGCTACTACACCTTCCACTGCCTCCACAACAAGGACAGATTCTTTAATGTCACAATCCCTAGGTTTCATATGGTGTGTCCAACATTCAAGGTGTCTACAGCATGAATGGTAAGCAGTTCGCTAAAACAACCCCTGGAATTATAAAAATGGCAAAAATTACAGTGCTAAATAGTGTTCATATTGCTAATTCTATAGAAAATATGTCCCGGGGTTCAGAGTTCTTCACTGGTGCTTGCAAACATGGCTTTGCATGAGCTGCTTGGGTTTCAGAGCTCCCTCCGTGGTGGGAACACACTCATTAATTTTAGCCATAATAATGTATCTCCACATTCAGACATGCTCCAGTTAATGACAGTTTAAAAACTGTGGAATCTGTGATGTGTATTAGTTCTTGCTGAAAGTGCATTTCATAAAGTCACTTAATGACTTTGCAAATAACCAAGACACTTCACTCGCTGTTAATTATAATGTAGTTTTAGTTTGGAGATTGTGGGTTAATTATATCGTTTCTCCCTTTTCTTTGACACACATAGAGAAGAGTTCTTGATTTATTTTATTCCCAGTTTTTGTGCAAGCACTGAGGAGCTGTGAGCTTTCCTCAGGAGCAGGCAGCTGCTTGCATACTATGACAGGTTTATCCCAGGATTTCAGACACTCATTCCTAGTGGCTCTAACAGTAGGTGCCAGCAGATGTCATGCTTCTAACAGCAAATGACATCTTATAACTTTTGCTCTCATTTTTGGGAGTTGTAACTGGCTTCCTGTCTAACTTATTTCCCTTCAGTTGATTGGAAAAATTATTTGCTTCTCTCTGTTGCTCCACGTCTGTTTTAAAAGTAGTAAGGACCATTTTGTTTGTAAGTTACTTTAGTAAAAGGCAACCTAAACCACCAAGAAAATGGGTACAGCTGAGCTACTGAACCGTGGCTTAATATAATTGGATTATTAATTATTCCATATTGGTATGGAATATTGAAACTCAATGGATCTTTAGGGGATGAAAGGTCAAGTAGTATGGCAAAATGATGTCTGTTGCAAATTAACCTTGGTTTTAGGACCTAGATCACAATGTCTGCTTCAGGTAATGGGTGTGATAATGCAGCCAAGATTTTTCTAGGCAGCTGTTAGTGCTTTTGTACAATTAACTGGAAGGGAAGATTTTAACTAAACCTGGGTGTGTTTTGTATTAGGCAACAAATCCTAATGAATCTGCAGTGGATGAAGACCAAGATTCCACAGGCACTGATGACTCCTGAGATCCATGTAGAGTGTTGGACATTCCTGCAGCCTCTGGATGCTGTCCATGTCACAGTGATGGGATTTTTCCCCAAACAGCTTGCATAAGCTGAGCTCTTCGGGGCTAGTGCATTGGAATATTTCTGACTGTTGTAAATGAACTCTGTTGCGCATCAGGGCAACTAGCATGAATGTTGGTGCCAGTTCTCATATTCATTAGAGTGTAACTTCTATTTCCCTGGTTTGGAAGTGGGGGAAGAGGGAGGAAAACATGGGGAGGGAGAGGAAGAGGAAGGTGTTTGGGCTTCGTTCACTTTTTTTCTGAAGTGTAAAACAGCTTGATAGTCCAAGGTATTCTTAGCTTACAATTTTACAGTATTGCCTACTTATGATCATACTGCAGATATGTGGGGATTTGGTTTTATCCAAAGTATTAAAAGGGTGTATCCTATTGTCCTTTCTCATGAGTTTCTGCTCTCGATAACTGCTGCTAAGAATGAAACTTGCAGTTTGGTCTGACTATCCCATTTAGGTGAGATTAGGTGCTGTTATGCTGTTACTTTTTAAAAATTTTGATTAACATAACAACAGCAAAAAATTCTGGTCATCAAAATGTATAAATTAGGAGTGAAACTGGCCTTATTTTTAGACAATCTGTTTGTCAGCTGAATTTTATGCTAAGTGACCCTAACTGGAGAATGCCTCTGGGAATGTAGTGTCCATGCATAATCTACCACTCGCTAACTAAGGAATTTCTCAGTGATTACAGAGTATAGATTTGTAAATATGTTTTGAGGGTTTTTTTTCCATTACATGATGTTTGCTGTTGTCATAGGTGACAAATTTTTTGTTATGTATCATGTTTTCTTGAGCCCTGGATGGATTTTTGTTACTGAATAAAAAATAAAAGGAAAAAAAAATAAAAAAGAGGAGGCTGGCAGAACAGCAGATGACTAGAAAATTTATTTTTTAAAGAAGTATCTGTTTGCTTTATCATTTTTATTTTGTTTTCATTGTCATTAATAAACAACTGCCTCTTTTGTTCTCAAGTGCTACATGGGACTGTTTCTCCCAAGACTTGAGCAATAATGTTGTGACCAGCACTGATGTAGTCAGTTCTTTATTTTGACAGCCAGCATTTGTAGGTTTTATGAGGTAGACCAATAGTATTGTGGTTCCAGCTCAAATTTTCCATTATTGACTAATTTCCAGATTTCTTATTCTTTTGCAACCCTGGGTATTGGATTCTTCATGTGCTCAGCTTTTCCTGGTGCATTTTCCACAGTGGCACAAGGTAGAAAAACAAATATTGAGTCTGGTCCCTACAATAGTTGTTAGGTGAGACATCTCCAGAAACAAAACCAGCTTGTGTTGTCCCTCACAGGAGTCAGAACAGCACTGAGTTGCTGGATTGCTTCCAAAACATGAGGATTTTTTGAGGATTACCACACTATTACCTGTGAGGGATAAGAAATTTCCACAGAAGTTTTGTGCAAGAAGGTTTCAGTGGAACCAGAACTTACTGCAGGGTTGTTCAGTGCGCTGTGTGTCTCCAACGACAGATAACCCTCATGCTTGGAGGCCTTTCCTGGGAAGTTCCCTCTAGGATCTCTATGTTCTAGTGCAGTGGAATCAGCTCAAGGGCATGGCACTCTACACAACAAACATAGCCAGCTCTTGGCAATTTCACTCATTTTTCAAGAGTGGTTCTCCCTTGGATTGTTGCAGATGAGCTGGAATTGTTGCTTTCTGTGAGAGAAGTCAAGATGCAGGACAGTGCTCTGCTTCCAGCTCCTGAGCACTGCCAGGCTGGGGTTTGAGGCCTCAGCTCAGGGCACAGCTGGTGGCAGAGGGCTCTGGAGTGAGGAGGAAACCAGGCAGGGAACTGAGGGATTGCTGCTCCTGCCCAGAGCACAAATGTGTTTGTAGCGGGCCAAAGGGTGTTTCTTTGCTTTAGGCAGCTATTTTAGCACTGGATCTGTTGTCTGGAGCTGCCAGCAGTGCTGCAGCTCCTCATAATGTACATTTGAAGTGGGATTGAAGCCAGTGGCTCTCCCCACCCCTCCCAAGAAGGGTGAATCACAGAACCATGGAATCACTGTGAAATGAAAAACAAAGGAGTGGGTGCCTATGGGAATGTCCACGGAGCATCAGGGGAGAACTGAGTAGAAGTCCTTTTGCCACAGACAGCATCTCACTGCTCCAATAGTCACTGGGCTCTCAGGAATGTCCTTCCCTTCCATCAGCATCCTTCAGAGCATCCTGAAGCTCTGCCACCTTCTCCTGACTCAGATCTGACTCTGATACTTGGTTAAAACTTCACCTGGCCAGGTAAAACCAGCCTTGTTGAACGCCTGTGGACTTGGCTTGTGGTGAAGCCCTGGCACATCCAGCACAAGCATGTACCTAGTCTGGTCCTTTTTCTGTCCCTATGCTGAAAGTCTCTTTATAATTGTTCTGTAGGATTCCTTCAACATTTTTGTGGGATTTTGCTGGCTGAATGGTTTCATGGAGGGGACCTTAGGCCATGATTTCTTTGCCGTGATTGCATCACAGAGAGAAAAACAAGAGGTGTGCCAGCCAGTGAAATAAAAACACCCAACTGAAGTTGGTGTGCAAGTTACTCCAGTGTTCTGGTGCTGGTTTTCTTTTTTTCTGTTGTTTAGTTTCTCAAAATTTATGCGAAGAATTTAAGGTGGAAAATACAGGTCAAGTTTGAAATACCATTTATTTGTGATGATAGAGATAAATGTGTGCTCTGTTGGAGGGACTGTTGCCAGATTTTGGGAGAGGAAAACAGGTAAGTGTTCAGCTGTGGCTGAAGTTCCTTGTTCCCAGTTCCTCATCTAAGTGAATTAAAATGGGATTTTTTTTTCTATCATATTAATTGAGGGGATTCTCATTTAATAAGCTGCATCCAATAATCCACAAACATCTTACTTTTACATCCCTTTTATTTATGGCATTAACAGAGGAAAAATCTTTTAGACAAGAAGATCATATGCTGAGCTGACTGGTAATCAACACACCAAGAAAATCTGATGTAAGTTCTGAGTGATTTAGGATTTGCTTTAGGTTTAGTAAATAAATTGGCAGTTCAGATGGGGTAACAAAAATACATCTAAGACTCCTTTTTAAATATGACTTGTAGTTTTACAGGTATTTCATATTGTCCTCAAGTCAACACTGAATTTTTTTTTTTTTCTAGATAGCATGGATCTAAGTATTAGTAAAATACTTTTGGGGTCCTCATTTCTCTTGTTGTTCAATGTTTTCCTGGATGGTGAATGTTTAAATCTATATTCAGGTACCTCTGGAGGAACATGTCACTTTCCACTACTGTTTTTTCCTTTGTGTGTTCTAAAGCTCTTCCCTGTTTTCATTAATCTATTATAAATTCATACCATAAGGTATCTGGGGAGACCTTGAGAGCACCTTTCAGTATCTCAAGGGTTCGTTCCCAAGAAAGCTGGAGGGGGACCTTGGACAAGGGCCTGGAGTGTCAGGCAAAGGGGAACAGGCTTTAAGTGACAGAGGGTGGTTTAAAATGGGATATTGGTAAGAAATTACTTAATCAGAGCAGGGTGAGGCCCTGACACACATTTCCCAGAGAAGCTGTATCTGCCCCATCCCTGAAGTGTTCAAGGTCAAGTTGGATGGTTGGAGCAACCTGGGCTAGTGGAAGGTGTCCCTGCCCATGGCAGGGACGAGATGGTCCTGAAGTTCCCTGCCAACACCAACCACGCCAGGAGAAGGCGGCAGACGTGTTCCGGGCAGCCTTCCTGACGATGGGAGCTGGGCGGGCGCAGGCTCCCCACCGCCCGGCCTGAGGGAACAGCTCTCCCTCCGGCGGCTCCGTCAGCGGCTCCGGCCGGCCCCCGCCCCGCCCCGGAGGCGGCACCGCCGGGACAGGCAGCACCGGCAAAGTCGGGATCGCGTCTCCGCTCTCCGGACGCGCCTGGAATTGCCCGGGGAAGGTGAGCAGGACGAACCCAGAGTAGCGGCGACAGCGCCGGGAACCCGGCGAGGCCAAGCAGTGGGCGCGGGGAACCGCGCAGGTGCCCGCTGTGGGGGAGCGAAGGGCGCAGAAAGCGGGGAGAAAGGCGGCTTTTTGCGGAACCTGCGAGGAGCGGGGACAGCGTTCGGGTGGAATTGCGTGCATGGCACATGCGGGGGCAGGTGTGCTCTGCCCGCAGCGGTGCCCTGAGTCACGGCGGCCGCACTGCAGTGCGCTGCGCTCGGCGGTGGCACGCGGCCAGCGGCACCGGCACCTGCCCCGCCGCGCCCGGGCACGGCTCAGCGTGAGCTGCTCCCCGCAGGGATGCGCCTCCTGGCCCCCTTTCCCCTGTCCTTTTCCCCCGTGTTGTCATTTGCGATGACAGCAGCAGCAGGTCTTGTCCGCCTGCCTTCTCCCAGGTGGGACTGCAGAGAAATTCTGTTTCACAACCGGGCACCGAGCCTTCCGTGCTGTAGCAGTTGCTGCTTCTTGTCATTGAGATGGGTTGGATGCTTGACTTACAAGACAAATTTAGAAAATTCAGTTTAGGAGATCTTTTCTGCTTTCATTTGTTTTAAGCCATGTTGTGAATTGCTGTTTATATATATATATATATATAGTAATTGTTTTTCAAAGGTCAGAATTTCATTGTGTCTCACACAGAAACAGTTAGTCATTTTCCCAAAATTAGATGCATTGAGTTACTACTCTTTTGTTGGCTCTGGTGATTTTTATTCATCTGCCTTACATTTATGCTGGTCATGACTTGGTGTTGCTGAAAGGCAAAGCTGGTTTTGTCTGCTGACACATGGGTGACTGAGGATTCTGGAAGATGGACAGACTCCCAGGGTGGTTCTGTTTGCTGTCCAGAAGGGCTCTTGCTGTAACCACCAGATTTTACAGCTCTCCTGCAGATCGATATCACTGTGGAACAAGCCTCTGGCCTTGAAAGACTTGTTGTTTACCCTAGAAAATAAGCTCATCTTGCACATTATGGTTCTGTTTTTTATAATTTCCCCTTTGCTCAACAGTAAGTCATACAGAGAGGAGAAAAAGGAGCTTTTTTGTCATTGGATGGGGTTTCTTAAGGTTCTTTTGGACAGACTTGGGTTTTTGTTTGATGAGGTTTGGAGTTTACTGTCAGTAGAAAAATTAATTAGACTTAAGGTTGAGAAGCATTTAAATACTTTTTTGCTCGGAACCCATCTTTTCAAGTCCACAGTCACTGTCCTAGGAGGAAAAAACTCCATCGTAACATGGTTAAGGTCTGCCATGCTAAAATCTTATAGCTGCAGGCAGAATTAAGAGCAGTGACAGTTTCACTACAGTTTTATCAGATGTAAAACTTGTTGTCTGAATACCTTTAATATTTTGGAACTTTGAATGCAACTTGAGCTTTAAAGACAAACATAAATCTTGTCCTCCTAGAACAAGTATGGTCCCTCTCTCCCTGCTGTGCCTGCTTGATGCCTCTTTGGAATATCCTACTCGGCAATAGCAAAGGTTTTTTTAGTAGGAGCTGTGACTGTAGTTGGGGGTCTGTGTGCAGAAATCTGTCTGAGAACTCCTGTTTTGGAGCTGCCTATGTTTAAACAATTCCTGACCTTCCCATCTCACTGCTGCCTAGAGATTGCAGCAGCCATGGAGACCTGAGCCACTGCTGCAGGCACTTGGTGAATTATTGCCTGTGTCAGTCCCTCAGTGAGAGGGAGAAATTTTGGGAGAGGAGAGGCAAAATCTCCTGCAGAGCAGCCAAACCTCTTGCAACTCCAGGAGAGAGGAGAAAGGAGAGCAGTCTGGCTCCAGGGTTACTGGGGAATTGTTGAAAGAGAAAAAGCATTTGAGACCTTTCTTTTTGTTAGGTGCATTTGTAGCTGTGAGAAATTGGGAGGCCTGTTGAATGGTGTAGTCAGAGAGAGGGAGGAGACCCATCTGAGTCTGTCAGGGCTCAAATATCCGTTCTGAGAATAAGAATCCTGTTCTCAGAATAAAAGTCCTCCCTTGGAAGTGCAGTTATTTTTCTGTCTTGTGTTTCCCAGTTTTTCCTGGCCAATGCTTTCAGTTTTATACTCAAAAAAGAGTCTTGAAACCTTGGTTCATCATGGGGCACTTTGCTTTTAAATAGAATAAACTTGTAATACCTTTTTATGCCCTCAAATTAGGGAATAAGCATGACCAAGATGAACTGCATCCTGCTGACCGCCTGCATTGTTCTGATTGCTTTTTGTGGCTCTGGTGAGTAGAAGAGAGGGACTTTGTGGTTTAATGTTAAGACAGAGGCTGAGAAAATCATGGAAGAAAATGCCAGAGGGAGGAAAAACAGCAAGAAAGGCCTGGATTATTTAATACCACTGTAGGGAATGTCAGTAACCATCGAAGCAGGGCTCAGTTTCTCTTCTGATTGTCTTGGGTCTAGAGAGGGAACTGGAGGCAGGATATGGTGCTGCTTAACACAACAGAAAACCGGTATTTTGCTGCTAGAAAATGGATTCCTCATGTGTGAACTAGAAAGCAGTGTGTAGTATGAGAGGGAAGGGAGAGGGAATGGAAAAAGAATGGCTAGAATAGAACTCAGCTGCAAGTATCTGTCATTCCCAGGAAAAGGCAGTCTTCAAGAGCAGATAAAAGGACCAAACATTTAATATCTTGTTCTGCAGGCAGATAATACTAAGTGTTTTTAAAAGTTACATGAATTCATGCTTCAAGATGTGCCTGTCAAAATTGCCAGCCTCAATTGGTGCACTTGGCATAAGCTTGTCAGTTTTAACTGAAGTCATGAGTTTAANGAGATAAAATTAAGATTTTTAGTTAATAAATATTATTTGAAAAATTATTTCTTAATTTATTAGGAAGAGTAGAGTATTTTTTGTATATTATAGATTTTTTATAAGATATTAGTTTTTTTGTGGCTATATATTTTATAAATGGCCCGCCCAGGGAGATTTATTATTGTGAAGCTCTTCTCATAAGATAGTTTTTTTTATAGTTGCTCATGGGCTGCATCAGTTTATTAGGGTATAGTTTAAGAATG
>VXBU01006433.1:0-75581 GCA_013400315.1 Bombycilla garrulus
ATTGGGCATCAAAGTGCTGCTGTTACAAAGAACAGCTCATCCAGAAACAGTCTTGTTCAGAGAACACAGCCTCTTGGGAGCTGTAAATCAGCTGTGGCAGGGAGGAGGGCTTGGGAGAAAAGCCCTGGGCACTGGGGCAACCCATTTCCAGCTGAGTCTTATCAAATCCCAACAAGTTCTCTGTGGGGCCCTTCTTGATGCACAGCACCTTCATGAGCAGACCCTGGAATGCAGAGAAAAGTTGCCAAAAGCAGCTGGAGAGAGGTGGAGAAGAAGGAGCAGGGCTATTAGGTCCCTGTTATCTTCTGCCAAATTAGATTAGGGTTTAATTACAACCTAAAGGGGAAATCTAATTTTGATGCTAGAACAATGCATATTTTACAATAACAGAGAAATAAGCACATTCCAATGAAGTCTGCGAGGAATTAATTTCCTCTGGGGCCACTTGTTGGCCGCTTGCCTGTTTCTCTGTATTCCCACATTTTAGAACCAATTTAGGGTTTTGGAAATGGGAATGCTGAATCAGTGCTCAGCTTTTAATCACCCCATCTCCCCCTCCACTGGCTTTGCTGGACTTGAGCCAGCAGGCACTTGCTCCTCCTGATGCTGAGTCACCTGAGCCTGCGGAGTTGGTGGCAGCTGAGGGTCCCAAGCATCTGGCAGGGCAGCAGCCTCTGCTCCAAAGGCTTCGGCGTGGCCCCGTTGCTGCCTCTTTCCTGCTGGGGATGCTGTGACAGCTCCCTGTTCTGCTCTGCATGTTAATCAAGCAGCAATGTGTTTTCTCTGGGTCCCTCAGCAGCCACCTTGTGATTGTGCATGGCAGAGCTGCTAATGAAGATGGTCTCCAAGCTATTAACACCTCCAATTGCTCATCAAGAGCCCGGCAGAAGGGCAGCATGTCAGATATTATTTCTGGTCCCCATTAAGCACTGTTGGTATTCTAAGTGATCAGAATGAACTAATTCAGTCTGACACCGAGGGAATTGGGTATCAAGACTCAGGAAGGTGAGATCAGCGGAACAGGAGCATCCATACATCTAACCTTGCTGGAGCCCATCAGCAGAGCTTCCCAGCATCCATCAGACACACACATTTATTTTGGCCAATGTGAGAAAAATATTTTTCTGCCTGGACAAGGCTCTTGTGTGCTTAGATCTTTTATTTTCCTTCCAGCAGTTCAAGCCATTTTTTCCCCCCTTGCTTTCTGGTCCCTGCTGATGCTTTGGGCAGGACAGTGGTAGAAGCAGCAGAGTCCAGCTGTGGCTTTCGGGTTGGACATGCCCAGCTCATGGCCAGTCCACGCCCATTCTCTGACACTGCAGAGCCATGAATCTCCTGTGGATACTTTGTCTATATGTACAGGGTTAGAGACAGACTGGGAACAGGCTCTCTTCACCCCTTGGATCTCTGATAGCTCAAAGCTGAGTTAAGCCTTTGCACCAAGAGGCTTTCTGTAGCATTGGAATGCATCTTCAGAGTCTCCCAACAGGAGATACTAAATCTGGAGTCCAATTCAAATACTTTGCCCTATTTTTTACCTTCAAGGTTTCTTCTTGAAAGGCTAATTTGTCCGCTTTCGAAGGACAGTAACCAGCTCCTCAGCTCTCTTTGTGTTTCCCCTCAAAAGGAATACAAAAGATATACAAGGATTTTCTTAGAAACCTCTGATAGAGGTTGCAAAAGGCTCATCCCTCAAACGTAGCTTTTCTCAAGAGCTTTCATCCTTTATTCAGGACCCATGCTTTGTCATTTGCATTGATCACTGCAGTTCCTGCATCACTTCTTTGTCCCCTCTGTGCAAGATATGTTCTCTCCCTGGGACAGAGCTAGCAGGCACTGAGCAGTCCATGTGCCAGGATGGATCAGCAGGGAGCTCTGCACCTCCATGGCACATGTTAAACCACCTTCATGTGCTGATCTGACATCTCTGGACAGTGGGAACGTCTTGGCTGCAGATCCAGGGTAATGAATAGCCAGTAGATTCTTTGGGGAAAGGATTTGTTGAGCTAAACATGTAGGAAATTATTCTTTCCATTCAGGATTCTCTTGGCCAAAATTTGTTATGAACAGCAGACTTTTTCCTCCCGAGTGGTTCTTCCTAGAGCATTAGTGATTTCTCCTGTCCCTGTCATCTCTCATTGCATGTCCCCAGGCAGGTGTCGCTGTAGGGACCCTGCGAGCCAGATCCCAGCCTTGGTGCTGCCCAAAAAAAAACCCCACTATAACCCTGTGTTATAGTTGATGGGATTTTGCTTTGTTGTTTTTATAACAAGGAAGAAATGGAAAATGCAGACAGTGAAAAAGAGTGCAAAGCAGAAATCTGACAGCAGCGCTCTGTCAGCCACTGGCAGGGAGAGGCAGGAGCATTGGGAACATCCATCAGAAATACATTTATCCCTCATGCCTCTGGTGCTGGGCAGTCTCAGATGAGTGACAGAAGTGCACACCCCCTTCTTGCCCCTGGTGCTCTTAGCTCCTTAGAGCCCTGTTTTGGGCTTTGGTAGCCCCACAGGTGCTATTTCCCTCCTTAAATCTCCTGGGAATCTTAGAAAAGGAGGGCTGAGTTGTGAGGGAAAGATGGTCCTGGTGTGTCCTTCAGCTGCAGCAGGTTTGGCAGCAGCAGAGCAGTGCTTTGCTTGGTGTAACAGAGAAGTTTTTTCCTGTTTCTCAGAGTTGGAGCAAGTGCTCCTCTTGAGCAAGTGCTGGGTGGTGGGCAGGGATCACCTCTGGGATGGCCATGTCACTGCCATGAACAGCTTGCAGAGAATTTCTCTACTCTTAGGCAGAGGCACTGGGGAGCTGAAGCAAGGGAGACTTGGAAATTTGCAACTTGCTTCATTCAGACAGAATGAAAAGTAAGAAAGGTGCTCACCAAGGAGAGGGTTGTCAGTGACTGTGTACTGTTACCAAGTCTGTAGCAGAGACACAAAGGTGGACATAAGATGTGGTAGAGTGATACTTTGTCAGGACAATGATGAGTGGTGATGATTTCCTATTTTCAGTGTGTCTGTGGACTTCTTTTCTACCTTCAGCACAGTGACAGTCACCATGCACCTTCCATCTTTCTGCCTCTTCCAGCGTGGTGCTCTTTTCTGAGCTCTCTGGCTGGCAAGTCAGCCATCTTGCCCCCAGGCCTGGGCATGGCACCTTCAGGTTGAGCTCTGGGAGCACTGTGGCACATTTGAGGCAGCTTCTCCTGCCTCAGGGCTTCTACCCATGTCACTTACCTGGTGGACTTTGACTCGAGACATTGCAACAGAAGCTGGGAACAGAACAACTGCATGGGGGTCACTTTAACTCTTACACTTAGGTTTGGGGAGCCTCAGCCACCTCCTTTGCATGAGAGTGACAGAACCCAAGAGGTGTTATTCCTCACTGGACTGGGTTTTGGAGGGGTGAATTGAGGGTATAGGAGGCAAAGGAGAAAGCATTGCCTGGGGGAAAAGCACTGCACATCCCAAGTGCTGGCAGGTGCTTAGCCATGTCCCTGCCTTTGTACTGTGCCATCAGGAACAAGCCTGGGAGATGTTCATGTGTCATCCATGCCCGGATCAAGCTGGGAGGGGGGATTGGGTGGGGATTGCCTTCTGATTTTGGAGCCAGTCAGCAAACGCTGGCTGGAAGGTGACTTCTCCTTGCTCTGCCAGCACTGTTCTGCTGCAAATCTGGGGAGCAGCCAGCTTCTGCCCTTGCTTTCTGCACATCTTCATTAGCCAGGGCTCACAGTGGGAGCCCGAGGTACACGGGCTCTGCAAAGGGCATCCCTCTCCCTATCCAAGCCATTCTGGATGGCTCCTGCATGGATTCCCTCTGGGCAGGAGGCTCAAGGCCCAATTCTACAGGGCTTTATTGTTTATGAAACAAAACATTGATGTTTCTTTTTGATTTATTGGTGGGAACAGCGCTCACTGCATGTGTCAGTGATGGCTAAGGGGACATAATTTCACAGAACTAATTTCTCTTAATTTTTCCATGTTTTCTCACCCTTCATTCTTTTCCTGCTTCCTGCAAGCTGTGCATCAAACAGCTTTCCCAAGAGAAAACCCATCTGAACCCTGGAACAGCTCTGCCAAAAGTGTCTAGTATGGCTGTGCTCTTTTCTGGCACCTCCCTGTCTTCAGAGGGTAACTGAGAAATCTTTAAACTCTTAGAAAAAGAGGCTCAAGCCCCTCGTGGTAAATTTGAATCCAGGTGCCAAATTTTTGTAAGTTTTTTGGTGTAAGTCTGCACTGGGGATTTTGTGTTGGTTCTTTCTAGCCCGAGATGGTTCCTAGACAGGAAGCACAGACTAAAACTGAATCTTAGGATGAGTATCATCCAGATGCTCCTTGAACTCTGACAGATTATTGTGTATTGTCTTTGCGAACTCAGAGAACCAGCAGCACCTGGGTTAAGGTGTGAAGACTTTGGGATGTTAGGGATGTGTCACCATTCATCTGTATGACTGGAACAGGGAGGCAGCCAGGAGCAGAGCAAAGGGAGGGCTTCAGCTTCCAGGGAGATTGAATGGGGTTCAGCAAAGAGCAGGGCAGCCTTAGAAATGTCCATCCCAGAGTTAGTGGTGTGGGATAGAGGAAGGATTGGTTTACTCTCTGCTGTGTGCTTAATGTAGCAGAGGGAGGTAGGAGTTCCAGGGGGTCGGGCACCCCAGGGGTCCTCTGGGCCCAGCTGCCATGCCATGCATTTTCAACAGTGCCTGACTCAAAGCTGCCTTTTCAGTGGCTCTGCCCTCGGGAGAGTCATCCTTCTCCTCCACAGGAAACCTTTCCAGCTGGGAGCTTGCTTTGCATGCTCCCCCTCACTGATAACTGTCACCTCTTTCCTGCCTGCTGGCCTCTGTCACCACCCACTCGTCCCCAGCTGTCCCCAGTGTCACTTGGACCAGGTCAGTCCTGTCTGGTCATCTCTTTTCCCATCTCCAGGGGCTCTGTGAGACCACTGGACTGTGAGCACATCCTGGGAGTACGCCTGCCTCGCTCTAGGTAACACAGGGAGGAATTCTGATGTACCACATGAGTGACCTTTAACAGTAACTCAGCAGCAACATTAACTCAGCTTTTACATGGGGTAAAAGCCCCCCACAACCTTAATCTCATTTCTGCCAGGGTGAGGACGCCTGCACTTTCTGGGCAGGAGATGGATGGCAATGCCGGCATGCTCAGCAGGGTGGAGCTTCAGTGTCTGATTTATCTTAAGATTCGACCGTAGGAAGTATATTAAACTGGAGCTTTTTTTGGTTTGCTTTTCATTTTGTGCTCGTTATCTTTGCAGCTTTACCTTCTCCTTCCGTGCCCGTGGTGACCTGCTGCAGAATCCCGTTTGGAGGGTGCTCCGGGCTGGGGCTTCGCTGCCTGCCCGGGATGTGCCGATCAGCGCGGGCCGGTGGAGACACCTTCTGGGCTTCGGCAGAAGTGGTTCAGATGAGCGGGAATGTTTCCTCTTGGGTGAGGACTTCAGGACGTGCTCCATCATTTCACCTCTCTCCTTTTCTCACCTTGCTCTTGGCCCCATTGAAGGACAGCAATGCTGGCGGGCAGGGAACCTGCCAGCCGTGCTGTGAGCTTGTCCACAGCGTTCAGGTTTTGAGATCCAGCTTCCCTCTGCTGCAGCCTTTGCCCTAAGGAGAGGACAGACTGAGAATCTCTCTCTTTCCATGGCTGGAAGCCTTCTGCTTGCCTGTCAGGTCCAGCCAGGAGCAGCCCGCTGCTCTCAGGTGGTTGTGCTCAACCAGTTCTTTGGCTACCCACTGCTTCCTAATACTGTTAACCCTTGCAGCAGTATTTTTTGGGTTTTCAAGCTCTGAGCACTTGCCCCCATGAAGACATCTTAAAATGGTAAGTATCCAGATCCTCACCACAGAGACACCTGAAGCACATCTCTCCTCCTTTGCTCTCCATTACAGGAGTCAATAGTCATCTGTTTGTACAGCTGATTTTTGAAGTAGCTGTTAAGATTGTAGTTGGTGCAGATTTCTTTAAATAGCACCTCCAAATTACAGCTGTCGGAGCTTGTTTAATTTTGAACAAAAACTACAAATTGTATTTCTGTTAGAGCTACTGATTTGTTCAGAAGGACCTTTGGCTCGAGTTCTGATGGAGAAGCATTTTTCTGTCTCATAGAGAATCAGGAGCTCACCTGATGCTTATAAATACCCTGGCTGCTGTACAAAGCATGAGGAAGGAGAAGATTTAATGGCTTCTGTCATCTGTCCAATCAGTGCAAGTCAGAATAACCACAGTAAAGTCAGTGGAGACTACTTCCAGGGTCATAACTTGTCCAGAGAGGGAAGCACAGCTGCCTAAGGATGATTTGTAGGAGGACCTGCTGTGCCAGCCTGCAGCGCTGATTGTGGCTGGCCCTGGTCCAGCTCACCTTGGACCAAGTGCCTGAGGAGCTTTAGCACCTGCACCCCAAAAAACTGGATTAGCTACATCCCATAGGAATACTCCGGGAGAGGCATGAGTTGGATGAAGCCTGAAGGCCCTCAGACCCTTCTCTGACTTTTTTTCTTGAGAGTAATGGTACAGTTGTGGTCTGTGGGTTTCAGCAGGAGCTGAGGACTCTCAGTGAGCTCAAAAATCAAATCTTGCAAACATCCTTGAGCTGTCCATGGCTTGCTCCAAAGTGCTCTTTTAATCTGCATCTGACTGCCTGGAGGAGAAATTCAAAGTGCATCACATAAGGCCATTTAAATACCTCCTGGGTGTGTGGTCTCTGGTGCTTTGTCCTGGGATCACCTGGAAAGAGTTGGTGCTTTGTTGGGAGGCTGGTTTTCACAAAGTGCCCTGGCTGAGCCCAATGGATGGTCCCTGGGGGCCTGGACAAGGAAGATGGTGCCATGCTCTAGGGAAACAGTATCGGCACTGTTGAGTGTCCAGCAGTTGGCCTTGATGATCTTTGTGCGTCCTTTCCAACTCAGGATGTTCCATCAAATCTTACATTTAATATGGAAGGAGGGTGGTGGCTCCTGATGCATGTCCTCGGTGCTGGCAGGGATGTCAGGCACTGTCATTACCTCTCTGTCCTGATGTTGGTAGCTCTTACACAGCCTGAGCTGGCAGAATCGGGCCCTCCCATGTGACACTTCACATGTGGTTTGCAGAAGCAGTGTGATTTCTATCTGCTCTATTTTGGGAGGTGGGTGTGGGAAGAGGTGTAAAGCTGTGTCCCAGACAGGCTCAGAAAGCACCACACAGGCAGAGACTTTTTTTTGGTAACATCTCAGAGGCTGGGACCAGTAAGTGTCATAGGTTGTCCTGGCCCTCATGGGAAAGATTCCTTTCTCCCTGGTGCCAATCCACCTGTGCTCTCATTAAATTCCCACATTAATTCATGGATGTATTTTGTCTTATGTGAGGAGTGGCTGGGTTGGGTGAGTGCAATGCAGAGGGGTTGACAGTTTGTTGTCAGTCCCTCCAGCTCCGGGCTGACCTGCTTCTGTCAGGAGTCTTAGTCTCAGCTCCACAGTGCTGGTGGAAGCACTTCCACAGCCCTTTGGCCCCTCTCTTTTGGAATGGATCCTCTCTACAGAGAGAAGAGATGATCTTTGCTCTTTGCCTTCCTCCCTGCATTCCCAGCCTTGGCCTGGAGTGTTTTTCTATGAAGTGCAAGACATCTCTGTTTCTTTTAAAAGGTTTCTTTTAAAAGCAGCCCTAGGAGGTCACAGGACCTAGAAACAAGTGGGACATCCACAGCTTCCCTGGGCAGCCTGTGCCAGTTCGCCGCCACCGTCACGGGGAAGATTTTTTTCCTAATATCTAAACCTACTCCCTTTCAGTTTGAAGCCTCCTACCTTATCCTGTCACTATGTGCTCTTGTACATAGTCTTGCCCCATCTTTCCTGTTAATTCCCTTCAGGTACTGGAAAGCTTCAGTCAGGTTACCCCAAAGCCTTTCCTTTTTCAGTCTCAACAATCCCTGTTCTTTCAGCCTTTCTTCATGGGAGAGATGCTCCATTCTTCTGATCAACTTGGTGGCCTCCTCTGGACTCACTCTAGAGGTCAAGAAACATCTGCTGTGTCACAGCATCGTGGGGAGAGAGACAGTAAATACACAGATAATGCAAGTGCTGTTCACCTGCGTGTTCATTTCTCCCACTGTGTAAATGCCTTCCATAAAAATCCCTTTCCCGGGGCCAAGGTAAGGCTCTGGCTTGCATCCTGGAATTTAACAGCGTGGCTGACGGCGGAGAGCCCGTGTGCTGCGGTTTTGTGTTCAAACGAGCAAGCTCAGCCACTTCCGTGGTGGGTGTGAGCCGGCCGGAGTGTGCCCGGGGTNTGCTGTGGAGGCAGAGTTTAGCTGCTGGGCCCAGGGCACGGCATGGCGCGGTGTGGGACCCCCGAGCCCAGCTCGAGCTTTGCACAGCCCGTTCCTGTGATGGGGCTGCGGGGTCCCTGTGGCTGAGCCATTCTAAGACTATTTTTTTAATCTGTAAGCACAATGCCTCCTGCATTTGTTAGTTCATGAATTTTTTTTTGAACGTGTTGGTATTTCCTCACTTTTTCTATCACCGCCTTTTCTAAAGATGTGTCAGTATATTTGTATCTCACAATGATATCCACCACACATGCCTGGTTTCCTTTCACAAATACTAGGTCTTGTTCACGTAACTAATAGTTTTTATCTCTTACATGTCTTTTCTGGAACACTACCCAGGCTCTCTTTTTAGCTTCCTTTGTTAACATTTTGCAGATGTAGATGTGCCTTTTAATTCTTGCAGTGGGGTGTGGTCTCAGGATCAGGTATCTGTTCTGCAGAGACAGGAGGATGGTCACACCAGAGTCGTCACCGAATGCACCTTGGAGCAGCTCTATCTGTGCCTCTAAAACAGAGTCAAATGTTTATTTTCTCTTTCTCACAAGTCTCAAGAGTACCTGTGGGATGAGTGATCTGCGTAGAAGCTGCTGCCGAAATACAGCTCCTGGGTGACGCAGGCTCTCAGAGCCCGGCTAGCTCTTGCCACCACACTGTGGCTCAGAAGGACCACGTCAGGTGTGCGGAACCGCTCTGACCGATGGAATTGTCAGAGCGGAACCTTAAAGCTTTGGCTCTACAGGGGTATGTCAGGGGCAAGGCAAAGGGAAGAGAGGAGGCTCCAAAGTTCTCAGGTTCCAATAGCAGGACGTATTGTAGAGGAAGGGGGAGAACAGAAGAGCCGCAAACGGTGCTGTGCACAGGGTTAAATACCACCAAAAATCGAAGGGGGGTGGTACAAGCAGACATCCAATAAGGAATCCCGAGGGGAGGGATAAGGGGGAGCAAAGGGGTTACATAATCACTTGGGAGCCAACAGGGATAAGGGGAGAAGAAAAGGGGTCACATAGGCCAATGGGGCGTCGAGGATTAGGAGATTTCCAAAGGGTTGGACACTTCAGGGCCCATGTGGGGATTGGCAGGGAAAGGGCTAGAAGAAGGGGCAGGGTTGAGATGATGGATGGGGAAGGAACTGGAATAAGGGGAGGAGATATTTTGAGGGACAGTTACTTGGGGGCAGGCACATGTAGGGGAGAAACCATTGGGGCAACAAGCATATGGGAGAACAGGGACAAACCATTATACAAAGAATAAAAATAAACAAGGGCTGCCGCACCTGGGGGCTGACCCCCAGTTTTAGGTGCACCCCTTAGCAGCACAGGCAGAAGACCAGCAGCTCGAGGTTCTCCTATATGCTCCAGATGAGTTTGCCTTCCAAGAGGCCAATGGATGTGGGGTCTGTCCAAATGCTCAGCTCCTGCACCAAAAAAAAAAATTTAAATTGCAAAGAGCATTCAGTGAACAGGAGCAGTGCCTGGGCACTTGTACAGTGCCTGCCCTATCTGTCCATCCCCTGCCTGCTTCTCATTTGGTTTCAGCTTCACGCTGGAGGAGTCTAAAGGGAACGTTTCTGCTTTGCCATCATGCTCAACTAAGAAATGCACCTCTGCCTCCAAGGGGGAGGCATTGATTGTTATCTTCTTGAAGCTGCTGGGACAGTTCTGTGTGTTGTATCTGTCCATAAAAACGGAATAGGCTGCAGAGGAGACTGTTGCTTTTAGCACACATGGAGGAAAGCACCATGCTGGCAGCGGGAGGTTGCACTGGAAAACCACAGCCCAACAAACAGGTGAGGAAAAAGGATCCCAGTCAGGGGCACAGGGCACAATATATGTGCTCATCCTTGCATTACTTTGATGCCTCTGATGATGTACAGGCCACTTCAAGAGAGTTTTACACAAAATAAGTTCAAAAGTGCCTGGCAAAATAACAGTACACCAGGTGCACGGGTTCTTTCCTTCCTTTCTTGGGTTGCTTTCCCTGTAGGGAAGGCTTTTCTCTATAGAAAGGCTTTTGAAAAGATCATTTTAAAATAGTTTAGCTTATCTTTTTCAGAAAAGTCATGAGACTGCCTTAGATTTCATGGATTAGCTCAAAGTCTGAGGGAAGGAAATAGGGTCAATTCCCAAGGAGAATGCAAAACATAACAAATGGTCAATCTCTCAGGTGTGGAACTGAATTTGGAATGAAAGTGTTAAAGGGGCAAACAGCAATCCCAGCCTATATATCAGCCTGGATAAAGATTCTCTTCAGTTTTTAAACTATTTTGATTGAATGTCTCTGGGTTGTCAAAATACCCCTAGCCCTCCAGAGCTCCCATGGAGAAAATAACTTAATTTGAAATGTCATTAAAAAAAAAAAAAAAGCAAAATTAAAAATAGAAATACACCAGCAGTTACAACAATATTTTTAGGCAGACTTTATCCAGCAGTGAGGATGCAATGTAATTACAGGAAATGCAATTCCCACTGTGATTTCTCTGCAGGTTCCCCTCCGACACAAACATAGTAGCAGGCCAAATCATAAAATCTGAGCAGTATTACAGATTAGGGAAAGGTTGACATGTACTGAGTTGCATGGCAATGTTTTGGTAGCATGGGGAGGGGGGGAGGGAGAGCTACAGGGGTGGCTTCTGTGAGAAGCTGCCAGAAGCTTCCCTGATGTCTGATAGAGCCAGTACCAGCTCCAAGATGGAACCATCACTGGCCAAGGCTAAGATTATGACAATGCCACAGAAAGAGAAGTTGGGTAGCCAGGATACAGTCCAAAGACTTAACTTCTTCCACTGGAAAGGGGTTTCTCTGGAGGATATTTCAGTTACTGGAGAGTGAAAAGGAAAGAATGGCTTGAACCATTCTTTCATTCTTCTTGGTTAGAAGAAAAAAAAATTAAGCATACAAGAGTCTTGTCCAGGCAGAAAAAAAAAACAAAAAAAACCCCATTTTTCTCTCCTGGCCAGAATAAATGTGTGTGTCTGATGGATGCTGGGAAGCTCTGCTGATGGGCTCCAGCAAGGTTAGTTGTATGGATGCTTCTGTTCCGCTGATCTCACCTTCCTGAGTCTTGATACCCAATTCCCTCGGTGTCAGACTGAATTAGTTCATTCTGATCACTTAGAATACCAACAGTGCTTAATGGGGACCAGAAATAATATCTGACATGCTGCCCTTCTGCCGGGCTCTTGATGAGCAATTGGAGGTGTTAATAGCTTGGAGACCATCTTCATTTGCAGCTCTGCCATGCACAATCACAAGGTGGCTGCTGAGGGACCCAGAGAAAACACATTGCTGCTTGATTAACATGCAGAGCAGAACAGGGAGCTGTCACAGCATCCCCAGCAGGAAAGAGGCAGCAACGGGGCCACAACAAAGCCTTTGGAGCAGAGGCTGCTCCCCTGCCAGATGCTTGGGACCCTCAGCTGCCACCAGCTCCGCAGGCTCAGGTGACTCAGCATCAGGAGGAGCAAGTGCCTGCTGGCTCAAGTCCAGCAAAGCCAGTGGAGGGGGAGATGGGGTGATTAAAAGCTGAGCACTGATTCAGCATTCCCATTTCCAAAACCCTAAATTGGTTCTAAAATGTGGGAATACAGAGAAACAGGCAAGCGGCCAACAAGTGGCCCCAGAGGAAATTAATTCCTCGCAGACTTCACTGGAATGTGCTTATTTCTCTGTTATTGTAAAATATGCATTGTTCTAGCATCAAAATTAGATTTCCCCTTTAGGTTGTAATTAAACCCTAATCTAATTTGGCAGAAGATAACAGGGACCTAATAGCCCTGCTCCTTCTTCTCCACCTCCCTCCAGCTGCTTTTGGCAACTTTTCTCTGCATTCCAGGGTCTGCTCATGAAGGTGCTGTGCATCAAGAGGGGCCCCACAAAGAACTTGTTGGGATTTGATAAGACTCAGCTGGAAATGGGTCTGTGGGTGGAAGAGTGGGTCACTGTGGCTGAGCAATCCTGAAAGCCCTCCCCACCATTCCTGAGGCACTTTGTAAAAGTAAGTGAGGATGTTTTTATACATGAGAGTGTTTTTAATCTGTAAGCACAATGTCAGAGTGCTTGGCATGAAATGATTGGGAAGGCAGTAGCTGCTGTTAGAGCAGAGCAGAAAGATGAGGATGATAATTGAGCCTATCTAAATGAAGTTGAAGTTTTGCTTGACTATGAAGACAGGGCAACATTAGGTAGCCAACTGGAAGTTATTGAGATGTGCAACAGCTGAGCTGGGGCTTTCCAAGGACAATGGCTTTGATGAAGCAGTGTCTGTGCCAGCAAGTCAGTAGTCATGATTTCCTCCTTGTTTCTGTAAAATGAGATGATCCTGGGTGAGTCCCTGGGGTGTGTTAAGCTATTTTATGCTAAGGGAGCGATTGGAGCATTTATCCAAGAGAAGCCCAGTTCTTTAGCCCTGGGACCTCTTTAGTGGAACTCCGACCTGGCCTTCCCCATCCCTTTAGTGGATGAATTGGAATGAGGGAAGTCAGCTTTCTGCCCTAATAAGCAATTCCTTTTTTAATGTCCTTGGAAATAATCTTTACTGATGGTGGTTTTGATTTATTTTTGCCTTCTTGGTTTTGTACTGTTTTCATGCTGTGTTTCTGCTTGTTGCATATGTCTCATATCACTGCAGCCAGGGGATTTGCCATGTCTCATCTGGTGCCTCATTATTTACCTGCTGTACTGCATGATTCAATTAAGTGAAATGGTTTTAAAGTGTTATTCTGGAAGGCTCTGTCTCTTTGAAGAAGTTTCCTCTTGTGAATGGCCCTAAATCAACCGGGAGGGACAGAGGTGGGGAGGGGGCTTTGTTGTGGGGTACAGGAGCACCTGCCAGGGAAAACACAGTTGGTGTTTTGCTGCACTGCTTGCCCAGTGGGAAATGGGTTAGTGCCAGCTGAAATGATTTCTGTGCCTCTCCTGCAGCCACATAGAACTAAAGCCAAAAGCCTGACCTTGACTGTCAGTGGAGAGGGGCATCTGCCTTGGGTGAGGGTCCTGTGCCCAGGCCTTCCTAAGGTAGAGAGGCCCCTGTGCTGTGCTTCAAGAGTCACCTGCTGGGTGAGTCAGAGAAACTAAACTCTCTCTGGTCCTTTGTAACGATGGCATCTTACCTGTCCGTGTGGGGACCTGCTCAGGGAATATTCTGGTCTAGGAACTAGTGCTTGTCCCATGAAGGAAAGGTCTCTCAAAATATGGCAGACTTGGGAACAGGTCTGAGAAATTCCTTCTAAGTAAATGACTGACATCTGCTCTCCAGGAAGGGAGTTCTTGAAAATGGGATTTTCTGACCAGTCTGTCCTCTTCAGCTAAACACAGCACAGGATAGGTGGTGGGGGATTTTTCTGCCCTGTCTCTCAACTCACATTTTGTTCTCATGGGCATGTGTGATGTCCCAGTTTTATTAGATTGTATTCAATCCCTGTTTACTACATTTTAATTAAACTTTGTTGTGGTTTAATTACATTCTGCTCATTGCTTTCAGATTTTTTTTTTTCTGTCTGATTTTACTTGACCTTTGTGCTAAGTGCTAGTGGAGAGATGTGCTGGGATCCCTGTGCTGGACCAGTGGTCACTCATCTGTGTCAATCCACATGCTATCCTGTACTCACACCTGTGTCATTGTGCTCTGTGTTCCCTTTTCTCTGTTTATTTTGAGGACTTTTGTGGAGAAGGTAAATTCATTAACCATGAAGTGTGATCATTCAAAGATGGAAAACATGTGCCCTGCTGTCAACTTGGCCAAGCAACAGCCAAATGTTAGACATGGTTTTCTTCCTTGGGCTTTCTGTCCCCCAGACTTTCCTTATTGACTCCTTGCAGGGTTTCCTCCTGGCAAGTTGTGGGAAGCTTTTCTGTTCTTCTAGACATGGTAAGTTTAGTTGTGGAGGATTATCACATCAGTGGACTCTTTGAGGTCTTTGCTGCATGTGGGAAGGTACCAGCCTGAACACAGACAGCCCTTGAGCCCATAGCCTGCCAGCAGAAGCCAGAATCCCTCTTTGGCTCAGCTTTCCATATGGCAGGAGCTGTCTGAAAGCAGATAGAATGAGAGTTGGGCGTCAGTCCCACAGAAGTGGCTCCATGGTATGGGAAGTGGCATCTTCTGTTCCCACTTTCCTCTATCAAACCTCAGATAAACCCAAAGTGAGGTGCAGATTCCTGGCACAGCTGCTCACCACATCTGTCCCTTTTGCTGTCAGTCCTGCTCTTGCCAGTAATTCCTGTTTAGTCTGGACTCTCTGATTCTCCCTAGGTATATCACATCCATGCTGGGTGTGCCAAGGACTTCACAGGGACCTTGAAATTAGATATCCCAGTCACCTTCAAAGGGCAGCATCCTGTGAAGTGCGAGGTGGCCAGATATGCTGGCACAAGAGGGGGAATCCTTTGGATGGGAGATGTTCAGCTACACACGAACAATCGGTCTGTGCCGCAAGCTCAAGTTTTGCAGCCTGTGCAACCTTGAGGCTCAACCCTCACCCACTGGGGAGCACCAAGGTGTTCCATCCAAGTATTTCACTGGTACTTTGAGGGGAATTTTTAATAGGTACAGCTGGGGACATTTACCAACACCTACCTGTGTGTCTGTGTGGATGCACGCGTGAGTTTAATTTAAGCCCTTTATAGATAATTGAGTAACTGTTGTGGTTATAGCAAAGTCTGTCGAACCGCTTTGTAAATGTTAAACTCATCAATGATTAAGTGCTGCTAAATCCTTTTAGACCAGGACGGGGGCTGTGCCCCTCAGGCTGCCCGGGCGAAGGCAGCTGCTGTTAATGACCCTGAGGACGCTGCTGTTAATGACCCCAGGCCTTAATGAGCCGGGGGTGCCGCGTGTCTCCGCGCCGCGCGGGGGCGCTGTGCGGCAGGGCGGGGTCACGTGTGCGCGCCTCCCGGCCGGGTCACGTGGCCGCCGGTGCGGCGGCGGGGCCATGAACGCCGAGCGGGACCTGTCGCCGCTGACCCCCGGCGTGGTGCGGGCGCTCACCGACAAACTCTACGAGAAGAGGAAGGTGGCGGCGCTGGAGATAGAGAAGTGAGCGGCGGGAGCCGGCGGGGACCGGGGCCGCAGTGGGAATGAGGGCGGTGCCGGTGCGCGCGGCCCCGGTGCTGGGGTCAGGGAGCCCGGCCCGGCGCTCCGGGAAGGGCGGGGAGAGGTTTTGCGGTGCTGGGGCTCCCGGCGGCCCCGGGACGGTAGGAGCCGGCCCGTGATGCTTGGGCGGGTCCAGCCGTGCACCGGGCGGCGGGAGCGGCTGCCCGGTGGGAGCTGGGCACGGCGGGGGTGGCGGGCACCCCGGGGTGGCCGGAGTACCGGGGCTGCTGGTCCGACACCCTGCGGGCCCGCCAGCCCGGGAAGGGGCTGAGGTGACACGGTGACTCCGTCGGGGACAGCGCCGTGGGCGGTGCCCGGGCAGGAGAGCTCTCTCTCTCCTAGAGCTGCTCCCTGTCTCCCAGCCCCATCCCTCCAGGCACTGAAGCTTGTCCCCGAGTGTGTCAGCTCCTGGGTGCCAGTGCGGAGCCGCTGGCTCCGGGCGCATCCCCAGAGCCCCTGACAGAAGGCTCCTTCTGGCGGTGGGTGCCCGGTGCGGTTGCTCAGCCCTGTGCGAGGTGAATACGTGAGTGGCATCACTGTAGGAATTCCTTGGAAGTGTACTGCTTGCTCTGCTGCAACACGTCCGGAGTCACGGTGCCATCCCGCCTCTCCCCCGAGGGCTCACTCAGATTTGTCCCGTGTTGGAGCTTGGCTAGAGAGATGGGAAGTGTTACTGTCACCCCTGGCCATCGGGTATTGCCCTTGCTTCTTCCTGCATAGCTGCTGTTCCAGCAGATCTGGGGCCTTCCTTTTGGAGCATCCCAGGCAAAGGTCTGCAGGCACCTTCTGGTGTGGCCATGCCCCTCTGGTGTTGCTTGTATGTGTTCCCTGCCCGTCTTCTCACCCTCACTGTGCTGGTCTGGGTGCTGTGCTTGGCCACAGCTTTCCCTGGGAAGGACTGTGTCCTCCCTGGGCATTGCCTGAGAGCTCAGCTCCTGCGGGAGATCTGAAACATCACCTCAGGGTGCTGCCCAGCACAGGGCTGGGAGTGATGGTCCAAGCTGGTGGGTGAGTTTTGGGTGGGAGATGTGGCCACGGTGAGCCTGTAAAGAGAGCAGTCAGGCACTCAGGGCAGTCAGTGACATGGGGATTGGGTTGTCCTGCTGAGTTCAGTGAGGGATGTGGGTTGGGAATTGCCTGCCTCAAATGTGGAGCGTGCTGTGTGAGAGATCAGCAGAGAAAAATGGCACCTGGGACAAGGGTGAGTGTGTGCTCTGGTACAAACCCAACCAGTGAGCCCCTTCCGCTGTTTGGTGTGTTTAGTCTTCTCTCATTTTCTCCCTTTGTTATAGGAGTAATTTATTGTGGGTGGATTGCAGCGTTGCAGGGTGGGATTCTTGCAGTGCCCTCATAACTCCAGCCTCATGGGTGCTTCAGTAACCTGTTTGATGCATTGTGAGGGGTGATACTCTGTGCCTTATCCAAGCAGCTCTGCTCCAGCTTACTCTGCCCCAGGATTAAGGATTTGTGCTGGCCTTACACCAACCAAAATATGCTTCAGGGTCAGGCAGTTCATCTGACCTAGCTGGAAGTACAATTTGGGAAGAGTGTGAGGAGGAAAAAGGCAAGGGCCAACCTTTTCTACAGATTTCACAGGTTTAGTTCATCTAAAACCCATCACAGAATGAGCCCAGCAGTATCACTTCCATGTCCATGGCATCAAGCCAGGAGAGACTTTCTGCCTCTTTACTCAGGAGCCTGCTTCTCCTTCAGCTGATAATGCAGGAGCAACTCCTGCTGCTTGCAGGCTCTGATGCTGCACTTTTTGCCTCATTAATTAAATCTTGAGTCCTTTAAACTCATGAAGGAAGTCTGTAAACTTATTCCTGTTTAAACAAAGCTGCATTTGTGAAATGTAGGTAGTAAAGTGATCACCCCAATGGTCTGTCTTGCTTGAGCTCAGTGTGTTTCTCTTCTTGGAGCAGGACTGGAAACGGAGCCATTATCCCTAAAGCAGCAGTTTGTGGATGTGAATTGGGCTGTAACTGTTGGAGAACTTGGCTTTGAACTAGGAAGAATGAGGGAGGGGTTACTGGTGTCCCCAGGGGAAAAGGGAGCAGCTGCTTTGAAGAGAGCAAGATGAGAGCAGAGCTGGTGTTTTTAATTTTGGGGAGGAAAGGTTCATAAACATCTTCTGTAATGGTTTTCCTCAATTATAAAGTGCATGATTGGCCAGTGGCACCTGTTTGATTAGATTCATATAGTTCCAAGGAAACCCTCTACGGAGTTAGGCAGTGAAAGCTTTTGCGTCTTTATTGACAGTTAAGGTAAAGATGATTATTTAGGCAGAGATTTTGAGATGCCTAAGTCTGCATTATGGATAGAAATGCCAGCAAATAGGAGAAAAAAGAGCACTGCATTGGCCGGGAATCGAACCCGGGCCTCCCGCGTGGCAGGCGAGAATTCTACCACTGAACCACCAATGCTGCAGCTGCGGGCCCCACTGCCTGGCCACGGGCTCTGCCAACAGGAAACCGAGGCTGAAGAGCTGGGTGGGCAAGCTGGGACCTGAAAGCAGTTCTGTAGGCAGGAGCAGGGACATGGGTCTCTTCATCCACAGCTTATGTGTTAATTATCTGGGGAGAAGCAGGTTTTTATATGGGAACTGTGTTGACTTTTTGTTGAATCTCGAGTTGTTTAAGAATACATTGAAATATAGTGTTGATTATAATGAAATATATAGGATGTTAACTGAAGCACTGTATGGATGGCTGGAGAGGTTCAAAACCATGGCACTGTGTGTAGCCCTGGTGGACAGTAATAGTCTGCCAAGCTATCAGCAGTCCAGGTGCATGCTGAGCTCCCATCCTGTGCCATGCTGGGGGTAAATGACCCCGATAACCTGCCCTATTGGAGATGGTGTTTGAAGACCTGGTAACTTCCCTGAAAGCACACAGCTTCACTGGGTTGGCCCTTGAGAGCACATCCTGGGCTGAGATTTTGTGAACAATGTAGGAGGCTGTAGGCTGGAGCAGCAGGAAGGCAGGGAGCTGCTGGTGGATGTGAGCAGGGAGGAGGGGAGAGCTCTGGTTCCACTTTCGGGTTCCTTCAGCATTCCTTATTTCAGTACTGCTTTCTCTGGTGCTTGTTGTGGCTGAAAGTCCCAGTCCCTGTCTCTGTCACCAAGCCCCTCAACGTTTGTATCAGGCAAAACCTAAACCTCCCTGTGTGCCTCCCCCTCCTCTCCCCAGGCTGGTGCGAGAGTTTGTGGCTCAGAACAACACATCCCAGATCAAACACGTGATCCAGATCCTGTCACAGGAGTTTGCGCTCTCCCAGCACCCCCACAGCCGGAAAGGGGGACTCATTGGCCTTGCTGCTTGCTCCATTGCCCTGGGCAAGGTAGGTATGGTGGGTCTTTTGGCTTGTGGAGGTTGTGGTGAGAGAGCAGCAGCTCCTCTTGCGTCACTGTGATGGGAAGAGTCAGGCTGGTGGCCCCGCAGCTCCCTGGCTCCCTCCCTGCATTGCAGCCTGCAACTGCCTTGTGTTGGAGTTTTCCCAGCACACCCAGCCACACCCTGTGGGCCCAGGAGCATTTTCTGGCCTGGATTACATCTAGGCAGCTGCCTAGGTGTGGTTAAAAGGCTTCTGTCCCTCTTCAGTCTCCAGCAGGTTGGGTGCTAGTATGTGTTAAAAGAGCTGACAAGAATTGCAGCCTTCCATCTCCTGCTGTGCACTGATGCTGGCCCATGCAGAAATCCATCCCTGGCTCCCTCTGCCCTGCAGGCAGGAGATGAGGCATATGCCCAGCAAACCTGATTGCATCTCACTGTACCTGAATAACAAAGTTCAGTAATAAAATTCAAAGTTCATTAGTAAACCCTGCCCAGCATAGGTGCACTAAAGCCCTCAGAGGCCTGAGTTTGCAGTATGTTCCAGAGCAGCCCCATCTCTTCCCGCTCTCTGTGGCATGGTCCTTAGCTAACCAGTCTGCTGGTGCCCCCAGGACTCTGGGCTGTACCTGAAGGAGCTGATCGAGCCGGTGCTGACGTGTTTCAATGATGCTGACAGCCGCCTGCGGTACTACGCCTGCGAGGCTCTCTACAACATTGTCAAGGTGGCCAGGGGCTCTGTCCTGCCACACTTCAACGTGCTCTTTGATGGCCTCAGCAAGGTACGAAGCTTCCTCTTAACCCCCGCGTGCTTTTTGAGGACTAGTCCTCATCATCTCCCAAGTCAAGCCACATTGTCCAAGGCTTTCTTTCCAAGCAAACTGGTTTACTTTGACCCAGACAGGTCTGAAGGACAGAATCACAGAATATTCTGAGTTGGAAGGGACCCACAAGGATCAGCAAAATGAGCAGTTTCTACACAGTAGCCACTGATACTGTGGATATGAAGTTGACTGTAAGATACCTTGTTCTCTGTCCTCACCACCAGGATGTATTCTCCTGCTCTTTGTTGAATGGTATTAGAAAATGAGGCTGAGAGAACTGCTGCAGGCAAGGTGGCTCTGCAGCACTTTGGCTTTGTTGGGTCTGTAGTGTCAAAACTGTGTGTGTGTCTGCCTTTGCAGATTTTCATGGTAACCTGCATTTCTCTCTTCGAGAGTGTGACTGCTGGCCCATGAAAACTTGCCATAGCTGGGGGAGGTGATGTGTGCTTGATCTCCCCATCAGGAAGTCTCTCAGGAGAATTTTTTGGAGCCTAATGCAAAGGTGGAGATAAGGGGACTTTTGTATGTCTGTCCCTATATTGTCAAAGGAGAGTAACAGTCCTGTGAGCCTGTTGGGAGCTGTGCTGCGGAGCAGGGGGCAGGCCTGGGACCCACTGTTGCAATGTCTCTTTGTTACTATCTTTCACAGCTGGCTGCTGATCCTGACCCAAATGTCAAAAGTGGCTCCGAGCTCCTTGATCGGCTCCTCAAGGTATTTTTGCTCTCCGAGAGTCCTTGGTGCAAGCTGGAGCCATGTCCTGGCTGGGGACATGTCAGTCCCCAAAGCTGCAGCTGCTAAAGCCATCCCACCTCAGTCCTGTGGCTGCTGTCAAAGCATTTCTTTCTCTCACTGACTGTAGCCTCTTCGATCAAAGCTCTGGTGACCTTCTCAGGCAGCTGGTGGGTTATCACAGTGCCATGTGTGCATTCAGCTCGTGGGAGCTGGTGGAAGCAGGGTTTGAGTGTGAGGGTTGCAGTGCTGTGCCAGACAGCAGGAGGGCTGTTCCTCTGCTCTCCCTCCCTCGCCTGAGGGAGTCATTATGTGAGTGGAGCTGCTGCTGCTGCTTCCCGTTCCCTCTGGGCTTGGTTCCCGTTCCTGTTTTGCCTGCTGTCAGGCTTTTACTGCCACAGGCCTCCCAGTTCCTTTTCTGCTGCTGTTCAGAGGTGAGCAGCTTCCTACCAGGTCCTGCCCTTTCTCCTTATTATCACAGCAGTTAACCCAGTCTGCTGCTGCAAACCTTCCTGCTGGTAGATCTGCTTCACTGCACCAAGGCCAGGGACTCAGCCATGCAGCAAAATCCACCAAGCGTGTAGAAAGAGCTGTAAAGGGGAGTCATGGGACTCTCCACTGCAATCCACGTGGCTACATCAGAAGTGCTTGCTCATGTGTACAGCACAGCACTGAGGCATGAATCAGAGAAACTTCCCATCTTCCTGTTCAGCCAGGCTGGCACACAGCAGGCAGGAGCATCCCTCTCTTCAGCATTAGTCTCTGCCTGAGGGGGATTGCCAGCTCATTGCCTGGATAAACTGCATGATTCCTTCTCCCCAGGTCTCCTGACCTGCAGACTCATGCTTGTCATCTTTTTCCTGTCACATGGCTTAAAAAGACTGGGTTGGGGTTGCTGCATGGACGCATACTGGCAGTCATTCTAACTCCCTCTGCTTGGACTCTGCAGGATATCGTGACAGAGAGCAACCAGTTCGACCTGGTGGGCTTCATCCCACTGCTGCGTGAGAGGATTTACTCCAACAACCAGTATGCCCGCCAGTTCATCATATCCTGGGTAGGTACACGGGGTGCCTGCCAGCCTGAACTCCCAGGACATTGTGTCCCATCAGATTCCCATGTCCAGGCAAACTGCAAATATCCACAGTGATGTGTGAGCTCAGGCACCTGGATTTATTTGGGCAGGTTTTCAAGTCAGCAGAATTTTTTACGTGCTTCTTGAAAAGCCAGCTCCTTTTTACGTTGTGTCAGTGGCAGGGATATGGCACTGTGCTTCTGCCAGCCTGATCAGGACATTGCACACTAAGTTAGAAAGTACAAATGAAGTGTTGCTTGGATAAACATACTGTGCTCTAGAGGTTACAGTCTCCCAAGGGATGGTGCTGGGCTGCTTTCCATCATGCTGAGGTGATGGAGAGATGTTGCTCTCCAGGAGGTGAGGGATCTCCACTTGCTCTCTCCTTTCTGTGCAGGGCAGGAGCTCTTGGTGGACTCTGGCTGGAGTCTGGGGAGATGTTTTCCCCTGTGCTCTCTCAGCTCTACTGTTGCCACCCCAGCTCTGCCTGGATGCGTCTTGGCAGTCGGTCCTCATCCCTGCTTTGTTTTGCAGAGTTGTGATTGGAAATGCAGCAGTGCTGCAGGCTGATTGCTTGCTTGCTGTGCTAATTCAGCTGCTTCCCAAGATGGGCAACCCCACAGTGTCCTCTTTTCCTTCCACACAGCTCAGCTCTAAATTCCTCAGTATCCTGCCAGGTTTGTGCTGGTGATGTTAGTTGGCGTCTCCAAAACTCACCTCATCTTTCACATTCCTCTCTGATCTAGATCCTGGTCTTAGAGTCCGTGCCTGATATCAACCTCTTGGATTACCTGCCAGAAATCCTAGATGGACTCTTCCAGATCCTGGGAGACAACAGCAAGGAGATAAGGAAAATGTGAGTGTGGAGGCTGGCTGGTTGTGAGCGCTGTGTCGTGTTCACTGTTGATCCATCACCTTTTCTTTGGTTTTCAGCTCTGTGTGTAATTGCAAAGAAGCTCCATGTGTGTGGTGGTGACAGATTGGCTTGGGCAGTGGCTCAAAGTGTCCTTGGAAAGGGCCTCCCCTGTCCTATGGCCGTGGAGGATGCCATACTCTGTACTGAGGGACAAACTGTTTTGGCTTGGTGGAGTTGTTACCTTCCCAGCATCGAACATTAGAACCACAGAGGCTTGTGTGTGGGTCTGGGATGGGCATGAGCTCTCTGAAAAAACTTGCAGCGTGAGAGCCTTTCTTGGCAAGACAGAGCTCCAGCCCAGCATCTTCTGGGTGGAGAAGAGAAGCAAGGATTGGGAGCTTGCTCCACATACACACTGCTGGTCCCAAGACAGAGGCATTTTGAAGCTCGGGAATGTCTGTGTGTCCTCAGGGAAGTCAAAGGATCTTGGCATTTTTTGCTGGGAGAGAGTGGCTGGACTGGTTTTGTAGGGCATAAGTAAGTAGTGAGACCAGCCTGGGTCTGTCCTGCTACAAAGCCCTTCCGGATCCTCCCTGTATCTTTTTCTTTCTCAGCATCCACACATCAAGGAGCAAGCAATGAAAGCTTCGGGTATCACCTGCCCTCATCACTGCTCCTCATCCCGGGCACCTCCATATCCACAGACCCTGGGTGGCTGTGGGGAGTTGTGGAAGCTGTGGGGGGCTCTGGGCTGCCATCACCTCTGTCCTTGCGCCTGTGTGCAGTCTCTGCTGTGGGGCAGGGAGCTTGTCAGCCTCATCTTTTCCGCCTCTGTGCAGAGACACTTCTGCCATGCCACCAGCACCCTTCCATGGGCACCTGGAGAAGATGGTCTCCATAAGTTCTCCCTAATTGCTCTAAGGTGACCGAGTGCTGCTCTGCCTCTCCACAGGTGCGAGGTGGCTCTTGGGGAATTCCTCAAGGAGATCAAGAAGAATCCCTCCAGTGTGAAGTTTGCAGAAATGGCCAATATCCTGGTGATCCACTGCCAGGCAGCAGGTGAGTGCACAGGACCAGGCAGCAGCACCAGCCTCTTGGTTTGTGGTGCCAACTGTAGATTCAGGCCAGGAGTTTTCCAGCAGACTGTTCGCCAGCTCAGCTGCTCATCTTTTTCATTTTGTCACTGTTCATGGAAATCCCGCTGAAAAGAGGGAACAGGCAGCTGTCCTGTAGTTGGCACAACTGCTTTTGTACTGCAGATCCCCCAGCCACAGCACAGGTCTGGCATCCTCCAAAACGGCAGGGCCTAAGAAATATTTTGCACCTGTGGATGTCCAGCACTTCTAGGAGGATGTCCTTAAAGTCTTACTGTAACCTCTGGTGGTACTTGGTGCACAGGTCAGAGAGTTAAGGATGTGTGTGGGCTTCGTGCCAGTGCTGCACTATAGCTCCCATGGGTCTGCTGTGTAGGCAGTGGCAGAGGGTTAGAGCTGCAGCTGCATGTGTTTCCTGAGAAGGATCTTGTTTCCAAATTCTGCTCATTGCACTGTTTAAATGTTGCTGAGTGGGAGATAGAAATGGGAGATAGCAGTACAGACAGACTGAGATTGATTGCTCTGGATTAAACTAACTCCCCATGAATTTATACTGTTTAAGCTTAAAATCTGGCCTTGTATCAGCAGAGTATCGTGACAGTGGTGCTTTTTCCAGAATTTAGGGAAGTTTTTCATACCCAGCTCTAGGAATGATGTTTGACCCACACACCTGCAATGGGTGTGAGTGAAGAAATATCCTTATGCATTGGGAAGCTTGACAGAATACTTGTAAATGAGGAAACCTGCATTGTGGGTTGAACTATATTAACTGAAACCTAATGATTCTGTTTAATCTGAAACTCACTGGAGGTTCAAGTGTTACTGGTCTCTTCTGGGATTAAACTGTCTCAGATGAGGGTCTCTCGGGATGGAGCAGAGGCAGCTCCTTGCTTGCAGATGGTCCTTGGCCTGTGGAGCCAGTGTTGCCCTTTCCCTCACCTTTGCTTGTCCCATGTCTTCCAGATGACCTGATCCAGCTGACAGCCATGTGCTGGATGCGGGAGTTCATCCAGCTGGCTGGCCGGGTGATGCTGCCTTACTCCTCAGGGATCCTGACCGCTGTCCTGCCGTGTCTCTCCTACGATGATCGCAAGAAGAGTATCCTTGTAACTCAGAGCTGCTCCCATTCCATTCCTGTTCCATTCCCTTGGGCTGCAGGTCCAGGAAAAGTTCTCCCACCAAGTGCTAGCACCCACACTGGCTATTTGGATGTGAGGGGACTTGCAGTAGCTGGGCTGGGGCAGCTCTGGTGGGGCTGCAGTGGCTTCTCTGTGGCCAGCACCTGCCCATGTGTGGGACTGCATGTTCCTTACACTGCCTTCACTCAGACATCAAGGAGGTGGCAAATGTGTGCAACCAGAGCCTGATGAAGCTGGTCATCCCAGAGGATGATGAAATGGATGAGGGCAAGCCGTCAGTGACTATACCAGCAGAGCCTATCCCGGAGGAGTCCCTCTCCAAGCCAGAGGCAGTGACCACCGGTAAGTCCCAGTTGGTCTGGGCCGGTAGAGGTGTAAGGAAAGTCAAGGGAATGTTCTCAAGAGAAGTTCTTGAGTTGGTTTGGTGTCCTGAAGCAGCTCAGCCTACATGGCACCTCTGTGCTTTGTTTGGAGACCTGTTGCACAGGTCTGCTGAGACAGACACGCTTGTTACAGGCTGCATGAGAGGTCATTGCTCTGACCTGGAGCCCAGCTGGTGCTGCATTGCTGCATGCCCTGGTGAGCATCCCCATCTTCTCGCCATGCTCCCCTTCAACTTAGTCATCAAGCTGACCAGAAAAAGATAACTTCTAGTTCAGGAGAGGCATCATCACCCAAAGAAGAGCTCAGAAAGCTGTGTTAGTCCTGGGAGAGCTCAACACATGTATGGAGGATGTGTGTGGTGGGGAAGGGTAGAGAACAGAAACGAGAAGAATTTTGGATCCTTTCCAGATTCATGGTGCTCTCCAGACCATCTGGCAGGTATTTTCCCAGTCCTAAAATTTCCAGAACATAAAAGGCAAAAGTTTGCAAGTGGGATGGGAGACCTTTTGCAAGTGAAAAGAAACTGAGTGGTCTCCATGGGTCAGTGCTTGGGAACAGCAGTAGTGTTAGCTCTCCAGCATCCCTTGGATGCTGTTGTCCTGACATGACTAAACGTTTCTCCTGGCACAGCACATCTTTGTTGTCGAGGCATGTGAAATACGTGTTAATGTTTAAATCACATGGCCTCATCTGGGTTCTTCTAAAGCTGCACCTTCAGCCCAGTGCTCTCCTGTTACACGCCTGCCAGTGGCTTTTGGAAAATCCTGCCGTGAGAGGGAGCAGGAGGATGGGATTAAGACTGAAGGATTTCCGTGTCGGACAGCAGCAGTGGAAGACGGGGCAGCAGCAGTCTGCAGGGGGAGCCTGGCTCCGTGGGGATGTGGGTGGCCGTGGATGGGTGGGTGGGTGGCACTGTGGGTGAGGGCAGCAGCTGGGGTGGCAGGAGGAGGCCGCAGGCGCGGGGGGCAGCATTCAGGGCAGCATTGGTGGTTCAGTGGTAGAATTCTCGCCTGCCACGCGGGAGGCCCGGGTTCGATACCCGGCCAGTGCAGCACTCCATTTTGTCCTTTTTTTTTTTTTTTTTGTTTCTGTCTGTAATGTGGACCCAGGCACCTCAAAATATCAGTCTAAATAGGCATTTTAGCCTTCAATAAAGGTGCAAAAGCTTTCATTACCTAACTCTGTGCCGGTTTTTTTACTAGAATGGATAAAGCAGAAAAATTTACTGCCTTAGCACAGCAGCAGAAACTCTATTATTCCCTATTTGTCTCAAGAATGCCTTCTTGTATTAAAATCTATTACAGAAGAGGTATAAAATATCAACAGAAAGCTTAATTGCTTTATTCTCAACCTCTCTGGTGTCAAATTGCACCTTGATGCAGTCAGGATCAGATAAAATTGTGATGCCTTTCTATGAGAAACTCAGCTCTGTTCCTTGGGTGTGCTGATGTGGTGATGATGCTTGTGTGAGTAGAAGCTGTTGGCACAAGGGGGCACAAAGAGTCAAGTTCATCTTGTCATGCCTTGTCACCCTGGTTGTAAGACCCAGTTTTAGCACAGAGCAGAGGTTGGAAAGCTGTTAGAGTCACTTGGCTTCCACACGAAGTCAGGCTATGGCCAGGTGGAGACATCCTGAGTTGGATTCTACCTTCACTGTGCGTGTGATATATTTGAAACCAAGAGACTCAGAGGCAGCTCTGAGCTACTTCTTTGAGAATGGTTGAAACCATCAGCAGGATGTGTCCGGGTCCCTGTTACAGAGGAGGGGACCCAGTTTGGGGCAGAGGTCTGAAGCTGTGCCCATCCGCATTTTGCTGGGTAAGTGCAGTCCTGCACCAGCTTGTCTGGCAGCAGAGAAGGGCTTAACAAGGAGTGTAAAATGCTCACTGCAGGCAGAAGGGATCCCTTGGGTCCCTGGACCCCAGACAGTGGCTGGTGATATATTTGCAGGATTTCATGCAGCTCTCCAGCCTCCCAGTCATGCTGTCTGCCTTCCCCACCACCCCACTAGCTGTGTCTCCTATTTTTCTGCCCCCAGGTTCTCTGGATGCATCTGGTGACTCCAGCAACAGTAGTGTCTTCACAGTAACCAGGTAGGATCTGTTTGTTGCTTCAGAGGGGCTTGAGAAGAAGGGAAGGCTTCTCAGGGTGCAGACAATGACTGACAGATGCTGGGTTGGCTGGGAGGCAGCTGGGGTCTCTTGAGTCCCAGTATGGTGGAGGAGTGGGGATGCTCTAGGAGCTGACTGCTTCTCTCTGATGTATTTGCACCAAAATGTCTTGATTTTATGATGAACTGAGGTGTTTCTTCCGTGAAGAGCCTGACCCTATTCCAAGCTGCTGTCTTGGCAGCCTACCACAGCACAGGTCTGTGGGGCTGGACCTAGGGCTGCACAGGTCTTGGCCTCGTGCCAGCCTTTTGTGGCATTTGTCAGCCCTGCACCCGTTCCATGCCCAGCACGATCTTTCCTGCAAATACCTTTCTTCCCATCCAGCTATCCGAATTGGGGAACAAATCCATCTGTTTTAACAGTTTTCCTTTCCTCCTGCTGCCTGCAGTTCCTTTACTCAGAGGTAGTGATTTCCAACACTTCCATTGTGCTGATGCTTATTTTTATTTGTTGTTGTGATCTGCAAAATAGGATGCCTTGCTTTAGCTGCATCCTACCAGCGTGATGCCCATCTCAAAACATCCCAGAGCAGTGCAAGCATCAGCTTTTCAGGTTGATCGTCTGTACTCTCTGTTCCTTTTTTGCATTTCTGCACAGCCCAGCTGCTCCTTGGTCTTAATGATGCCGTTAATTTTTTCTCTCTTGGAAGTACAGACCACTTAATTTGCACCTAAAGGTTGGTTTATGGCAGTTAAATGATTTTCCCTGGCTTTTTTGTGGTTGCTGTGTCCTGACCCTGCTCAACCCTTGAGGCTTAGCAAGTGCAGAAGTGGGTGTACATAGGGCTGAAATGGGGAACTGGGTGGGGAAAGAAAAAGAAGAGGCATCAAGTCAGGAGGACAAGTGATAGCCATGGCTCTGTGCTGAAGATCTTACACATGAGGGAGGGAATGAAAACTGAAGAGGAACAGAAGCAGGGAGAGCTGGGATGTCTTGTCCTGGTGTCACTGAGAGCCAGAAGGAGAACAGCTGCTCAAGCTGAAATGTTCTTTCAGCAACTCAAGCACCAGGAAAACTATCTGGGACAGAAGGCAAAACCCTCCATATCTCTGAGACATGGTTTTGCAGAGGGACTTTATCTTGAGCCCTCCTAAGTCCTTTTCAGCAGGAAACTCCAGGCTTTACCATGGGGTTTACCTGCCCTGTGTGACCTCTCTGCTGGTCTGGTGTTGGGACCTGAAACATTTTCACCGAGGCACCTATTGTGGGAGACTGTGACGGGGTTGGTGGGAGGGCTGTACACGGCTGAAGGGAGCCCTGGACAGCTGCCTGCTGCTCCATCCATCACTCAGGCTGTCTGGCTGGGCGCTGGAGCCAGGGGAAGGCGGGAGCTGGCACTCGTGGCCATTAGCAGCCATAATTCACACCGGGGAGCGGCAGCTGCCGGCACACTGAATGCCCACTGGGTGTCAAGGCAGGACCGCAGGAAGCCGTTGTGTTGCTGGGAAAAGCTGGAAAGCCTGCAAACAGAGGAAGTTACAGCTGCCTTTTAAGATGAAGTCACTCTTTGCTTCTGTTTTTGTTCATTTCCCCCCCTGCTTCCCCCAGCCTCCCCAGCGAGCAAGTGATGGAGCATGGCCGAGCGCCAAGCATGCAGCTCTCACGCCCCCTTCCCCTGCCCTCCCCAGCTGGCTGCAGAGGGACAGTGCTGCAGCAGCAGGGAAGGGAGGACTTTGGTCAGTGGGGGCAGAGGAGATCATGGCCTGGCGTCTGCAGTGGGCCGTGTTCTGGGAAGATGCCATCCAGGGAGATGACAAGACCTGAATGCTCAATTCATGGATGCTGGGCACATTCCTGTGGCCACAAACTGACACACGCAGCCCCTGTGCTCCTAAAATGTGCTCCAAAATGCTTCCCAAGTATTTGCCAGCTTTACTTGGAGGGGGTTTCCTGGTGGCATCCACTAGGAAATGGAGACCATGTCTGTGTCAAGGCAAAATCTGGCTGCTGGGAGAGCCTGGCTACGTGGGGCTGGAGGTTTTTGGGGGTTCCCTATCTAGATGGGGGGCCCTACTTCTAGCTTCTGCAAAAACTGTCACTGGAAGTAGACCAGAACCACATTTCAAAGGTGCTGGATCCTTCTCACGGCCTGACTGAGCATGCTGCTGCTGTGTTAGCTGGTGTGAGACTGGATCAGGAAGGGGAGGTGGAAGTGTGGCTGCTGGAGCAGAGCCCGGGCTTCCTTCCGTCAGTCTGAGCTGCTACAGGAGAAGATCCAGATGTCTGTCCTGCATCAGTGGACCAAAACAGCTGAAATGTGATTTTTAGGCTCTTGCAACTGCATTGGTGTTTCAAAACAAGACCTGGACAGTTTGAGACAACTTCCTGATGGTGCTACTGGGCAGAGGGTCGGGCACAGCTGGAAGCAGTCAGTGTTAGGCTGTCTGGATGATGGGACCACAGTCCCTTACCAAACTAGATAAGGGACATGAAATCTCCAAGAAGAGCCTTTGTGGTACTTCTGATGCAAGGAAGGCTTCATGCCTTAGGTGGTGGTCAACAACACATGGATGTGTAAAGTTGTGTGTTGCCCTGCAGAAAGGGCAAGTGGCTGCCACGTGGCTGAACTGTCCAAGCCTGCATTTAAACCAGGCTTTTAAATGTGGTAGGTAGTTCTTACTAAAATTGCTGCTTGTCTTATGCTGGAAGTTGCTGTACCCCCATGCCCAGGGCCTGATGCACCTTGAAGGTGCAGCTGGGGAGCTCATGGAGCTGGGAATACTTTGGTGGAGGATAGGAATGGTGTTGGGTGCTTCAAAGCACCCAAGGGATGATTGGCTGAAGGCAGCATGGTGCCTTGCGTTGAGCTACGGCACTAAGCCTGCCTTGGAATCCCATTCTCCAGCAGGTTGTCTTGCACAGCTTTTAGGTCCTTCCTGACCCTTCTCTCCAGCCTGAAGTGAGGAGATGGCTTTCCTTTGCAGCTCCGACTTCATGCTTGGGTGGGTGAGCTGGAGGGCACACTGCCCCAGCCCTTGTCACAGTGATCTGCAGCTCGTTGGATGCCTCTGCCTAGACCTTGGTCTCATTGCTTCCCTGGGAGACCTTGGAAACTGCAGTAAGCAGAAAGAAGCCAAGAGCACTGAAATGAGAGCAGTGAAGGACAAGAAAGTGACAGCTCGTGGGACCAATAGCAGAGAGGAGCTATTTACCTCCTGGCCGCTGGCTCGAGCCCGTTGAGCAGCACAGCTGCCAGCCTGTATGAGAGCTGCCCTTGTGACTTGGACCGCAGTGAAAGAGCCTGGATTAATCCACCCTTGGCAAGGCCATTTTGCTGGGCTTGCCTAAAGGCTAGAGCCTGGCCTGGACCTTAACCTTGTCTGAAAATGGGGTCAGGAAAGCAGCTGGGCCAGGCAAGAGTCCAGGAGAAAGATGACGGCTCAGGCATTGGCAGAGAGAAGGTGACTGCTGAGGAGAGAGATGGCAGAAGCCCTTGAAGAAAGGGGAGAAGTGAGAAAATGGGTTGATAAAAGACATGGAGTGAAAAATATTGCTGTGGGTCGAATGTAGCGGGGAAAGTAAGGTCAGTTCCCATGTTGGAGGGTGCTTGCTGAGATGGGGGGATCTGCTGGGGGATGGATCTTCTGTCCTGCCTCTGAGCTTGAGCAAAGACTCCCAGCATCCAGAGGTGAGAGCCTGGCACAGCCCCCATCATTGCTCAATTTGCCCTAAAAACATGTTCTCCCTGTCACAGGCGAACAGCGGGGGCGGTGCCAGGGCCACGCTCATCCTCTGGAGGAGAATCTGGGGTAGTGGGTTAGATGGAAGTGATTGCATGTGACATCTGCCCTGCCGCAGATGCCGGCGCTGGGAGCCGGCGTGGCAGGCGCAGAGGATCACGTTAACGCGATGCCATTACTGCTGCTCCCGCTCCCTCCTGCCTGGGGATTAGGGAGAGCCAGGCTGAGCTGCGAGCCCGGCTCTGGAGCTGCAGCAGCACCCAGCTGCTGCCATAGCCCCTGGAAAGAGGGTAGCCCATGGCAGTCTGGTGCCACTCTATCCCAAAGGACTGGTTAGAGGGTTTTAGCCCAATTTCCCATGTTCATCAGACCTCTCACCTTTCATGGTGGTGCCTGTGTTTTGTGCTCAGTAAAGGAGCTGCTTCTCCAGCAGCAGCCCCCCTAAAAGGTTTGTCTCAGCAGCTGTGGACAGAGGGTAGTCGGTGAGGAGCTTTTCCCAGCTGCAATCCCTCCTCGTGGGAGCTGAGCCCAGCAGAGCCACAGGGCAGTGGTACACGGTGTGGCTGGGGGCTGCCTGGCTCCAGGTCAGCCCGGTGCTCCCAGCCACCTCCTGGGATCCACTCCAGGTGGGTTTTGGCTTGAGCCACCCTGGCTCTACCCAGATATTGCATCACAAGCAGTGATGGAAAAGGGGTTTTCACAAGTGATTTTGGCACAAACCAGATTGGAAATTGCTTGTAAAAGCAAGTTTCTACTGTGCTGTTAGATGTCTAGCAGCAGCAGACTCAACAGTGCTGTGGCAACCCGTGGCACCCTGCGTCCTGCTCACTCGCCTCACAGCAGCATGGAGCTGGTGGGATGTGACAGCATCAAAGCCACCTCCAAACTGCCCAGCTTCAGGCACTGATTCCCTGTGCTGTCCTTTTGGCCTCTTGCCTCTGAGAACATGCATTACCCTGAGGTTTCTTTTTCCCCGTCCTGTGCAGGCAATGTGTATATTTGGCATAGAGGTGTTACTGGGTCAAGGTTTCGTTCTCCTCTTCCATCTGAAGCCCTGTACTGGGAGCATGGCAGGCTATGCAGCTGCCACAGGAGATGGTTTTGTAGACAAACCAAATACAGTGTTCATTCAGGCTGGCTTAAATGAACTGAGATGCTGCTCCCTTGGACATCTCTCCCAAACTCCCCATGCTCTGGGTCCCTCCTTCCCCTCAGTTCTCTGTGTCTGAGCATTTGGCCCTCGGCTGTTGTTTTCAACATCAAAGTGAAATGCAATTTGCAGCCCCCAGCATCTGTTACGTGAGGCAGATCAAGCAGCCAGATCCCCACAGGGCTCTGAGGGGCTGCAGCCTCATCATCTTGCCCTTACAGTGTATGTCCTGGGGAAGATCAAATCCTATTAAGCCACAGCTCTACTTGCAAATTATACCGTGAGAAATCTGCCCCTTAGGATTCCTTATCAAACAAGATGCACGGCAGCTCTGTGCACGCTGGAAAAATCGGCAAGAGCCTGGTCCAGCCTTGAATAATTCAGCAGCTTGGGTATGAGAGGCATGACATGGATCTTGAGTGCATGCTCCCCTTGGTGGTCTTCTCCAACCATCTTGGTTCTAATCATTATTCTCCTTAAATGAGTCTCCTGTGGCAGATACTTCCCATATCCTTGCTGTCAAGGAGGTGGGAAACCATCAGGTAGATTTCAGGATCACAATCAGGACATAAAAATGCTGTATCATGATGACTTCTGTGTTGGGGTCACCTGTCCCAATGCCGGTCCCAGCTATCTGGGAGAAAAACGGGTGACCAAGAGCTAAGAGTCTGCAGCAGCTGTCAATCTCCAACAGAGACAATGTCCTGATGAACTAAGGGAGTTGCTTCCTTCCATCTCTTGTTTATGATGAAGGGTTATCCTGATCTTTTGGGATGGCTTTTGGGAAGTAAGATGGAGGTTTCAAGGCAGGGTTGTAGCGGAGAGCTGCATCCCAAACTCGCTTCCAGACAAGGCACCATCTGCAGTTCTCAGCACAGATCTATTGGGATCAACAGAACCTGGATGCCTTCATCAGATTGGGTTTTGAGTACACATGGGTTAATGTTCTCTGAAGCTGTTTGAGCTGGTCAACCATGAGGTGGATTCTGAGTGCATTTTATGGATCTCTAATCTTTGAACCCCAAATGTGGCAACTGCACTATGGACCAGTTTCTCACACAGCCATTTTCATTTCGAGTGCTGCCTTCCCATGTGTGGATACCAGCTGTTTTGGGAAAAGTGGTAACCCTTAAAGCACCGAAGATTTCTGTGGCTTCCAAAGCATTATAAAAAAGAAGAGTAACTATTTACATAGGTAGAGAGTGATAGGACAAGGGGGAACAGTTTTGAACTAGGAGAGGTTTAGATTAGATGCCAGGAGGAAACTCTCACAGGATGGTGAGGCACTGGCAAAGGTTTTGCAGAGAAGTTGTGGATGGCCCATTTCTGGAAATGTTCAAGGCCTGGCTGGACTAGCAATCTGATCTAGTGAGGGTTTGAGCTGAGGTGTTTGATGCAGCCTCTGGAGGGTTGTAGACTTCCCCACCATGGGAGGAATGAGTTGGATGTTACAGCACTGAACTAGCCCCTCTTCTTTCCATGCAGCTGCGAGAGGATACAGGTGACCCTGAACCTGGATGGAATAGTTCAGGTGCTGGACTACCACCTTAGTGATACATCCATTGGGATGATGACCAGAATTGCAGTCTTGAAATGGCTTTACCACTTGTACATCAAGACTCCTCGTAAGGTAAGTTGGGAACTCAACATTCAACTGAACTTGTCAGCTCTCAGCTTGTTCCACTGCCTAGATAGCAGTGCAAAATTGTCTTGGTAGTTTTGCAAATGCGTGCCCACCTGCCTTTTCTGAGAAGGCTTTGGCTGCTAGATACCGTGTAGCTTAAGGAAAAAGTGCTCTCCAGCTCAAATGGAAAATGCTGGTGAAGCTTTTGATGGCCTTGCTCAGGGCAGTGTCCTGTGGCTGGCCTGTAGGACTGATGCCATCCCTCATTCTGCTTCCAGATGTTCCGACACACCGACAGCCTCTTCCCCATCTTGCTGCGGACCCTCTCAGATGAGTCGGATGAGGTAGGTGCTACAAAAATCCTGGATCCACATGTTAGCTGGGCTTTGAGGTTTTTGGTGGAACTGAGATATTTTGTGAGGCTTGGCCAGTGTTGGCACTGCGGGGTTTAACCCCATTGCCAAACTGAAGAAGACCTGATGTTGAGCCTGCAGGTACTTGCCCAGCTGAAAATCCTGCTGTCTCGGGGGTTCTCTGATGTATAAATATTGTTCTCCATCTCTGAGAGTTGCTCCTTCAAAGCCAGCTCCTAAGAATCCTTTTTGCTTGCCTGGGGAGGCAGATGGGGCTTCACCTGTGGGGCTGGGGTCATAGTAAGATCCTTGTTGAGTGGGAATTCAGGTGCCTTGCAACAACCTCTAAAGATGCAGAAGGGGAGTGTGTCCAAGCTGGCGCTGCCAAATCCATATTCATGAGGCATTTAAGCAGCACCCACTACTTGGAGGGCAGCAGCAGTGTTGCCAGGCAGGGCTGCAGTAGATGCCCAATGGCATCAGGTTGGCTGGGAACCACTCAGCTTGGAAGTGAACAAAGATAACCAGGCAGCAAACTGAGCCAGCTTGCTCTGCTGTTGCTTTTCATCCCCCGTGGTGCTGCACCATTTTCCTGTTTCCTTGTCTTGCTTCTTCACCCCTCTTCTCTGGTTCCAGTCATCTCAATTTTGGAGTTTTTGTTGTCTTATCCCTCTCTAAGTTGTTCCCTTGAGCATTTTGGTGCTTGGGTGGGAGGCCAGCAGCATGGCCCACAGCTGGCCCAGGTGCTGGTAGAGCTTCCACCATCAGCTGGATCCTCTTGCCTGGAACTACAGATGATCCTGGCTGGTTTCTCATCTCAGACCTTCCTCATGGAATAAAAATCACACGCTGTGCTCTGTCTTACATGCTCAGAGCACTAAACCCCAATCCTGCAATAAATCCCATGTGCGAGGGGGTCGTTAAGAGAGGAGGGAAGGGAATGAGCAAGAGAGGGAATGACTTGCAAAGGCAAGCAACTGCCTGGCCATTTTCCATCCCCTGCTGCTTACAGTGCAAACCTTTCCAAAAGAGTCCCCAAGCACACATCTGCCTTTGCAACGCTCTAGAAAGCCTGCATCTTGCAGATAGTCTCTCCAGCTTGGCAGGAGATCGCAGTGAGTCATGTTGCAATTACACTGCTTATTAATATTTGAAAAAAACAGTGAAGAAAGGACCCTGGTGGTGCATTTCCTCCATGTGACATAACTGGGAATGGCTCAAAAGTAATTTTAAGCTGATTTATTTAATCCTGGCTTCTATTTATTTAAATGTTTGGAGGTGGCTTTTTTTTTTTTTTTTAAGGAAATCCATAGACGAGTCAATCCATTAAACACCACCACTCAGCTGGCTGTCAACCAGATTTGCTGCTTTCTGCAGAGGAAATAGAAATGACTGAAATAGTAGGGGGATTTTGAGCTGGACATTTTTGGGAATGATGAGGACACTCTGAGCTAACTAACCTGCTATGTCAGTGCCTGTTAGGAAAGGGGATGTGGGGTGCTTGCTTAGCCAGTGCAGTATTTGTGTGCGCAGTTATATTGTCCCACGTCACCTGCGGACTGTGACCCCCCCAGAAGCTCCTGGGGTTCACCTGGTCAGCATGGGGGCCAAACATTAGCTCTGATGAGGAAGCATCTCCTCTTTCCAGACAGGGCTGTGCACATTGTGTGGCGCAGCACGTGGTGTACACACATCTTCAGGGGCTTTTTGTACCGTCTTTGTCCTGTGATGTTGCCCTCCCTGAGGGAACCTGCTGGGCAGCAGTGTCAGTATCATCTTTATTCCCAACAAGGTTGACCATCCTTCTGTAGTGCCTAGAGTTCCCCTGGCCCCTGTACACAGTTTGGAGGCTACCTGGCACTATGCGGATGTGCCCTGGAGCAGTTGTTTGTCACCAGCTCATGACCAGAGAACTGTCTAGCTTTTGAAGGCCAGTGCTAGTCTGTGCATCAGACTGAAAGATTGTACTCAGGCACCTTATTTTTAAGGTCTTGTCTTGCTGAGCTGCTCTCAGTCTCTCTCTGCACTTGCCATAAATAATCAAGCCCAAAGCAAAGAAAGATTCATGCTGGAGGGAGCCAGATCCATGCCCCTTAAGTTCTCACCTGTTTTTGTCATTCAAGTAGCACGGGGTGTTGCACCACCTCCACTGTTCTGAGCAGGGGCCAGTATCTCATGATGCATCTGCAGTGTCCTGAGTCATCTCTGCCATCTCTCCTATTCCCCTTCCTACCCAGTTCTCCTCTGCCAGTAAAGAAATGGTCAAGAGACCTAGTTAAGATTCACAAAGACAGCACAGAGAAGTTGGAGCAAAGCTGAAACAGGCAGTTCCCTTTGATATGTAGACAAGTCAGGATCCAGGATTCCTGGCTGTCAGATGCTGTGCTGCTGCACTGCGTCACCTCGTGCTGCTTCCTGTGCTTCCCCGACAGGGAGATGTTCTGTCCTGCATTTGAGACCTGGTTTTGAAGGCAATCATAAAAGCCCTGCTTAAAATTTGATGTGCTTGAAAACTTCCTTACAAGATGTAACCGGATCCTGCTGGGAGACGGTTTTTGTACGCTGTCTGTTAAGTTTGGAGTCTTGCTGCCCTGGTTGAAAAACTGATGTTAGGAAAGATGAAAAGTTAGGAAATGCTGTTTGTGAGCAGTGAGTGGGACCTTTCCACCTGCAGGCCAGAGGCACCACTGAAAAGAAGACATGTTCTTCAAATTGCCTCTTTGTGCAGGCTCATGGTGCAAAGGCAGCTTTGGATGTAGTCTTTCAGTTCCTTGGATTCTGAATGGATCCAGGCACTGAGCTGAAGCAAACACAGCAGGAGCTGAGACATCTCTGAGAAAACCGTGTAGCAGTGACGCTACTCGGTTTCTTGCTTTGTTTTCCTTTTTCCGGCTCCAAAATGGAGCAATTTCTTTATGACTGAACGTGTTCCTGTTTGCTTATCTGCTCCCCTCAATCTTGTTGGGGCTTGAAAGTTGTGCTGGGACTTTTGTCTGAGTCATGCAGGAATGACGCATGAGGTGGAGCTGGTGTCTGGTGTGAAGCAGGATAGACTCTGGCTTCCTCAACTCTGCTAACATGAAAACCTGCTCATTATGCAGTGGCTGGGCAAGGCTCTGAGTACAGAAGTACTTCCTTCAGAAGTCTCCTCAAGAGCTGGTGACCTTCTCTAAAGAGAGTGAACTGAGCCTGGGCTGCCACTGACTTTGGAGGGCAGGTTTAGATGAGTTACTAAGAAGAAATTCTTCCACAGGAGGATGGTGAGACACAGGCACAGGTTGCCCAGAGAAGCTGTGGCTGTCCCATCCATAGCAGTATTCTGGTTGGATGGGGCTCTGAGCAGTCTTATCTAGCAGAAGGTGTCCCTGCCCGTGGCAGAGGAGTTGGAACCAGATGATCTTTAAAGGTCTCTTCCAACCCAAACCATTATGGGATTCTGTGGTGTACTTGAACCTCTACATGACCCTCAAGCCAACTTCCCACAAGAAGCTGGTATGTTCTGCCCTCTCTTGGGTTTAGGGGTTAAACTAGAAGAGAAGAGAACCCAGGGATGGTGATATACTGATAGTCATCTCTTTCCTTTGCGTGTCCTGCTGCACTGTCCCATTGCAGCACTGCAGGGTTTCAAAGCCAGCTCTCTGCCCTGCTCTGAGCTCTGCTGTCGCACTAAATCCTGGCGAACTTCTCCTATCACACCCAATCCCAGTCCAGTGAAGCTGAACAAAGGCTTGTGCCAAAGCAAATAGCTGTCTTAGTGTGCCTTGGTTTGGAGCTTTGCTCTCTTGGGTTTAGATTGTCCTCCAGCTCCCGGCCTTTCATCTGCCATAGCTGAAATACTGTGGCCTGATGCAAAGCAGAGGGTGTAAGCTAAAGACTGCAAAGAGGAGAACTGTAATATATGTATGCCTGGCTTTATTTAAACTTTTTTTGGTGGTAAAGTTTCTCCACAGGGAGACTCAAAGCTATGAGGTACTAAAGCAAGGATGTGACTGGTTTTCAGTTGGGAAGTTACCCTGAGGGTGAGCTTGGGACTGAAATGGGGTACAGAGAAGCGTGTATAATTCCAGTTGGATAGTGGAAAATGTGGTTTGCCTGGTTTGCCATAGGTGGAAGCAGCCTGTAAGCATAAGTGGGGTGATGCTTTTTCAGAGGACTCAAGACCACCTGGTCGAACAATAATCTGTGTGCTGCATCCTGCAGAAATAGGAAGTTTCTTTGTGGGGGAGTACGATCCATAGGGAGCTTCTTGGCTTAGTGCCAGTTTCAGACCACACTTTCCCAACTTATGTATGCATATGCAGTTTATACATACAATGAACAACTGGGGTAAACTGGCAATATGGGCTTGAGGTGGTGCTTGTAGCATTCCTGGGTGAAGTTATGGAGCAGACTAAAACCACAGAAAACCCGTCTGCCATGGAGGACAGGCAGTCTCTGTCCTGGGGAGCTGACTTGGAGAGGGTCTGGGGTAGGATGGAGGTGTAGGATGCAAGATTTGGTGAGTTGGGTTTTGGGTGCCTGGTTCCCTGTGTGCAGAGGGAGGTGGTGGGTGGGAGACAACAGACAAAAGCAAACCCTTTGCCTGTCTAAGCTCTGGGACTGTGGGTGTTGAATTTGAGGGGTTTGCAGGATCCATCCTCCTGCAGCATGGCCTGCAGGGATATTCCAGGGCTGTTCCAGCCCCATACCACCAGCCTGACCTGTGTTGCTTCCTTCCCTGCCCTTCAATGCATGAAGAAATAGCACTTGTGGCACTTGAACATGGCTTGGTTGTGAGCATGGTGGTTGGACTCAGATCTTTCAACCTTAAGGATTCCATGACTCGATGATCCTTGTGGGTCTCTTCCAGCTCAGCATATTCTGGGATTCTATGATTCTATGAAATACCTTCTTGGCATCCTGCCCTGACTGGCATCAGGTGGCATGTTAAGCTCCCTGTGCACTGATTAAACACATTTAAAGAGGTGCCCTGAACTGTGACAGTGTTGGGCGCTGCAGGCCTGGCCCTCACACCCCCATCAGCAGGGACAGTGAGGGGTTTACAAAAGCAGGAGCGTGGGCAGGGATTGTTTTGGGATGGCTGTAACTCTATGAGCAAGTGCCTTCCCCCACTGCCAGCTGTATTTGCTGCTGCTGTGAGCATGTGTCAGCGTGACCTGGCAGGATTTGCCCTGGGGAGGAGAGGAGAAGCCCCTAGGCCTTCTGCCTTCCCTCTGCTCCCCATCCTCTCCTGGGAAGGCAAAAAAAGTAGATCTTGGCAAGATCAGAGAATAAAAGTTGCTGTGTCGGGGACCTGAAAAGAGGTTTGGTTAAATTGGTGTGGGAAGATTAATGGTGGGTTTTCTTTTCTTTTTCTGTCTTTAAAGCTGGTGGAGGCGAGGGGGACGCAAGTTTGCTTTTCACACTGTGTGTGTCTGGGGCTTGGCCAGCCTCACTCCTCACCACTCCTGGCTCCAGGACTGCCAGCCCATCCTCACCTCCTTCCCTGGCTACAGCTAAAAGCATTGGAAGGAGGAAAAATAGAAAACAAATGGGGCTGAGTTTATGTTGTGAAGAAGGAGGAAGCACCCAGCAGCATCCTTGGCTTTTCCTTGTTCCCACTGGGTCTCTCCACCGCCTGTGTTGCCCATCCTGGAAGTGCCATGGGGTTTTCCACAGCCTCCTGGATTCTGGGGGCCCTTTGAAGTGCTTTGCAGCCCTTAATGTTCTTATTTTCTCTCTTGGTAGTGTCTTGCTTCAGCTGAATTCCCATCTTCTCCTTGGCAAGAGTAACCTGATGTTGAGTGCCCCATTTCATTGCCCAGGGAATACTAGATGTCCACTAGGACATCCAAAGCCACCCAGGAGCATCTCCCTGCTGCTCACAGGCATTTTAATTTATTCCTTTTTTTCCCAGCTTATCTGTAAATACCAGCAAGGACAACACCTTGAGGAGCCAGTCCATATCCTTGCCACTGCAAGTGTCCCAGGAGCTGCTGCTGCTGCATCCTGCTCTGGTAGAAGTCATCATGTGCTGTGGGATGCTGAGTCTCACTCCCAGGGGTCTGCAGCACATTTGGGGTCACCTCCCTTTCCTCTGCCTTGGGTGGGGCCAGCCCCGTGTTCTGATGAGAGGCAAATGCCCCCCTCTTCCAGGAGCACCGAGGCAGCGCTTTGCACGCACAGGGAGGTGCATCCCATCCGGCACACACCATCCAGGGGCTGCTTTCAGCAGAGCTGCTCTCGGCTCCGTTCAACCAGAACAAGCAGCAAATTAACCTGACCTAGATCTAGAGAAGCTGACAGTCGTGTGTGCCCTCAAAATCCGTGCTCTGGAGGCAACGCAGGGAGAAACCTTGCCTATTCTCAGCGAGGAGAAATAGCTGCTTATTTATAACTGTCTGAAAACCTGCTTCTCATTCCCCGGCCACCCGGAGCTCGTCCTCTTCCATGCTGCTCTTCATCCCTCTGCTGGGAATGGCTTGAGACATTGGACAGGTCTCCCCATCCATCATGATGCTGCTTTTTCTTGCTGCTTTTCCTTGCTATTTACCAGGCACACATTTGCCCGGAGCAGGGCACACTGTCCTAGGTCCCATCACCACTGGGAAACCTTCCCAGAGATCCCCTCAGGATCAGGAAAACGCCCTTGGGTGTTGATCCTCCAGGCTGGCTGTCAGGGTCCCACCTTTGCCTGGCAGCTGGGAAGGGCTCTGGCCCTGGTGCTCCGGCTCCGACGGCCGCTGGGATCCTGAGGGATGGGCCCAGCTCGCTCCTGGCGCAGCCGGCCGTTGCCATGGCAATGGCAGGATATTGCTTTCTTACAGCCTCCTGGCTCGCACAAAGCCAGCCGCCAGCTCCAGCTTTGCTCAGCGCAGGGATGTGCAGTGCATACCAAGCACTCCTGCCTTTCCTCTGTCCCCAGCTGGGAACCCTCTCCGGAGCATGCGGGGAAGAAGCAGTGGGAGCTGGAGCTTCCTGCCTCTTTCCCACAGCTGGAAAACCCCTCGTCTTTGCGCCTGCCTGCTGTTCCTCCCAGTGTTCATGTACACATCCCTCCTGCCTGTTACTCCCTCCACGTTTTTCAGTTACAAAATTCAGCCTACGCTGCTTTTTCCACCTTCTGCCTGTAACCTACACAGGGAGGATGCCCCATAACCTCTCCAAAGCTTGAGAGGTCCATGCATACCCTCCAGTGGTGCTGGTCACTGCTGCCCTGGCTACCCTGGCCAGAGCATCCTGAGCCCAAGCAGGATCTCAGAAATGGGGCTCATGACACAGCTCTGAGAGGCTGGATTAAGGATCTGGCCTCAAATCATGACTCTAAAATCTTTGGCATGCAGCAGGGTTGTTTTTTGCCTAGCCTGGGGCCCTTGGTCATGTTTCCTCAAGCTGTGGGAGCTGCTGGTGAAAACTAAGCTGGATGCCGTGGCTGCGTGGGGGCACCAGGGCGGCAGTGAGTGCAGTAGGAAGGCAGTCACGAGTGGCTAGCACATGCTGTACAGCAACTACCCATGGCCTCAGCTCCTGGTTGTGCTGGGTTTGGCAAAATGCATCACACAAATGAGAGTCCTGGCTCTTGCCTGACTGCCAGCCCTCATAGCCAAGCCCTGATTCCCTTTGCCAGTTTCAGCCAACATGACTTGGAAACCTTTACAGGTGTTATTTCTCCATTGTGAGAGCCCAAGACCCGAGCTGGTGCCTGTTCAAAGGCTGCACGTTCAGCTGAGTCACATGATTAGCCACTGGAGAACCTACACAGGGCTTCAGGAGACCAGGCATCCTGAGCTCTGCTCAGGGACATCCTCCACTTGAAGCAAAACACATCCAGCATCGCTCTGTCTGAGCCACAGATGCTTGAAATCCAGGCAAGGAGGGAGGACCAAGGGAGGACCTCCCTTTTTTTTCGACCACAGACTCTTCTCCCTGGAAGAGGATGAAGGCTGCTGAGGGCGGGTCCTCTCATGCTGGCAGTGAGCTCCCAGCCTTGACAGCATCACTGAGGTGCAGTATTCTTCAGGGACAGCAGTAAAAGTTGTCTTTTTTTTTCTTACTGCCTTTGGTAGCAGTGGGTTGAGACTTAATCATGTTTATAGGCACAGGGTCTTCCCAAGTGTGCTGGAGCCTTGTGGTGCCTGTGGCAGGCTGCTTCCTCACCACTGCCTCTGTACCATACACAGCCTAGACACCACACCACCTGCTCTGAGGCTGCTGGGGGCTTGAAAACCAACCTTAATTACCAAAAAAAAACCCAAAAATGCACTCAACTTAAGATGTCTGTGCAAAAGAAAAACCCAGAAGCTCTTCTTTCTGATTTTCAGGGGTCATGTTTTCTAGCATGATAAAAAAAATAAAAAAGACATAATTGGCTTTTTGTTTTTCCAGAGGGAGGGATTTTCTATGTTAGCTCAGAAACTAAAACTCCTATGTAACTGCAGCTCCTCAGAAAGATGCATTTTGAGAACACAGGGAAAGCCCGGGGTACTGTGCTGGTGTGCAAGGGGTGATTGAGATGTGCTCTGCCAGGTGTTGAGGACGTGGCAATTGACCCTTTTTGGCAGCCTTCTTGCTCTGCACAGCCCTGCTGCACTTGGAGCATCAGGGACGGCTGATGAAACATCTCGACCCAAGGACGTTTGAATGAAGCGGGGCCCAAAATAGCCTGAGACTTGAGAAGGGTTGAGGATGGAAAGAAAAAAAAAACTCCACCCAGTAATAACTTCTCCAGAAATGCTATATATAGACCAATTTGGTGACTTCTGGAAAGAAGGAGCTATAAAATCTGAATGGTAGCTCTGGCTTGACGTCCTGAGCTGAGCCTTCCCTGGGTTGCTGTCTTGCAGAGGGGAGCTGGCTGATGTGTGTCCCCAGAACATCCCGTGCTCTTGCTGGGGTTGTCCCAAATCTGTTGTTATGAAGGGAGCTCAAAACCCAGACTTCCACCAAGTGGGACAAGGGGAAAGCAAGCTTTGTTCCTGGTTGTGTAAATTTGGTTTAATTTCATATGCTTCCTTGGGACTCTCAGAGCAGAAAGTGGGTTGGGTTTTTTTGGGTTGTTTTTTTTTTCACAAATGCTTGTAGATAGTCATCTTTTACTATACCTTCCTCAGTGTGCTGGGATTTGGTATTTGCTACGCACCTCACCTTCTCTGTATGTGGATTTGGAAAGGTAAGCTCACCCTGCACCACCCCTCTCTCCACAGGTTATCCTGAAGGACCTGGAACTGCTGGCTGAGATCGCTTCTTCCCCAGCAGGACAGACAGAGGAGGGTCATGGTCCCTCCGATGGCTCCGATGTGCGACCTGGCCCAGTGGAGCTCCATGTCCCAGCCAGGGCGGGCCAGCTGAGCTCCTCCAGTGAGTGCCCCCGTGCCACAGCTCCGTGCCTCCCTGATCCTGGGCTCTCTCCGTGTTCCATGGCACCAGTCAGGTTTGCTCAGGCAAAAGGAGAAGCTTCTTTTGCAGCAATAAATCAGTGTCTTCATCCCCACCCAGCATAGTTTAGGGATTGAGTCTGCCATGGCACAGACCAGGGCACTGCTTTTATTTTTACTGCTCTTTCCCCTAGTTCATGTTTTGGATATTTAGGGCTCAGTTTAGCAGCAGGATGCTCCAGAGGCCAGTGTGGAGAGATGTCATTGTTGTCCTGTTTTTTATGGGACCTTGGGTTCCAGCCTCTTTTCTCCTCATAAAAGCCCTCAGAGCCCTAGAATCAGTGCAGGATGAGATGCTGGCTGCAATCCCAGATCTCCAAAACATCCATAGATCTGCAGAGGGATCCCTGTGCCAGACTGCCCACATTGGCTGTGAGCTGTTATGTTGCTCTGAGTGTCTGGCAAAACCTCAGGAGACAGATGAAGAGGGACGATCCTGTTTTCTGGGGAGTTGAGAGATTAAAAAGAAAAGAACAACCTTTCATTAATTATCCCGGCACATGGGGAAATTTTTTTCACCTTCCCTTGTCTGTGGTTCATGCTTTACAGTTGCTTGGCTGCTCCTTCTCCTCCTCCAGTGCTATTTAAGGGCCTCCCTGTTGTACTCCCCCAGCCAGGTCATCCCAGCCAAAAGCACGTTTCATGTGAGCTTTGGATTGCAACCCGAGCACTGAGCCAAGGCTGCCTCTCCCTGCGCAGGATGCAGCCACAGGGCCTTGCAAAACACCACCAGAGAGAGAGAGAGGCTTTGCTTTCCTGTCCCCAGGCTTTGTTTTCTCTGAAGATCCTGGATCACTCGCCCCTCCTTGGTGTTACAAATGCCTGCACCAGCAACCAGCTCAGGTCTTGGGCTGTTCAGGGTGGGATTTTTTTTTTGTGGATCTACCTGTTTCCTGCTGACAGCTTTATCTCTGCAGTGAAGAGGTGAGGGCTGCAGAGCTGGTGACCTCCCCAAGCTCTCTGCAAGTCTCATCCATCCTCCTACTGTCTGAAGTGAGACTGCCTGGGTGGAGCAGCTCCTGCAGTGCTGGCCAAGCAGCTGAGGGGCTGCAGTTCAGCTCACGCTGATGGTTGTCTGAGGTTTCCTTCCTTCTGGATGATCTAAAAATAGCAGGCTGGATGGCGTGGATCCTAATGACTGCCGTGGCCCCTGTTAGCTATCTGGAAGAGCAACTTGGCTTCACTTACTCAGTGTAACCTTTAAAAAGAGTCTGGCTCTCCCCTCCTGTTGTAGATCTGCTGGAGCCAGAGCTCCCGTTGCCCCAGGGTGGGACAACTTGCCCCCACACAATCCCAGTGGGCTCTGGCTTCCTCACCTGTTTTCCTCTTTCCTATAATGCACCAGAAAATTGTTCCTTAAGAATTTATTTGGGGCTGAGCTTTGCAGGGTCATTGGCTTTTAACCAAAGGCAGATGTTTTAGGGGAGGGAAAGAGGAGCTGGTTCATTGGCCTTGGATGTTTGTCATGGCCGCAGTTCGTCTGGCTTTGACCACCCAAGGCTGAGACTGGATGGGCTGCTGGGGAGTTCTCCAGGGAAATTGAGTGTCACAGCTGGGCCAGGACCTTACTGGATTATGCCTGGAAAACCAGAGGCTCCTAAAAAATACTCCTTTTGTCAGAGGATTGCTTGAAGGAAGCAAGACAGTGGGCAGTGGAAATCCCCACATCTGAGCGTGGTCCTGGGTGGTGAGAGCAAGTGAGCAGAAACTCTGCCCTTCCCAGGCAAAAATGATCTGCTGGCACCAAAGAGAGGGTATACCCCTTTCTGGAGTCACTGGTTTTGTACTGGGATATATGCGATGGTTCCCTGAGGTGCTATGGTTCAGGCAGTGCTGTGTTGGCAGTAGGATGGATGCTGTTGCCCCATTAGAATGGGGGCTGCAGGATTCCAGCACTTCTCCCCAGGATTAAATCTCTCCAATTCTTAAGATTGAGTTGCCATTGACACCGGCAATGTGAGGAGAGCTGCTGAGCTATCCCAGCCCCAATCCTCTCCTATCCCAGAGGCCCTTCTAAATGTGCAGTTGGTAGCTTTGCAGGTAAACAAGCGAGGTCACCCTTTGAAATCCTTGAGCTCATGGCAGATTTCCTGCTGTGCTCTCTGTTCTGGCGCTCCAGGCTTTGCTAGCCAAGCAGCAAGGGCAGGAGTGGAGGTGGAAGGGGCCAGTGCCCCCATGGTCTTCCCCACGCTTCCTCTCTCTCCCTTTCTTCCCTCGGGATGTGTTTATGCAGTTGTTTCCCTGCCATTGAGTTCAGTTTCCTTCAGATGCTGGTTGATTAGTCAGGAAAGCCGTGTCCCACTTCCGCAGCCTGTTCCCAGCTCCAGTTTTTATTTAGCCGCTTTGTTCTCCGGTTACATAAGGTCAGCTGCCCTCGACGCCTTCTCCAAGCACAATGAACTGGGGCCAGCCCAGCTCAGCACTGCCGGGGAGACCCAGCATCTCCTCCCAACCTGCTCCGACTGCCCTGGGAGAGGGTGGCTGCTCCTGGCCTCCAGGGGTGTCTCCTTGGTACCACCTTCTCACTTTTCCAGGGACAAGGCTGCAGGGCTGTGCCCAAGAGCTTCCCAGTATTTGGAGTGATGGTGCAAACGCCAGTCTGCTCAGTACAAGGGGAATCCAGCTGCCTGCTTTGCTTTGGGAGTGTCTGTTCCAAGTTCTGTAGAAGTTGAGACAAGTAGCAGATGACCTGAGAGTGGTTTTCACCAAGGTCAGTGGGTCAAGGGAGGTGATTCTGTGCCTTTACTCCACTCTGGTGAGACCCCATCTGCAAGACTCCAGATCTCCAGATCCGGGGTCCTCAGCACAGGGAGGACATGGACCTGTCATAGCAAGCCCAGAAGAGGTCACAGAGAGGATCAGAGGCTGGAGCACCTCTACTAAAGAGACAGACTGGGAGTTGAGGTTGTCCAACCTGGAGAAGGTTCCAGGGAGACCTTAGAGACTCTTCCAGTGCCTGAAAGGACTCCAGAAAAACTGGACAGGGACTTTGGCCGAGGCATAGAGTGACAGGACAAGGGGGGGGTGGCTTCAAGCTGAAGGAGAAAATTTTAAATTAAGTATTAGGAGGAAATTCTTCATTGTGAGTATGGCAAGGCACTGGAAGAGGTTGCCCAGAGAAGATGTGGAGTGCCATCCCTGGAAGTGTTCAAGGCCAGGTTGGATGGGGCTCTGAGCAACATGGTCTAGTGGGAGGTGTCCTTGCCCATGGCAAGGGGTTGGACTAAATGGCCTTTAAATGTCCCTTCCAACCCAAACCATTCCATGATACCTTCAACCTGCTCTACAGCTCTGCTCTGCACAAGAGACAAAAGCTCATTCCAAAAGGATGCCAGAGCAGCTGCTGCATTGCACAGGGTAACTCTTGCACACATCTCTTCCTTCCTTTCTGCACAGCTTTGTAAGGTGAAGCAGTTACAGCCCTTTGTTTCCTCTCCAGCTTGGTCCGGTCTCTCCCTCTTGGCTTCCTGCCGGAGGTGGTGCAGGCAGTGCTGTACCCTCGGAGCACCTCACACTGTAGGATGTTTACTGAGAGTCTGACTCTGGATGTGGATTCACTAAGGTGCCTGAGGTCATTGGTTTCCACCAGCAAACCATGGATATCCCAGGAGTCGGCAGATTACTCTGGGGGAGACTGCTAGAAGTACCTGAGAAATGTAGTCTGTTGAGTTCAGTCATGTTGTATCCCCACTGGAGAGTGTGCAACATTCCAGAGTGGAGATATTCTGTGTTAAGAGTTTGCTTTTGACATATCTTTGGGGGGATTTTATTCTCAGTGAGCCAAACCACTCCCTTTTTGTTGTCTGTTGCTTCAGTTGTGTAATCATAGATCTGCAGAGGTGGCAGCATATAACGAGGTCCCACCTCCAGACAGCCTGTAAAATGCTAGGGCAGCCTCTGCAAACGTCAGGTGAGAGTCTCTAGTGTGCACGAGGTCCATGAAAGGTAGAAAAGAGAAGGTGGCCTCTTGTCAGATGGCTCAGATTATCTAAACTACTATATCCAGTGTTAGAGAAGGATAAAAGTGAAACTCTTCCTTACTCATCCTCCCCACAAAAGGCAATGAGGTAGCTGACATCACACCACCAACCACTTGCTCTTGAAGGAGCCAGTTTCCGACAGTTTTTGCAGGATCGTGAATGTGACAGCAGGGAGCAGAGGAGCCAGGCAGGAGAAAGGAGGGCTGTTCCTGAGTGCTCCGAGCTCAGTGGTCTGGTTCCTGATGGTTGGTGTCTGTGGCATCTCTTTTCCTACTGGCATGAAGCTGTTCAGGAGGGCTGACTGTCAAAAACATTCTTCTGCTCTTGGGTAGGAGAGGAATTTGAGGGAAAGGGTGATCTGTGTGTTTTCCTGGATGCAGTGTAATAGCAGAGCTGGGATGCTGTGGAAAACCCCAGGAGAGACCATCCAGATGTAGCGTTCGCTCACCTGGCGTGCCTCCAGGTATCCATCCCTCCTGAGATGGTCACAGCAAACAGCCAGCCAGAAAGCCTGGGGATTCCCAAATAACAGCTAGGATTACTGATTGGTGGTGGTGGACAAGGGAGAAGTTGATGGTGTAAATAAACTCCTAGCCAAACCCTCCCTTGGAGTTACTTTCCTGGGCTGCCTCAGTTTCTCCAAGATGTTGTGAAGAATTTGTTGGGTGAGGTGAGGAATGAGGTGAAAAACAATCTAGCAGAATGAATATTGGTGCGGAAATGGCTCAGCATTGACCCAGTAATGGCCCCATTGCTGCTCATTCCTGCAGGTTTTCTTCCATATGTTTCACCTTTCCATGCAGGAGCCTCAGCCCACTCCAAGCTCACCATGAAGCTTAACTGTTCCTGGTTTGCCTCTCTGCTGGATGCTTTGTGCTCCTGAGCAATGGCAGAGCTATACCCTTGCTGCATTTTTGCTTATTGATTTACCTCAGCAAAGAAAAATGAGGCAGTAGTGGACTGCTAACCTTCCTAGGAAAACCATCGTGATTATCACTGCCTGCTGCCTTCCTCCAAGGCAGGCATGGGCATGGACCCTGCATGAGGTGGGGAGAACCAGAAGCAGCAAAAGCCTCATTTGGCATCAAAATATGTACCCAACCCATCTGGGACCCCCTTTCTGTCAAGATGTTGAAGTCTCAGGAATTACAAATTCATGGCTCTTCAGCCAGGTAGGGAGGGAAGTAACATCCAAGTGTGCCCAAGCAAAACCAGGCTGAGCACAGCCCCTGGCCGTGCAATGCAGAATTTTGATGGGTTTATTTCGTCAGCAGCATCCTGTGCTCTGGAGAGGGGAGAGTGGAGGTTTTCCAGAGCCCAGCTGAGCTGCCGACATGCTCACATCTGTTTCCAGCTACGCCCTGCGCCGGCTTTCTGGGAGGAGGAGGGGAGGATTTGCCTTTTTTACGGGTCTATTTTTATCCTGCTCCGCGAGGCTTCACCACTCCGTGTTTGCAAAAGCTAAAATTCAAAACATCCTGGAGAAGGCTGCCGGGGGGAGACGCTGCACAGATTCCCACGTCGCTGCCCGGGGTTTTGCCGAGCACCATCTGGCAGTGCCGACTCCCACGCCGCTCGGGTTGAAGGCTCACGGACCAGCTCCGGCTGCCGCCGGGTTTATCCCTGTTGCTCCCAGAGGAACCGAGGGAGATCGTTCTCTGGGCTGAGCTGGAAACATGATGCCTTGGGGAAAGCGCTCGGGTGGGAAGGATGCTTGGCCTCGCCAACTCTTAGCTTACCCTCCCTATATCCGAGCTGAAATTGCTTCAATTAGAGATTGCGGTAAATCATTTTAGCTAAACCACCGCAAATACCCTTGTGGATACTCTTTAACCAGCTTACCCAGCTTTAGCTTGCTTCGGAAAGGAATCAATTCTGCTCCAGTCTTATTTCAATTTGGTTTCAATGGAGTTAAGCAAGTCCACACCGGTTTTAATTAAGACTGGTTTGAAACCAATTATAGTAAATTAATAGAAGTTATGTTTTGTGCCAGGGTGAAGTTCAGAACTTTGTGGCTGAGATAGGAAAATCCAAGTTTGTGTCGGAGTCTGCCAGGCTCACCCGGAGCAAAGCGGGGACACTTTGGGTACTGTAGGTCTCGACACAGCTCAGCCCATCAAGCAGCCAGACAGCCTGAATGTTCCAGGGTGATGTACAATATATATTTATAAGGGCCTTAATATAGATCCCTAATTGCCTGTCTCAGTTGATTTATAGTGTGGCCACGCAAGCGATGGGAACAGCGTGAGCCGCTGGTGAGCGCTCAGGGATGCACCGGGGGTTTGCAGACGTTCACTGTGCTCCACTCGAGCTGGTACCCGTGGCTGGGGGAACAGATGTTGGTATTGACTTAGATGATCCAAGAAGCCTGCCTGTGTCCCTGGCACTACCCCAGTCTGGGAAGAGAATCCATGGGAAGGATTGTTAGCCTGGTGTCCTGGGCTGCAGGAGGACTGTGGCCTCCTTTGCTGTAGTCATTGATAGGACAAAGGGATAGTGGTGTAAAACCAACGGAGAATATGTTTAGCTTAGATATTAGGAAGAAATTCTTTATTGTGAAAGTGATGAGTTACTGGCACAGATTGCCAAGAGAAGCTGTGGCTGCCCCATCCCTGTAAGTGTTCAGGGTCAGACTGGATGGAGCTCTGAGCAGCCTGGTCTAGTGGAAGGTGTCCCTGCCCGTGTCAGGGGGATTGCAGTTAGATGAGCTTTGAGGTCCCTTCTGTGATTCACTTATAAGGACCCGGGCTGATGTGAACTCACGGTGGCCATAGAGCTGCAATTCCCGCATGTCTTTTGTCATGTTTTCACTACTCTGATGTTCCTCCTATTTTAGTGGATGTCTGGACTGAGTTTCATCATTCTTCCGAGCACAGATCTTTCTTCTTCCAGCTCCCTCCTCCACACCAGATTAAAAAAAAAATAAATAAAAGCAGCAGAGCCATGACGTGCCACCAGCCCCAGCTACGTTAACAGCAGATCTGGCAGGTTACGGATCTGCAAAGTCTTGCTTCAGGGAAAGGGGGAGAGGTGCAAGCTTCAATTAATTATGCCACAGTTTTCTTAACACTTCTTCCTGCTTGTCTCTCGTGCTTCAGAGAAACACTTGACAAGCTGCTCCTACAGTTCTGTCGGGCTGGGAATGCCACTGTGCTGAGCTGTAACCCTCAGGGCAGTGAGCTGTGCTCCAGGCTACGCCAGGAAGGGTTACAACATGGCACACAAGGTGCCAGCCACTTCCTAGACATCCTGTAAACACAGCAAACGGGAAGTTTGGAGGATTGGGAGGCTTTGAAAAAGAACTGCTTTGCCTGCTTGGAAGAAGTATTGCGTGTTTAAACTCCATCTGAGGTTTGGTTGAGCCTTTTACAGTCTGGCAGACTCCTGCACACTGGTTTCTCACTCCGAACATTAGCCCTAGAGAGCGCTGGCAAGGCTCTGGCATGGTGTTCCACAGTGGAAACCTTCATTAGGAGCATGCAGGTATAGCTGCTGTGCACCAGGTGGGCAAAGGATGGAGAAATGATCCCTCTGGAGTTCACTCTCAGTGCTCCCAGAGGCAAAGGATGGTGAAGAGGCTCCCTGGAGTGGGCAGACTCACATGCTTTCTTTTCCTAAGAAAAACAGGGCACACACTTGTTTCCACCATCTCTGTATCCCAGTCCTTCCTTGCTACCAGGCTGGGTCCAAAGTTCAGGAACCAGTTGATGGAAGAAAACAGCAATACTGAAGGTCCTGCAGACTGTAACTGGAATCTGATCTCCAAAGCTGTTCTGACTTTGGGATACTCAGCTGATCCAGCAGGTCATTCCCAGTCTCCAGTCGAAGATTCGTGAGGTGCTGCACCACTTCAGAGCACACATCTAAAGGTGCTTGTGGCTGGTCTGTGTTGCAGCCATACAGCTCCTGGGCTTTGTCCTGTGCACAGCAGAAGTGCTGGTCCTGTCAGGGAGGAGAAGAATTGCTGCCTCCTGCTGTTTTTTCTCTGGGATGTGTTTTAGGCTATGTAATGTATGGCTGGAAGGCATGCGAGGTGACATGGAGGCAGCAAGCTGGCTTTGCTTTGTGGAGGGAGCACTGTGCCAGTGATGATGCTGTGGGGCTCAGAGAGACTGCTTTTGGGGTCTTGAGAAGGGAGAAACTCCACGATCAGACCTTTCCCCAGACAAGACACAGCACTCTGGAGCATTGTTAGCTGGTGGGAATGAAGGTGGGATGTCCTACCTGCTTCTGGCGTGTGTTGCAGCAGAGCCAGGTTTGGATGTCTTGGAGTTGCTGAGAAAATGGGCAGAAAATCACTTTTGCAGCTTTAAAAGTTCCTGCATAGTCTTCACCTGCCTTTCCAGGCTCTGCTGGGAGTTTGAGGCTGAGCTGCCCTGTGTCACCTCCAGACTGTGTCTCTGCTCCCTTTTGAGCAGTGCTGAGCAGCTGTAGTGACGACACGTGGGGCATGGCTGTATTTTCACGCTGGGTACTCCGTGCCTTCGAACAAACACACCTTTGTTTTGGAGCACATTGGCTCAGCTGGATCCCTTTTTTTTTTTTTTCCTTTGCCCAGATCATCTTCCCTGCAGCTGAGGGGAAACATGATGCTATGGTGAACACTTGTGCTCGGGAGCTGGCTGCTTCAAAGCCTGGTTTGGGGTTACAGATATACCAAGGGGTGGGTGAACACACAGCTCTGGTGGGAAGAGGACACTGGGTTCGGGTCAGGATGACCTTATATTTCATTTTCCTTTTTCTTTGGCTCTGTATGTTCTCTTAGATGCTAAATCCAAACCTGGGGAAGCTGCCCTGCGTGTATCTCTTGTGTATCATGGGGAGAAGCAGGATAGAAAACAGACCAGCAGCTTTTCCATCAGCTTTCCTGGGCTTTGGCAGCTTAATTGCATCTTTAATTGGCTGCTCCATGCTCCGCTGATTGTCCGTAGAAGCAGACAACATCCATAAATCAAACTGCTCAGGTTTCCTTCGGTTATCTGATGGAAATAGTGGGTGGGGAATAGCCTTGGGGTGCTCGTGTGTGCTGGCTTCCCTCCTTGCCACAGTTAGACGTGGCCTTTCCAAAGGAGAAATTAAGGGAGAGTGCTCCCCTCGTTGCAAAGTCGCCTTTGAAAGGCTCTCTCCAAACATTTGCTTTGAGCGCTGTCCTGCTAAATAAACCATCTCCCCTGGGGTTTCACTGTGGGAAAAGCAATCTTTACCTGCCAGCTCTCTGCTCTTGTGTTTGCAAGGGATATTTCCCTGAGCTGGGAGCTGCCCTTTTCCCTGCCCTCCCTGCCAAGAATCTCAGGCCAGGACAATCCCTGAGCCTGGAGCTCTGCTGTGGTTTGTCCAGTACTTTGTGCTAGCCCTGGTGCACACTGCATATAACACTTGCACCAAGTGTCCTCTGCTCAGAGAAAATCACATCACCGAGTGTAAACCAGAGTCTGTGCCGTGGCCCAGGGCTGAGTGTGTGTGTCTGCCCCTACGTGCACCCTGGGCTTGGGGCATCTGTGGCTTATGGGGTTGGATTACAGGCTCCTCAACTCACCAGTAGCCTGGTGGTTTTGGGATGAGTGTACATGCCATATTTGAGATGGGATTGGCTCAATTTAAAGCCTCAGGCACTCCTTCTAGCAGCTGCTGAAGCTGAATAGCTCTGGGATGAACTCCCAAAAATCCCATTTTAACCCCAGGTGCTGCTTCCAGGGCTGCAGCCACCATAAGATGCTTTCCCTTGGGCTGGAGAGAGCTAAGATAGGGCTGGCTCTGCTTGAACCAGAGGTGGTTATATGAGGCTTGAAAATCTTTCCATGCCCCTGCTCTCATCTTCTAAGTGCTGTGACCATGTTTTGGTGTCCGCTCTCTCATCAAGGCTCTGGCAGTAGGGCCCTGGCAGCTCTAATTTGCTCTCCTCTTGCCTCCCCAGGTACAAAAGGCCTGGAGTGCTCACCCTCCACCCCCACCATGAACTCCTACTTCTACAAGTTCATGATCAACCTGCTCAAGCGCTTCAGCAGTGAACGGAAGCTCCTGGAAAACAGAGGAGCCTTCATCATCAGGTCAGAGCACCCCACGAGTCTCACTGAAGCCCCTGAGCACCCCTGGGATGGGTGGGAAGGGATGGCAGGGTCAAGCAGCACAAGTACTACATTTGCTCAGAGCCAAAACCATTTCCTCGAGCTTCCCTCACTCCAACAAACAGTTTTGGAGCAAACAGGGTTTGCCTTTCACATGTCAAGGCACCATATTTCTCTCTCCCATCCCCGGAGGCAAAGTGGCTCCTTATTAAACAGTGTTGTCAGAGCCTGTTTCATTAAGAAACAACTAGACCAGCCGGAGCACGAAGACAGGCTTGCACTCGGAGTGCCAAGCTGAGCGAATCCCTCCAGCCAGCTTGGCGAGATGCTCACCCATCCAAAGCCATGTGTTTCAATGCATGGAGTTGGTAGATTTTGCTTCAGCTTTTTAAGGAGCTGTGGCGGAGGCTGGAGAGCCAAGTGTTGTGAAGGCTGGAATGCCAAGTGTCGTGGCAGCTGGCAGGGAGTCATCTTTATTGCAATAAAATCTGGGGCGAGGGATATCCATTCCTCAGCTCGCTGGGAAATAACAGGGTTAATGGTCGAGGTTGGTGGAAATCAGGAGGTTGGTGGAAGCAGCTGGCAGGACCCTGGGTTTTCCTCCCTTGCTTTCAGGGATGTGGCACTAAATGAGCAGGGGGACAGCATGAGATACAAACCATGGAGAAGAGAGCCACCTCTCCAAAGGCACAGGGGTGTGCCACAGGTATTGATGAAGGGGTCCCATCACTGGACAGGAAAATACAGCATGCAGAGCTTCCAAAATTTGCTAAGCTGAGCTGGGTGTGGAGTTGTATCTGCTTGGGCAGCAATTTTTGCCGAAGTGCGGATTCATCCCAGCGACAATATCCCACTCACAGCGTCCACTCTCCACTCCCCAGTCAGCACAGCCCCTAGGATAAGCCATCCTTGGCAGGGAAGTGGCCTCATGTTGTGTTAGGGAAGCAGGGTGACCAGGGTGACAGTGAGCCTGGGCAGGGTCCCATTTAAAAGCTCTCCTGTACTGCGGCCACCTCCAGCTTTTTCCCTCTGGCTCTGGCAGGAGGAGCCTTGGCTGGCAGGCCCAGCTTTCCCAGCAGCCAGCCAGAGGTGCGATGGGACTGGCTCACAGCAGCTCAGCAAGCCGAGGCTTTTACAGTGACTCATGCCCCAAAAAATCTGGTAAAGCAAAAAAAAAAAAACCTAAAAAATAGATGACTCTGTCCTTTGTCAAGTCACGTTGTTGCTCTTATGGGGTAGATGCAGGACTGGAGCCAAAGTGGTTCTGGGAGGGTGAGCCATGCCCTCAGGTACCGGTGATTAACTCCGAAACCTGCTGATGGCGGGCGAAGGACTGGTGTCAACTGCATCTCTGCTGCTTCCAGAAAAAGCAAGATGAGAGCAGAGGAGAAAAACTTTTACAGGACTCTCTGGCAAAGATTGATCTCTTGCTGGAGAGACTTAGTGAACGTGGGAGCCTCATGGAGTTATTTTTAGCCACTTTTCAAATTGAAGCCGTATGCGCGTTCCCACGTTACATCCCTCCCCTGTCCACAAGCCAGCTCAGCTGTTTTGCACAGCAGGGTGAGAAGCCAGCCTCATGTTTGACTTAAGAGATGCTGGTGATGTTTCATCCTGAGCTGGAGAGTGGGAGGGCGATGCTTGAGAGACTGGGACAGCATCTGCTGAAGTGTGGTCGAGGACCACTGCTGCCTCTTTCCCAGGCTGTCCTGGGAACACTGAAACAGGGAAGGAAAATCGACCTGTTACGTTTAGGCAGTGATTTCCAGCCGAAGGATTAGTGTTCACAGGAAAGGGAAATGGGGGACAGGGGTTTTTTTCAAGCACAGCACAGCAGTTTTCCTTGTCACATTGCTGGTGTGCAAATTCAAAGGTCCATGAGGTCGCACGGGGTGTTTCGATTAAAGGTAGTTTATTTCTAATCCAGCTCAAGTTTGTTCATGCTTGGTTGCTGACTCTGAAAGGACTTTAGTCGTTCTCCTGGTATGTCCTCAGAGTCCCAGAGACAGAGGTTATGGTATGTTGCCTGCTTGAGGATGGAAATGGGGTTTGATGAATGATCTCTGCAGGAGGTGGGACCATCTCTTGCTCTGTAAGGACCTGTGGTCCCCAAGACATGTAGAACTGCTCCAGAGCCTGCCTGATGCTGGGAGATGGGTGGGAGAAATACCTGCACCCTCCAAGCCTGGCTCAGGCAGAGACAGGGGCTGTGATGGGTGGTCTCACCATCAGTAACCCCAGTCACAAGGCAGGTATGTCGAGACACTTTGCCAGAAAAGACAGGGTGGAACTAAGTGGAAACACAAACTTCCTTCAAAATAACAGGGAAACAGCTCCAAAAACTTCTGTCATTCTTAAGGAAGTATCCAGAAAATGTCTTCTCCTTTGCCTGTGACTGCCAGGCTGGGGGATAACTCAACACTGACACATCATCCCTCTGCCAGCACTGTTCGAGCATCAGAGGTGGATCAGCCCGCTGCCTTCCCAAGTGGGATCCAATGCCCATCAAACCTTGGTGTGATGCCTCATCTGTGCCAAGGCCTTTAGGATTAGGATCCCATCAGTCCAAGAGGACATCACAGAGAGAAAGCCTATGGCTGTGGTGGAGCTCACAAGCCAAGCTGAGCCCCAGCAGGAGGAGTTGGACTTGATGATCCTTCTGGGTCCCTTTCAACTGAGTGTCATCTGTGATCTGTGAGAAAGGAAGGGGAACATTCAGAAGGCTCTTTAAACTGTTAGGTGCTTCATGAATGTCTGGGCAAAGGATTTCCTGAGGGGATTCCAGTGGTACAAATCCCACAGAGTCTCATGCTGTCCCACCCCTCTCCCATGGAGGAAGGAGGAAAACCTGCTCCCATGATCTCTTCCAGTTTTTTTTTCTTTGTCTTGGCATCAGTTTTCTGCATCACAGCTGACAGATTTCTTTGGGAGTCAGTTCTCTCTTATTGTCACTTGTGACCTTTTTCAGGCTGGAAGCCAGTAAAATTAGTCTGCCTTCCAAACTAAGAATACCAAGTGCTGCCTTCTCCTCTCAAGCCAGGCATGTTTGCACTCAAACGCTGTTGTCACAGGCAGGATACCAGTGTTACCTCCCACCTTGATAAGCAGATCTGAGGTCTTCCACCCTTCTCACTAATTGCCCTGGCTGGCACGTGGCCGTCCTGGATTCATCAGAGCCCTTAAGCAAGAAGCAAACATCCCATTCAGCTGCTGACCTCCCGACCATGGCTTGGAGCAGCAGAAAAATGTGGAGGAGCTTCCAAAGCATCACATGGCTGCTTGGAGCAGCAGGGCTGTCCTCGGGGCAGGAACCCTGAGCAGGGGAAGCTGTTTGGCCAGTCAGGAGGCAGGCAGCAGAGCTCACACCCAGATTTACAGGCTGGCTTTAATGCCTGCTGGTTGGTACCAGTGCTGTGGGATGGGGGGATTAAGGGAGAGGTTAAGCCCTACTGCACAGACATCAGTGTTGCTGCTCGGAGCACAGCGTGAGGACAAGGCTGGCTGCCCTTGCAAGGAGCTGTCCTCTCCCCTCTTGTACCTCCCAGGGCTGGTTGTGCATTTCCTGTGCTGTCCTCAGGGTCAGTCTGAGCTCCAGGAGCTGGTTCAGCTGGCTAAGTCAAGCCTAGCACCACAGCAGCCGGCTTTTTGCTGCTCTCTGAGATGGAACAGCTCAGACATTCATGGCTGATGTACCTTGCCACAGCAAATGAACCCTCTGGGATATGGGATGTGCTTGAGTGGCTGGAGACATCCCTATGCATGGCGTGTGTGGATTCTTTGAAGCACAGGGCTTAACTCTGAAGCCCAGTGAGGCCATTTTCTCAGAGCAGCAGCACCCTGGGGCAGAGAGCATGCCTGAGTCAGCACTTTGCTCCCCAGGCAGGGCCTGCACGCAGGGGTTGTCTCAGCTTGTTTTATAGAGCTGTTAAACAAACCTCCCCACTGCCTGGCACCTTCTCACAGAGTGTTGTCTGAGATTAGGCTGCTTGGAAGAGGCCCTGGCATGACTTTTCAACCACCTGGCATGTGATGCGCCTGGTGGGACTTATCCATCTGACTGGGGACGGTCCTTGGCCTTTGGGGGTATTCCTGAGCCTTGTAGGGGCTGCCCAGGAGGGCTGGCTGGCTCTCCATCCACTCTGGAAGACATAGGCTGGAGCATGTATGGTTGTTCAGCCAATTTATGGCATTAGCTGGAGAGCTGGAAAATCCCAAGTCTCGTGATGGGGCCACAGATTTATAGTTCCAGCAGACGGGAAAAGTTCACCTGGCTGGAAATTCTGACTGCTCTTGAGATCTCAAAGCCCTGCTGGGATGAGGCCAGTGGAGAGCTGGATAATGAGGAGGGCAGAGCTGAGGACAAACACTGGCAGGTCACAGTGGGTGCATGAAGGGCTGTTCACGATGCCCTTGGGGCTGGGGGGGCCCAGTCCCTCTTTTTGGGCATGACAGGGCTCTTCTGCCCCTGAGAGGCTGAGGCTGACTGTAAACACCAGTTTCTCCACAAAAAGTAGTGAAAAAAACCACAAAGTGAGTATGAACCTGCTAACCAGGATGAGGAATCAGAGAGAAGGGGAGCAGAGGGCTGGAGCAGTGTGGAGCAGACATCCATCCCTCTCTTCATCCCTGCTCTTGGCAGGCCAGCAGTGAGGTGCATGTTAAATCACTTTTGACTGGCCTGCCTGGCATTCCCAGGGCTGTGCTCTCCGTCTGGGAGGGTGGGAAGGGAAGGGAAGGGAAGGGAAGGGAAGGGAAGGGAAGGGAAGGGAAGAGCTGCCTGCCAACATCCCAGTGAGCAGGGCTGTGGGATGGGGGTTTAGTCACAGGTTTGGATAGCAAGGGATGCACTGGGGATCCTGTACAGAGCCAGTGAGTGTTTGTTTTGGTAGTAAGGGGCTGCCACAACCACAGGATGCCTCTATACTACAGGGAGCCAGTGTCCCCCCAGCCTCATCGTGGCTCCCACCTCATCCTAACCTTGTCCTTCCTCCTGCTGTGCTGTCCTTACTTTTCCCAGCCCCTCACTGGAAGAAGCTCAGCAGGCTGGGGCTTACCAAAACCCTCCTCTTCTCCCAGGCCTGGATGCTCTTGAGCTCCTCTGAACACACATTTTCCTTGGTCAAACACCCCAATACCTCCTGATGATCTGGAGGCACCCAGTTCTGGGAGACAGGACCCACTCCTGCTCCTTCCTTTGGATGTGCTGATGCCCCCGTGCCCCCTCCAGCTCCCACTGCCAAACCCATGCCCCGAAAATCCCTCTACGAGTGAATCAGGGCTGGAGGGGGGACACGTGTCACCTCTTCCTCTCTCCCACCCTCCGTGCCACTGCAATGCAGAACAAAACCTGCGTTTGTTTTTGCGGGAACCGTTTGGCTTGTACTCAGCAAAGTGCAAAAAAAAAAAAGGGGGGGAAGAAAATGGAGCCTCTTTGATAAACTGTGATATGAACTCGGGTAAAATCCAAACAGCTGTGAGTGCTACAAGGGAAGCTTCTGTGTCAGGAGGCAGTGAGCCTGCGAAAGTCCACTGCTCTGCCTGCCAGGATGCTCGCTGGCCGCCTGCCCTCCGGCTTTAATGAACTGTGCACTCGCCATCCCCCTCCTCGTGCCTCGCTGAGAGGAGGAACCGGAGAAAGCTTTCTAGTTTGTTTTTTTTTTTGTCCATTTGCAAAGCAGAATGAGGGGACTCCCTCCCACCCAAGGCCCTGGCCAGGCACAGGGTGATGGAGCACAGGGTGGTGAACATGCTCAGTTCTGCACAGGTCAGGGGGCTTCTCCTCGCTCATCTCCAGCCCATCCCTCTGTGCCTCCCTTTAACTCTCCCAGCTTCCCCAAATCCCCTCTCCCCACTTGCCATGTAAAACCCCATGCCTGGAGATCCAGAACAGTGCTACAGTGATGTGGTGGCAAACAGACTCTGCTTTCCTGCATTCTCCTTCTGCCCCAGGCTTGCACTGTGAATGACCTCCAGGCTCTCCTCTGGCTCCTGTGGGATTTTGGAAGGAAGCCAGCAACCCCACTGTACCTCCAGAAGCCCCCAGCTCTCAAATTGCCTCTTTTACATGATTCTGTGGGCTCCACAAGCCCACAGGAGCATGTGCTTATTGAGGTTTTAATTCACTGAGGCTCTGGGACATCATTCCGGACTCTTTGATACCCTCCCAGCCCCATGAAGTAGGAGTCAGAGGGGGAAACCCAGTTTTCCCCAGGGTAAAGGCTGGCTCTGGAGTCACAGTGCACCAGCAGTCACCGACAGCGTGACCTTCACAAGGGAGGAGCCTGGCTGCCCTGTCAAAGGATTATCCCTGCCGGGAGAGCAGGAGCTGGGCCAGCCCTGGCCAGCTCCCTCCTGGGGCTGTACCCACAGGGAAGGACAGGAGATGCCTCCACTGAGCTGCAGGGGCTGCATGAGCCGGGGTGCAGGTCCTGGGAATGAGTTTGCTGTGCTAACCCACCGAAGCTGCTCCAGGAGCAGTCGTACTTTGAGTTGCTTGGAAGGATTTGATGGGTTTTCCTGTAGAAAAATGGGAACCACATGTGAGCGGCAGTGCCGGCGTGGGCTGCGACTAATTTGGGTCAGTGAGAGGGTGGAGGGGAGGAAGGGGAAATGTGCGTAGGAGAGGAAAATCCTCACAAAATGGCCAAGTTCCTTCAAAGGACAGGTCCCCAGGTAGGGATATCTGCTTCCTCCCAGCACTTTCCCTCGGATCACAGCAGGAATGCTGTGGAAAAGCAGGCTGTGGAAGGAGAGAACTGGGAGAAGGCAAACTGGACGGTGGGGAGAGGAGCCCACAGCTTCCCTGCTTGCTGATTGTCATGTTCTGCTGAGCAGGGATTCAACACAAGCAGCTTTCAAAGTGTCTCCCAAATTTTCTTTGCCTGGCTGATGGGGTGAGGACCCTCATCATGGGGAAGCAGCTTAACCTGTCTGATCCTCTTGGTTGGGGCTTGGGTGTTCTGATGGTTCTTCCATCTCTGGCTCTGCAGCTGTGACAATTTGGTTTATTAATCTTTGTGGAAGGAAGAGCCAGGACAGGAAATCAAGCTGAGTAACAGTGTTTTTCCCCCTACCTGTCTTCCAGGGGATCTTGCTCAGTTATCCCCCAGGCACAGGGGACACTGAGTTAAAAACTCAGAAGAGCTCACCTCAGCCAGTGGGTCCAGCTGGGCGCTGTGCTCCCAGGATGGGATGTCCTCAGATAAGATACCTCTGGATGGGACATCTTGAACTCCCCACTGAAAGCACAGAGCTGTGCAAAAGCCACCTTGGCTGGAGTTCCTGCCATTCAGTGCTCCTTCCCTTCGTGCGTGAGCCACTCCTCGTGTTCAGCTGCACCTGGAGCTGGTCCCCTCACAGCACTGGGTGCTCCCTTAGGGTCCTGGCAGGACAGGGAGCATCCGACTGCTCCCCTCTCATGTATCTATGGGCCTTGGAGGGTTTGAGGGAGCAAGGCTCAGGCTGCTTCCCTCCTTGGGATCCCTCCAGGGATCCTGGCTCAGAAGGCAGGGCAGGCATCATGATCCAGTGCAATGCTGAGAGGCAGCGGGCTCTAAACCTGAAATTGCACTAAATGGCACTAAAGCTGAAATCGCGTGTGAGGTGTCTAAACCATGGCATAAATGGGGTATTTTTTCAGCTGACACTTGAGTAGGAAGTGCAGCAGGGCTCACTGAGTTACGGGCAGCTCCTTCCCTGAGCTCCAGGATATGCTTGAGTTGTTGGCAGAAGAGACAAGGCAGCTTCACCTCCCATCCCAGGATATGCTTATCCCTGAGACATGGGATGCTGCCACCTCTTCCCAGTCCCTTTTTTCCTTCCTTCTGGAAAAGATTCACCCTCAAACACAGTATATTCCTGCCACAGTCTATCCTCTGCTTTCAGAGGTATAGAGATAGCCAGCAGAACCATTTTCTCCCAAATTTACTTTCCCTACATGGGGATCCAAAGGCTCATCCACCTCTAGGACAGCAGCCTGTTCCTTAGCCACGCTTTTAGGAACAGAAGCACTTTTACTTCTTCATCTTAAAGCAAAGTGATGGGGAAGGGTGAGCAGGGACCGCAGCTCCAATCTCTGTACATGCTGTGCACGCCCTGAGCAGGATCAGCCTCTCCCAGCTCCTGTTGCCACAGCTTTGCACCCGCTCCTTTAACCTATTTTATTTGCAGTGATGAGAAATTATAGGGGGAGAAATAAGGCGCTTGTCAGTTTTCTTGAAAATTAGGCCACAGCTGTCAGCCTGAAAGGGAAGCGGACATCTCAAAGGAAGGATCTGCTGCTGCTCTACACTTCTCCCCCACTCCCAAGTCAGCCCCAACCCTTCCTCCCATTCCAAACAGAGCTTGCCTGAAAACACCAGTGCCCGGTGTAAGTGCTCCTCTGGGAACAGGTTCCTGAGGGCTCAGTTGAACATGAGTTGTTCCTCTCAGCTGGAGTGGTGGCTGGAGCCAGGCACGTGCTCCAGTGCTGCTGCTGGTGCCTCCTGTCTGGGGCTTGAAGTCCCAGGAGCCCAGGGCAAGACTTGCATTTGCCATCCATTTTGCCGTCGAGTCACTGGCAAGTTTAAAAGTTGGAAAATAAGTGCTTCAGGGAGGTAAATTTTTGCTTTCCTGGAGGGTTTGGAAGGGGAGGTTTGCCTGTTTTTCAGGTGAGCCTTTTGTAGATGCTCAGATGTTCCTACAGGGTTTTGTAAGCTTTGCAGGTCATCAGTGATTCATCAGTACAGGTGCTCAAGGCCAGGTTGGATGGGGCTTGGAGCAGTCTGGTCTAGTGAAAGGTGTCCCTGCCCACAGCAGGGCAGTTGGAATGAGATAGTTTTTAAAGTCCCTTCCAAGCCAAACCATTCCAGAATTCTATGGGCGGGAGGGCATTATCCATAAGTCACTATTAAGTTTCCTTGAGGAAACTCCTGACACACACCAGCTTGAGCAGCTGGTGCTGGTTGTCTGTAAAGTGAGCTTCACCTTGGAGGAGCTGTCACATTCATCTGTGCTGTGCTAAAAGTTGGGCTGTACCTTGGGCTGAGTGGACCATCAATTTTCCAGATCCAGTTGTCTTTTAGCTTCTGGCCCATTCCAAAGGATATTACTCTTCCTTCTCCTTGCTACAGCCCTGTTTCCCTCTCCTGTTTGGCACAGAGTTGCAGGTATCTCACTGATCATAAAAATACCCAGAGGTGTTGGATATCTGCTTGGAGAGCTCACGGTGATCTCACTGAAGGGCAGCGTTCTCCAGGCTTGTCCAAGGTGGGAACAAGGCTGGGTTCATCAGTGGAGGTGGTTGTGCCCAGCTTCAGGCTGGACTCTCATCTTTAGTGGGCAGCGGGGCAGCCATCCTGCCAGCCAGGACAGGGAGCGCTGCTGTCCAGGGGCAGCATCAGGAGGAGCAGAAGGCTGAGGCTCTGCAGGATCAAGATGCCATTTCACCAGCTGAAGCTGGCCTGAAATACTAATGCACATTTGTGCTGTGCTCCTCTCAGGCATCCGTGTTGGTTGCTCTGGGGATCCCCGGGGATCCCTGGGGAGCGCCGTACGCTGGGGCGGCCGCAGCGCTGAGCTGGCACCGCGGCTCCCCCGGCAGTTGTCACACTGACGGCTGCTGCCAAGCAGACGCTCCGTGGGAGGGTTTTCTGTTTGCACTGAAACACTCTGCACCTTTCCCTTTTCAAGAGAAGGCATCGCAGGGCTTGGCTCCTCCGGCTTTCCCAGATCCACACATCTCCTCCCAGATCCACACATCTCCTCCCAGATCCACACATCTCTGGTCCGCAGCTTTCACCGAGTTTCCCCGGGGAGCTTGATAACCATCCCAAGAAACCAAAGCAGATCCTTCTCCTCCCCAGACCTGCCTCCTGCAGGAGCTCCCCTGCTCCTAAACCTCACAAACCCTTCAAAATACCTTACATAAAATGCTATGAATTTGTAAAGCGGGAGCTGCTGAGGTTGCCATGGTTTCCCTTGCCCGGAGGAGCAGCTCTGGAGCCTGGATTCAGGAAAGGGGGGGATTAAAATGGAGGACTGGGATTTTCTTCGCTGATATGGAGGGAAAGGACGGGACAATTACATACTTCTGCCTTCCCCACTTGTTCTCTTCTCCCCTTCCCATCCTAATTTTATCTATGCTTCCTCTGCAAATTCCTAAAGGATCCCAGCTGCTGGGCCAGGCTGGGGATGCTGCTTTTCCTGGCAGGAGAATTTCAGGGGGATAGGGATGGGCAGTGGGTATCACAGAGGCTGTGGATTCCCTGGTTAGGTGGGTTAAGCCAGGGCATCTGCTGCAGAGCCTGGGGTGTGGAGGAAGGGTGGGGGAAAGCCTTTGGGAGGAGAGAGGAAGGGAGCAGAAGAAGAGGAGGATTTGGAGGAAGTATGGAGGGGCTCTGCCCTCCTTACAGCTGTGGAAGTTGTTTTGAGACCCATGAGCGGGTAAGTGGAGCAGAACCCCTCAGAGCATCACTCCCAGGCCTCAGCCAGCTCCTTCCACAGCTCAGGCTCTGTCCCAGTTGCTGGAAGTGGGACAAGACATGATCCTCTCCCTGTTGGGGCCCCGTGTCTATTAGCCCAGAGCTAATAAAGTGAATCGCTGGTGCTTAATGAAGAAGCACCTGCTTAATTGAACACAGCAGGATGGTGCTCAGCATGGCCAGGCAATGGGACGGGACCAGTGTTTCCCCCCAGGCACCCCACAGATCCCAGAGGAGGAGATGGTTCTGCAGTGAGACTGGATCTCATCTTACTTTTTTTGGATTTTAGGGAAAAACAAACGTTCACCCTCTTCGAGCAAGCACTGGTCTGGCCTGAGCCTCCGCCAGCCTGTTCCTGCACGGTGGCTCGGGGCACGGGACGGGGCTGAAGTGGTTAAAGGCACGAGCAGGCAGGATGGGAACTCTGACAGCTCCCTGAAATGATGATGTTTAGATTAGCCGGTTTCCAGGCATCGAGTTGTCAAAGCAAGAGGGCTGGGAGGGACGCCGGGGCTTGTCCTTAATTGGAGATGTGGCTCTAAAGCCACCCCATCTCGCCAGCATCCTCTGGGCTCCAGCACGCTGCCCTGCAGCAGCTCCGTGTCCCTGTACGATCCCTGTTCCGCTTGTTCCCGTGCCTCATCCCACCCCGCTGACCCTGTGTGTGATGGGGATTCATTGGGATTGACATTGCTGTGCTGGCACTTTGGTGGCTGCTGCATCAGAGACACGGGGGCCCCAGGGTGACATGGTCACGCAAGCTTGTGGTGACCTCTGTGACTCCTCTCTTGGCCAGCCTCGTGTTGTTGAGGAGTCCTTTAGGCAGGGGGTGGGCAGGGTCCCGTGGCTGCAGCAGGGGCTGGGGTGACCTGCTGGGCCCCCTTGGGAGCCCCGTGGTGGCTCGAGGTGTCCCCCATTGTCACGCTGCAGGTGGATGCTGCCTCCCATCTGCCTGCAGCCACATTCCTTGGCTCCATCGGAAAGGCTTGAATAACCCTTTTAATTTAAGGAGTTAAATTTTAATGGCCTGAATACCACATTTCATTATCGCCATGTGCCTGTGCTGCCGACTGCGAAACATAACCAATATGTGCCATGATGCTCTGTGGCTCCTGCCTCCCCGGGGACTCTTCTTGCCCTCTTCCTCCGTGCCAGGAGATCCCTGGGGACTCTCTGGGTCCCCATGGGCGAGGGGGTTCACATCACCCACAGGGATGCAGAGAGAGCTCCAGGGAGAGGCATCGTGCTGGAATGATGCTGCAGGGGGGTTAGCCAGTTCCTTCCGTCATCACATGATGTATGTATGGGGAGATACATATATTTAAGGGGTTTGTGTATGTATATGCACATGTTTACGGGATATATATATCCAGGATATATTCATGGTGTGTACATATAAGGGGTATGGCTCCCCTCTGCCCTGTTCCCTTCCACAGCCACTCCACGGGCATCTCAGTTGAAGCCACCTGTCCTCTGTTCAGCCCCTTTCCCTGCCTACTCCCAGCCAGCCTGGAATTCCCCTCATGCCATCAAAGCCTCCCAGGGATTGGGCTCCTGGGGACCCTCCCGCCCCTCCAGCAGCCGCCTGGTGCTGGCAGTTGGGCTCAGCTGCTGGCTGCTGTCATGGAGGCCAGCAGCTGCAGGACCAGCCAGTTGTCCCCTCCTTTGGGGACTGCTTTTGGCATATGCTGACCAGGAGGCTTCATGGAGGGGACTGTGAGGTCTCTACCAGTGCCATAGGAGGATGCTGTGCACTGGCAAACTTATTCTGCTGGTGGATCCCAGAGATCGTGTGGGCAGCTGGAAGGACAGCATCCCCGTGAGGTGATAGTGGCTTTGAACCAGGGGGATAGTCTCCACACAGCTGCTTCTCTAACACCCTGACCGTTTCCCCAGTGCCACTTAAAGGAGAGGGGAGAATCCCCACCCTTCTCCACTAATCAAAATCAGGACTGAAATTAGAAAGCAGCTTGCATTCAGCCCCCTGCTCACTGCTACCACAGCGTTCACCAGCCAAATGGCCGAGCACCTATTTATGGAAAGTGAGAGCCTTCCTTTTCCATGGAGGACCAGCGGAGGGGGAACTTGAAAGGCATCCTTTTTGTCTTGGGGGAGCTTTGGAGGTCACTGATTTGCCCTCAGTGCTCCCTGGCACTGTTTTTCACCTTCAAGCTCTTGCTGTAGTCTTCTTGCCTGGAAGGTGTAAAACACCTGCTCCCCACCAGCCACCAGCATTGCAGCCAGTCCCAGCTGTACTGGCGCACCAAGCCCTTCACTGCTGAGACTAAAACTGGCCCAGTGTTTGTGCGTGGAGAACCCATCCTTTCTTTGGGCACGTTAAACCATCCTGCTCCATGGTTCAAGTGCCCAGCACAGCTGCTGGAGGAAGCTTGGCAAGGGTGGGGCATCCAGTTACTCCCTTGCTGGAGAAGGGTTGCATGGAGCAGCCTTACTCCTGGGCTGGGTTTGCTTTGCTGCAGCTGGCAGTGAGTGGATCCTGCCTGCAACTCTGAGCTATTGATTTGCTTTTGGCTCCATCAGGCTGGACTAAAATCCTCTGCCTTCCCCTTTCCTCTCTCCATGCCTCACTTTCCCACCGCTCTCCCTCCTCCAGCCAGCCCGCGTCCAAGCAGCGAGAAATCAGGGAAGCGTTTTCATCGCCATGAATGCAGCCGGTTACGTAAGAATAATTGGGATAAATGAGCTTATTTATCACAGCCCGTTCCATTTTAGCGGGGTCCAGGGCGATTGCCGGGCTGGGTTACATAAAATCCCGCACAGAGCATCTCATTGTCCGGCGGCAGCCACGCGGGATGCGGGAGCTGCCCATGGAGAGCAGCCAGGCCTGGGTGAGGAGGGAAGGGATTATCTGGCAGGATGAAGAGGTGGGAGGAAGATGGGGGGTTTCTTCCTCTGCATGTTGAGGAGGGAAGATCTGTTTCTTCATTCTCCTCCTGTGTCCCTAAACTACCAGGCTTTAGGGTATGGTCTTTGGAGTCTAACTGTAGCCAAATAGTCTTCCTCTGGTCTGTTCTCACAGGAACAGGGGCTGGAAACACATCCTTCCTCCTCCTCCTCATCCCAGGAGGTGAAAACATGACTTTTCAGGTGTACCTTCTACCTCCCGGCCAAACCAGGCAGCTAGTGAACACCTCCCACCCAGCAGCCCAAGCAGTTGCTCCTTGTTTTGCCTCCTAAGCCACTCAGAGATGCCTCCAGGGGGAAATCTGAATCCAGCTAAGATTATCTTCTGGGGAACTGTGTTTGGTAGGAGCTGGGGGAAAGCAGAGTTGTTCTGGGGGATGCCTTGGTGCCAAGGTTCCCTGTCAGCCCATGGGGAAATGTGGTTAGCCAAGGAGCATCCCAGTTGCAGAAGAAGCCAGTGGGCTTCCCTGTGTCTCTCCAGTCCCCACACTGGGGATCTGAGCTGGCCCTGGGCAGCATTTCAGGTGTCCTCAGACAAACTGCTCAGAAAAGCAAGAGCCTGGAGAAAAACAGGAAATCCCCAAATCCAAACAAATGTGGGAGAACAAAAAATCTGATGGTTCTTTTTTTTGTTTCTGGACTAAAAAATGTTGAAAATCTTGGGAATGCCTCAAGGTTTGTTTAGCAGGACATTCCTGCTGTGACCCAGCCAGGCAGATCAGCGTGGGCCGCAGTGCTGGTTACACTGTTTAGGGGAGAGCGCTGCTGGCAGGATATCCAGTGGAGCAGAGACATCTTCCAGCTTCACCAGCTGGATCTCCGGAGCCACTCAGCCCCGGATCTCCTGGCAGCTGGAGCATGGAGGAGTTCAAAGAGCAGTCTGGCTCCAGGGCTGCCGGGTTGCACAATGCCAGGAGGAATTGCTCTGCCTCACTGGGATGTTCCTCAGTGTCAGTGGGATACTGGTCTGACTGGGCTGTCACAGTGGTGCTGCTGCACCCACTGCACTGGTCAGGCTGTGACACTGAAACCCCTGAGGGAGGCCATGGGAAGGCTTGAGGTGGCACGAGCCATGGTAGTGGGTGCCAGCGAGGTCCCAAAGCAATGTGACATGGGGCATGTCTTAGCCCAGCTGTGGGTTGTTATTCTTGTCCTGGTGTGAATAACTGTATCCTCCAAATGCAGAGCCTGGTGTTGCCATGCAGGATCTCCCTTGTGGTGCCACCACACTCACCCAACCTCTGATGCGCTCTGGTCCTCTCTGGAGAAGTGGGCTCACATCAGAGTCTTGACTGTGCTCATTAACCATCCTTCCCCCTGGTTTCTCTCCTCTGTGATACACAGGCAGCTTTGTCTACTTCTGAATGCAGAGAACATCTTTCACTCCATGGCAGACATACTGCTTAGGGAGGAGGACCTCAAATTCGCCTCTACCATGGTCCACACCCTCAATACCATCCTGCTGACGTCCTCCGAGCTCTTCCAGCTGAGGAACCAACTGAAGGACCTGAAGACCCCGGTATGGGCAGCAGGAGCAGGCTTAGCAGCTGGAGGGGACATAATGGGGGTGATGGGGACCTGGCAGCCATCTGGGAGTGTGTCTTGCTGCTCAGTCCCTGCCTGGTAGGTCCCAGGATTGGAGTTCGGGCAGCCTCTTTATTCATCCACCCTTCAGGAGCTGAGGATGGGCTTGGAGGATGTGCCCAATTCTTCCCAACTCTTGCTTTTGTCCCTGGAATGGGAATGGGCTTGCTGAGGCCTCAAGCAGCTGCTGCCTCCCTGCATCTGCCCCCCATGGGTTGTGGGACAGGTGACAGCAGGAGGAGAGTCCCGCAGTCCCTCAACTGTCCGTCCCAGAAACATGCCCCCAGGATTCGCTGAGCAGCTGCCACCAGCACCAGTGGCATCCAAGGAAGGAGAGGAGAAAGATTGCTCCTCCTTCTCCTGCTGAAAGCCACTGATGCAGGGGTGTCCCCTTGGGTGGGACAGCATCATCCTCCAGCCCCTCATCCTGTGGTGGATGCAGCAGCCCTGAAGGCCACCTCTTTACACTGTCACCCCAAAGCCCACCTGGCCTCCATCTCCTGAGGCTGGGGCTCATGCCAGTGCCATGTGGACTTGGTGGATCCAGAAACGTCCCTTTGTGTTTTGGTGGCACTTGCCAGCCTGGTGGGTTGGTGTTGGGCACCTGGGGCTCTCGGTGCCATGTCCATGCTCCCTGTGGTGACCAAGCCCCAATGGTTCTTTCCCCAGGAAAGCCGTAACCTCTTCTGCTGCCTGTACCGGTCCTGGTGTCACAACCCTGTGACCACCGTGTCCCTGTGCTTCCTTACCCAGAACTATAAGCATGCCTACGACCTCATCCAGAAATTGTATCCTTTGGGGATTTTCTGCCAGGGTGGGGCCTGAGCTGGCCCTTGGTCCCTCTGTGGAAACCAAGGTCACCCTGCAGGCCAGCCCAGCCTTGTGCCTGCAGCCCATCATTACCGGGGCAGGGCAGCCTGTGCTGGGTGTGCGCCAGTTCCCTTCCCCTGGTGTCATCCCTTTTTTTGTGGTGAAAAGAGAGGAGGGCGTGCACTGAGTGAGCCTTGACCTTCCCCTGCTCACGAGGGAGGTGCCTCAACATCCTCTTCCTCCCAGGAAGATGAAGGCTTTGGCCTCCTGGCCTGGTGAGGAGCAGGCAGTGCCCAGCACGGCACAATCCCCTGTGAGCTCACCATCTGCCTGCAGCAGAATGATTCTTTTCATATGCCAGCAAACCCCAAGCCTCCCTGAGTAGTTTTCCAAATGAAGAAGCTCAATAACACACTCAACTTCCCTCGCCGGTGCACACCGGCATTCCTTGTGGTAGACGCACCATCCCCGTAGGCCGGGAGGGTAAACACAAGAATCCTCCCTTGAACACTCATCCTGCCTGCTCTCAGCTTTTTGGGCAGCCTGCCTCTTCTCCTATACCTTCCTGCTCATGTCTCTCTCTGTCATCCCCTGGCCACCCTTGCAGACCTTTCAGCTCTGCCTGCCCATTCCCTGCCCATTCCCTGCGTGTTCCCTGCCCGTTCCCTGCCCGTTCCCTGCCCATTCCCTGCCCATTCCCTGCCTGTTCCCTGCCCATTCCCTGCCCACTCACATCCCACAGGAGCTGTGGATGCAGGGAGGCTTTGGCAGAGCCGTGGTCCGCACCGGGCATCGCCCGCGCCAGCCATCTGCTGCTGCCCGGCCACCTTCTTCCGAGGTAACCTCCTTAACAGCCACATCCAGCGGGGATCTGGAGGTCACCGTGGATTTCCTCACCGAGGTGGACAAGCTGGTGCAGCTCATCGAGTGCCCCATATTCACGTGTAAGGAGGAAAGCCCGGGTGGGGAAGGGGCAGCGCGCGGTGCTCCCCCTCCCCGCGCCTCCATCGCAGGCAGCAGCCGCCGCACGAATAAATAGAGCAGAAGTTATGAGACTTCTTGCTGGGAGGTTTGCCCGGCACTGGAGTTGCCCGCCGGGAAAAGGGCATGCTGGCAGCACGGGGGGGGCAGCACTGCCCCCCAGATATAGGTTAAGGGAGCGAGAAGCACTGGCATTCAGAAGGGGTGGGGGAAGGGCTGGGGGGCCTGGATCACACTGAGCATCTCCAGAGGTGCATGAGGAAGGCATCAGATGTGGGGAACCCTCTGTGCCACCCTCAGATGCATGGGGTGGCGTTGTGGGTGCTGCTGGAGCCCTTAGCAAGAAAAAAGATGGGTTTTTTTTTCTAGAAATTAGAAATTAAGCACTGAAAAACTAGCTGACTTTTTCTCCAGCATCCAGCAATGTGGGTTCCCCATTGGGTAATGCAGCAGTGCCTGACCAGGGGCTCAGGGGTGTGACATTAGGAGTCACAATGGTGGCAGGGGATGTGGCAGGGTGGCCTGTGGCTGTGGGGGGATTTTTCATTATGTCAGTTTGCTGCCCCTGGGCTTCTCTTTGAAGGTGTAGCAGGGCACTGAGGTTGTTGGGAAATGTCCTGGAAGGACTTTGTGGGGCACCTATATCGGTCCAGGGTGATACTGGGGAATATTTAAGGGAAGAGGTTTAGAACAGCTGGGCAGTTGGGACCCTCAGTCATGCTCCCTCCCATAGACCCTGTCCCACATCCCCAGGATGACTGTTCCAGTGCGTGAGGCACCCACATGTCTGTGGTTTTCATGCCCCAGAATTACTCATTGAGGGTTCCCCAGGCCACTCACCTTAGTCCACGTATCTCAGGGTAGGGGACAGACATGTCCCCCGTGAAATGGCATCCCTGGTGAGGGCTCCCTTCAGTGGGAGACACCAGAGGTACAAGTGACTACCAGGAGGTGAGATACTGAGACACAGACCTTGCCCCATCTCCTGGGCTGCCCCTTCAGTTGTATTTAGGGCTCCAGCAGACTTTTCTGCCTTGAGCACAGCGAGGGATGGAGTCAGAGGGTGGTTTCGCCTCTACTGAGCAGAACTGAGGCCCAGCACATTTAACCCTCAGAACCAAGCAGAGGGGATTCCTTCTGTTCCAGAGAGTCCCTAGGAGGGTGTCACCCAGCTCTCTGGATGTGATGCTCCAGGGTGGGTATTTCTGCTAAATGTGCAGAAGCTGAGGAGCAATCCCGAGTTGCGTGTGTGTTCTCAGGCAGGGCATGGACAGACTCAGGGGTGAGTGATGTCAGGAGTGGCAGACTGGGGAGCCAGTTGCCCCCAGGGGGTTGTGTCAGGGAGAGGGACTTTTGGACAACGTGGGACACCGAGATGGATGGGTTAATGAAGGGGGAGAGGGGTGCCATCAAGTGCCCCTTGGGCTGGCTGGGAGACGCTTAGAGCCTCTGTCAGAGGGGATGGGAGGAACCTGCTATTGCAGCTGGAGATGAAATGCATTTTCCCTGCCTTCCCAGCCTCTTCTGTCCTCTTCCAGATCTCCGCCTGCAGCTGCTGGATGTGAAGAACAACCCCTACCTGATCAAGGCTCTCTATGGCCTGCTGATGCTGCTGCCCCAGAGCAGCGCCTTCCAGCTCCTCTCGCACCGGCTCCAGTGCGTGCCCAACCCAGAGCTCATGCAGACCACGTAAGTGCTGGGGGGACGGGCCGGCATCCACCGGGGCTGGATCAGCTGTTCCCCACAGCTGAGCATCCCTGCCATTCCAGGCTCAGCCCCGATCCCAGGCGCAGCCCCAGGCTCTGCCTTTCACCCCCCAGCTCCCTTGCGGCCGTGGCTGCTCCTTGTCCCCATGGCCGGGAGTGTTGGCTCGGGGGGTTTTTTGTGTCTATATTTGGTAACCCTGGGAGGGCTGTGCCTCATCCACAGGCATTTGGCATCCGGGATGGAAAATTTCACTTGTGGGGTCGCTATGGAAACGAGCAGAGCTGGGAAGGAGGTTTATGGAGAAAGACTCCAGCAGCTGGGGGGGGCTCCCCGAGCATCCCCCCTGCAGCCTGGACAGCCTTCACAGCACCCAAAAGGAGCCTGGCACCCTGCTAATGCCTCCGGATGGCTGCTCCATTCCCACTCCTGCCCTTTGGGGATCCGTGAGATGTGCAAGGGTGGCATCTCCCTGGGGACCAGCTGAGATCCTCATGCTCCCTGCCCAGGGGTGCTGCCAGTGGAATTTGCTTTCCAACCCTTGGCTAATGAGTACTGGGGGGGGCTTGATGATAAAGCTGGCTCTGCCGTGGTGCAGCCCTGGGAACAAAAAGAGCTCCCAAGATGGGCAGGTTTCTGAATTAACCCCCCGCTGCTGTTGTCGCTCCTTGGCTTTTAACTGCTTCCCTGGGATGGCTTTTATCCCTCATGGCCTCCGGCGCTGAGCTCCTGCCCACAACCCAGCACTGATATTTAATTGGGGGGGCGGAGAGGGGGCTGCATGTGCTTCCCCCTCCTTTTTCCTCCCCACTAACCCTGGCAGTGGGGGTTTTTTGAGCTGTCAGACGGCCTGAGCATCTGATTAACTCTGACCTACATTCCTTCAAACACCGAAGCCGGCTTTCATAACAGGCCAGTCCCAGCCGCCCCCTCCCCAGGGACATACCAGGGCCACCAGAGCTGCCTGGCATCTTCCCTTGGGCATCCTGTGGCTGGTGTCTCCTCCTTTTTTGCATGGGGACAGCACAGGGATGAGAATCCATGGCTGGAACCCTAAGGAGCCTGCATTTGGAGGCTCCAGCCATGGGTGCTCATCCCTGGGGACTGTTCCTGCTGCCTCCGGATGTTTTTTGCTTGCTCAAAAAGACAGACATGGAAACTGAGGCACATGGCCCTGGCATCCTTATCTCATGGCTTTTGACTGCAGCGGGTTGGGATACAGGGGAGTATGTGTTAGAGGAATTAAAGCTCCCATGTAGGGACAGGATGCAGGTGTCCCTTGTCCCCTCCTTGTCCCAGGACCTCTTGGGTTCTATATCACACCTGTGGAAGAAGAAAATACGTCTTTGGGGGTATTTTATGAGGCACCAGCCTGACTAAGATTTGCTGAGCTCAGCTTCTTCAGGACAAGCTTTTGGCGCTGCCAGTGCTGGATGCTCACAGCACCAAATATCCCCTTCCCACCCTCACTGTCTCTCCCACTCCGCAGGGACAGCACCAAGCCCAGCACCGGCTTCAAGAGAACAGCAGCCTCCAACATCGACTACACAGAGCTGCTGCAGCACTTTGAGAAGGTCCAAAACAAGCACCTGGAAGCAAAACACCAGCGAGCAGGGCGGGCAGAGCAGCTGGACCGGCGGGTGGTGCTCTGAGCAGCCCTGCGGCCGCCGCGGGTGTGCACAGTTGCTGGGGCAGGGACCAGGGGACACAGACCAGGGAACAGGCACACCGGTTGCTGGCCACCGGAGGATCTGGTGGGTTTAGTGGAGATGGGCAAGCGCTCAATACAGGGCTGGTTTTCCCCTCCACTGTGCGTATGGATGAGGGGGGACCCTCAGGCTGTGCCCAGCTTCTCCTGTGGGTGCTGGGGGGACGTGGGGAAGGGTTGCCCGAGGAGAGGGCCAGGGTAGAGCACCTCATCTTCTCTTGCAATGGGGCGAGGAAACTCCCTTTGCTTTGCTAATGCCTTCCCCGTGACTGTCAGCTGAGCGCCCAGCATGCTGCCAGCAGCACCGGAGGAGGGGAAGGGAAGACGGGAGCAACCCCTGGCCTTCCGCCCTGGAAAACAAGCACGCGGGGCTGCCAGCCGCCTTTCACCACCCTGACTTCCACCCTCTGGTTCCGAGGCCCTGCTGGAAGTGGCCAGTGGCATCTCACTCGGGGACACACTCCTGTGCCTGACACTCGGCCCCCTCCCTACATTCCCACATGCTCTCTGAGTCCCCGGCTCTTGGCAGGGACAACTGCACAGCTTCAACTCCCAGCCGGCTCCGGGGGACACGGGGAGCAGTGGACCTAACCCCAGACTCCATTCCTTGTTCCTGCATTAAGCTCCCCATGATAAAATAAACAAGCAATGCAGAACAGCCCATTCCTTGTTGCTGGGCTTCCCATCATAGTTTCGTTTCTGAGTGGAGCCAAAAACGCAGCAAGGGCAGGGGATGGCATGGAGCATCTTGCTTGACCCTGTGCCCCAGGCTGGCCCAGCCCTGCCACGTTGGCTTGCCAGCAAGCAGGACTTCTCTGCCTGCTCTTCTTCCCAGCAGGAAAAAAACCACCACTGAAATTCTTCCAGGCCACGGTCACGAAACCGCAGCACAGTGACAGGCATTTTCCTGGCCCTGAGCAGCCTCTGGTGTTGCCTTCACCCTGTCCTGTTGCGCCGAGGGACCCCAGCACGTGCCAGGCTGCTGCAGTTTGGGGGGACACCATTGCATCCCCTACATGCTTTTAGGCCCTCACTTGATCCCAGGAAAAGAGGGGCTGGAGGAATTCGTGGAGTTTTTATGGTTTCTGGCCTTTTTACAGGGAAGACTGTCTCTGGCAGTGGGTTCCCCAAACAGCCCCATACCGGCGCTGCTTTGGCCGGGATAAAGACATTCCTGTCATTCCCGGCAAAGGGCTTTCCAGACCCAGTCACGGCGGGTTAATTTTAACAGCCAGCCCTCCAGGATGTGTGAGCAGTGGCTTCTCAAGCTGGCTGGTGTCTCAGGGTGCTGGGGGTACGGTACCTGTTGCTGGACCCTTGGGGTCACTGTCAGTGTGGGCCGGGGCAGGCTCTGCCTCACTCCTACCGTGCTCATTGCTGCTGAGCAGCTTCTTTCCACACTGAGGGACTGCGTTTATGAAGAGAAATTCCAGCCGGCTGCTGGAGTGCTGAGCCATAATTGTTTCCTTATGGGTGGCTCTTGACCAGCACCGTCCGGAGCAGTGTGGGCATCATCAGCATGGGATCAACACTACTTTTCTGGCAGGAAGGGGAATAGGTGGCTCGAGCTGGAGCCCTTGCCCCAGCTGAGTGTCATTGCACTGCGAGGGGTAGGGAGGTTTGTCGGGGCTCAGCCTGGCACCCCCAGATCCCAGGAGGCTGGGGATGGGGCCTCGGGATGGCTGTGGGAAGAGTTTGTCTGCTGGCAGGCCCTGCATTTCCCATGGCTCCCTGATAATCGAGTGCACAGACATTTCAGAGCTGTCGTGTAACTGCTGCGGAGGGACTTCACCCTCCAGCACATCTTGGAGGGTCAGAAAGGCAATGGGGGTCAAACACCCTTTGGGGAGAGGCAGAATCCCCCCCGGCGCCTCCAGAGGTCTGGGACTGCCCCCGGGCATCCCATGGCATCTCCAAGTGCAGTGTCCTCACATACTCCCTTGGGTCCTGCTCCTTACCCAGCGACCCACGATAATCCCTGGGGGTTCCTGCGCTGTCACGGGAGCAAACCCCGGTGCAGCCCCCACCAGTGCCACATCTCCAGGCATCCCTCGGCTCTCCCTCCGCCGTAGTCCTGCGGTGTCGCTCCAACCCGGTGTTGGTCCCCGACCTCCCCCCACAAGAGCATCCCCGA
>VXBU01006435.1:4857-30054 GCA_013400315.1 Bombycilla garrulus
AGAGGAGAGGAGAGGAGAGGAGAGGAGAGGAGAGAGGAGAGGAGACTGAACTTCTTAAAAACACATCTAGGAAAGAGATGACATTTCAGAAACAGATGGATCAGCTCTGTCTTGATTTACTTAAGTGTGTGCAGGTAATGTCTTATGCTGCTGTGTGTAACTTCATATACTGATATAAATATTGTTAATCAGTTAGAGCGTGGACTTTCAGAAAGATACTGTGGTTAAAGAAGGAAGGACAAGTAGTACTTGGCTTATCCTGAGTACATTTCAAAATTAAATTTCTCCTCTTGATAAATATAGAAAAGAGATGGTCAAAATCAGCGGTTGCTGATTTCAGGATAATATGTCATTTGGAGTGTAGCAAGGACTAGATCTGTTCTCAGGAATGTCAAAAGGATTTTGCAATTAACTTCACAGCATGATAGGGCCCTGGGTCTTTAAAAATAGAGTTGTGGTATAACTCACAAAGTTCTCATTAGTTTTGATTTTTAAACTTTTTTTCTTTCACATTTTTTATAAGAAAGACACAGGCTAGGACTTCAGTGATATAGTTTATAGAGCTAGGTATTTTAAAATATTTCATTCTCTACTTTTTTTCCAACACCAATTATTCTGCAATCTGTAGTGTGCTATTTTTCTTACTTTCATTTTTCTGACAGTTTCAGTGATAGTTCTAAAGAAACACAGCAAGACTGAGATTGAAAAATTTCTTTTATTTTATTGGGTAACTGTTTTATTCAAGCAGAAAAATACAGAAGGCAAAAGTGTGTCTTAAATGTCAGCTGGAAATAAAGCTTGTTTGTTCTGCACGTATATCTGCCTTGAGAGAAGCTGCATAAAAGGAGGAAATTTCAGCAAAAATATCTCTTTTGATTAAAGACATTGTGCTATCTTGAATTAATGTAAATTGATAATCAAAATGTACACTCTATTAATACAATATGATCCATTATAGAGATATACTGTCTGAACTTTTGATTTTTACCTTAATGTTTAAATAGTTACTCTAATAATTTTGTAATATGCAATACAGTCAGATATTTGCTCTTTTTTATGTAGTTTAAAAAATACTTTAACTATGACTGATTACAAGTCAATTAAGTACAAGAATGGTTTTCAAAGGAACAAAAACTCTTGTTCACTATTTGCTAAGCATATTTAGCAACGCTTTCAGTTGTAAAATGCAATCAGCTTGGTTAAACAAATTATTGTGCTACAGGAACACAAAAAGGAAAACCCAGAAAGAGCGTATATTATGAGTCTTTTTTTAACACTGGCATTGTTTCTGAAATAATCATGAACTATATTGCCTCTAGACATCACTGCCCCAAATATAGGGAAGTCAGACTGAGCAAGTTTTAGCTATGGTGTATTTAAGCATATGGGCCATTCTTTTGTAAAGACTAGCTAACTTGATTATAAAAACATGTATTTCACTACAACTGATAACAATCAAGAGAATTCACTGATTTATGTGAAAAACAACTGAATAGTTAAATGGAAAATTAAACTGGAAGAAAACCCCACAAAAAACCCAGCTCCCAAATGCCCAAATGCCTTTACAAACCTTACTGCACCCTCTAAAAACCAGCATATATTACCCATCATTTAATAATTATCAAACCTATCTACTATTGAAACAGGGAAGATGACAGAGTGACAATAAATCTGTATCTACTATTTCCAGCAGCCAATTAAAAAATTTAAGCTACTGAATGACAGTAGTGCAGAGCAGATTGAAATGTAAGAAAAAATGTCTGAGCTCTTTTTCATCTGAATGACAAAGTCAAATCAGCTACTTTTTCATGGCTAAACCCACAAATGTACTGTTCAGAAGGTAGAAAGCTCTGCTACTCTTCCTTTTTCTAGGTGTTTGTGTGTGGGGGATGGGGATGTCTTTTCTGTCAAGAAAATGATTATGGATACTATAAGCAATGTTCAGGGTATTCAGAGGGTACCAGGCCTAGCAGGCTTTTTAGTTTGCAAGGTTAACTAGTAACTTATAGATGAGTCCTTCATTAAAAATTTCAGTCAGTGTATGTCTGGAAAATTGCCTTGAATGTCGACATTCAGGCTTACCTCAGATGCTAAACAGGTGCATTTATGCTACTTTGTGGTTCTAAGAGGAGTTGCATGAGCAGTAAGCTACTATGTAAAATGAATGAGAATATTGATATCTCACATGGTGCTAACATCTAGAATACACATAAAATTTACGCTTTCTATTTGTATTAGCCTATTTAACAGAATACTCCTTAACACATGGCACTATTACCGGGTCAAAACAAAACATTTCCCAAAAGCTTGATCCAAATAATATTGAAGTCAATAGAACTTTGACTTTACTGAGTTAGGATCAGATTAATATACTTAACAAAACTGCTAGGCTGGCCCAGATTCTGCAGTGATTACCGAAGTCAGTAATGATTTCTAACCTTCTGTTTAGTCTAACCACATAATTTTTCATTCAAATCAGAGCTTCACTATCATATTAAACAATAAAAAAATTAGACATTCCATTTTTCCAGGAAAAAAATTTTGAATCTATGCCAGAAAAAGCAAGATATGTAAAAAATATTTCCAATATCAGGCATAAAAATACAGGAAACAAGACTAGTTAAAATGTAATCTTTGCTACCATTAGTTGGAAATAATTCTCTAACAAGTATCAAAGTTATTAATGTATGAATTTTAGTACCATTATTTGTAAAAAGAGTAAAACCCATGTTCAAGAAAACTGCAATTTTCAGTGGTGCCTACATGCAGTACAGGGGCTGTTTAAGAATGATCTTAAGTACTCTGCAATTCTTCTTAGAAGCTGGCCCTCACACTGTGCCTCAGACCTGTACATATTTTAGTCTAACATTCAGTGGTGAAGGCACAGCAAGCTTTTAGAAGACTTCTCTACCTAGTGGTCCAACTCTGACATTAGAACTACGTGGTGTCTCAAGCAAGATGTCATATGAGCAAGAGGAAGGATACATTTAATTGTCACTTTAAAGGAATTATGATTTTGATTTTAGCTCTTCTCCCATCATCCCAGTTCTTACATACTGATAATTTCAGTGAAAGAGTGTCAGATTCAGCTGGAACTGTAGTGAGACATTGAAGCAGGGTACCCAGAAAAGATGTAGGTGCCCCATTCCTGGACGTGTTCAAAGTAAAGTTGGACAGAGGCTCTGAACAACTTGATCTAGTAAAATATGTCCCTGCCCATTTCAAGAGGAGTAGGACTAGATGATCTTTGAAGGTCCATTCTAACTCAAACCATTCTATGATACAATTATTCTGTTCCCATTGTATTTAGAGAGTGAGGCAGAGGTAACAGAAAATTTGCTCCAGAGAGATTTGGAGATACAGTGTTGAAAGATTGAAACGTTATCTTTCCCGCATTATCCTTTCTGTGGGCTTCCACCAGAAGTGACAAGACATTAGAGCTGCCTATTATAACGAATAGGAACACAGTCTTCCTCTCTGAATGGGAGGAAGAAACAAGCAAGGAACACCATGTGAAAGTACACACCACCAGAAAAAAAAATCACAAAAACTCATTAAGTGATTGGGTAGGTCATCCAATTAAATAAGGACAATCTGCTCTGTATGCAAAAGACAAAGCAGAAAATAGACCAGAGAAAGTGTGTGGGAGGATATCAGGAATTTAGACAGATGTGTTGCCCCTGTGTGATAAAGTCTCAAGTGACACTTTCCCTGTAATGATGGTCACAACTTCCTCAGAGTCTCAGACCTACTGAATGGCTTGTGTGTGTGACTGACCTCAAGATGAAAAATGTCTACATAACAGATAGAATAATTGAAAATGGCTGTCCCATCATAAATAGCAATGTATAAATAATGAATAACTTTACTAGAAGCTAGCATTAGGCTTTGCATATTCTGACGTTTAGGAACAACAGTGGATCACTTCCATTAAATGCACACTTAGATATTTTCTTAGGAAAGGTAACTTTGTGATTAGGATAATTTTGTTTAGCTACCTTCTCTACAAATCAAAGGAAACCTAGAAAAGTTGACTGCTTATCATTTTTAACACTTATAGTAATTTTAATAACTATTACCTATTTCCAAATAAAATTAAAGTTGCACTCTAGATTTCTTGCATACCATCCCTTCATAAAATGAATGACATTAGCTTTTTCACTATAGGTTAGCATGTGCCTTTTTTCAAAACAAATTTATCATTCTGTGACTGAAACCTTTTTAAAAGTACTCACTTTCTATATTTCCAGAAACTCGAGTTTGATTCAATATCAACTTGACATGAATACCACTCATATTAATTGTTTGAGATGTAGCATAATTTTTTTTTTTTTATAAAGTAGCAAAAATCCAGAAAAAAAATAGTGAAGGCTCCTCATGGTATCCATCATATTTATCTAAATTAACCATAAAGGAAATTTTACATATATTAATTTTATATCTTATGAAGATTAGATGTGGTGACTTGATACTGTATAACTTGGAGGACACTAATATGTATTTGATAACCTTATTATTTAAGGTTTTGTTCCAAAGATATGAACACAAAAATTGGGGCAGGGAAGTCTAGACGAGGTTGTTGAGTTAAAAAGACACAATTGTTCCCAAATCCCTTTTTTTGAATCATAGTCATACAGTTTTCTCTCACCTCCTCCTTTCTAATTCTTACTCCATGTGTATTTTTGTCCAAAGACCAGACACAGCTGTCACTTCTAATTAAATTTCAATAACTCAAGCTGAGTATTTGTGAATTTGATTTAATTGTGTTTGCACTGTTTTCAGTAAGTACAGACAAAAGCCTTCTACTTTTATGTAACTGCAAGAAGTGTCTACCAAAAATATCTTGAGGGAAAAAAAAGAAAGATTTTCTCCTGGGCTTATATTGTCAAAATGAAACATAGGATTAGTTTCTATTTAGGCTATGTGGCCTCACTGTGAAGCAGCTTTATTTCTTAGAATTCAACCCTGCATTCCCTAAAACATTAGGTAATACTCAATAAAAGGAATGAAAGGTTTTCCAGAACAGAAACATATAGAATATACATTTCCCCAAAGCTGTGTTGAACTGTTATTTTAATATATTCCTAGACACATAAAGTCTGTTTTCCAGGGTATTTCTTCGGTCACTGAAGATCATATATAACATGGTATAGTCTGTATTATATGGCTTTGGACCCAATTTCTAAGAAAGGCAAGATAAAGTGAAAATTAAATATTATTTTCTACATTGTTTTGCATCTTATCTTACAAGATATTTTAGATCTCACATTTTAGTAGTCATATTCCTGGCAAGTTAATTTAACAGTCTTAATTATGCTAGCAGGAATATTTAACTGCTCCAACTCCATGCAATTCCTCAGCTGGAAAATTTGAAAGAAAAAATTAAATAAATGTTCTACACAATAGTCTGACACTGTTAAAATCAATGAGAGAGTGACAAAATTTCAGTGAATTGCAGTATTTTGAAAAAATTCTCTACTGACTGTAGTTGTGATCTCAAATTCCATTAAATTGATACTTAAATTCCCACTGGTTAAGTAATGGCATGCAGTCCATGAAAGTCATCAGCTTTCTTAAATATATATACATTTTTTTCCCCTTTTGATGGGCTTTAAAGATTGAGACTGTGAGACAAGTTATGTTTGGTGTTGCTTATGTTTTTCCCTAACTGGAAGGAGGACATATCCTGGGACCCCAGAACACTCTCTCTTATCCCTTTCTCTCTGCTGGAGACAATTTCAGCCTGCTAAGGAAAATTTTGTCCATATGAGTGAGAAGCAGAAAATTCATAACTTTCAGAAAACAGTTACAGAACTAAGAAAAGTCTTTAGCAAACTGCTTTATGTTTATCTGATTGAATAAATTAATGTATTTAAAACTCAGAGACTAGAAATTGTTGCAATCTTTGAGCATATAGCAAGGCCCCCGTGGAGAGAAAATGCTTAGTCATGTACTATACCCTACTTCCTAAGACCCTCTGTTATCTCCCTGTAACACTATTGGCTACATTCCAGATGTCCTAAGACTATAGGTCAAAACACCAAGACCTCAGACTATTGGCTAGTTATCCCAATCCGACCTAATCCTATAAAAACCCCTACTTCTGCCCACTTCGGCAGAAGACGCCATTCCTGGACCCCTTCGCGGAACCCCCAATAAAGACTTCGTGGAATACGTCGCTCGGGTCTTCTCGTCTCTTCTCCCCTGGGCTAGCAAAGCAACTACCTGGCAAGCTGCGAGCTGAATATCACTGATAGCTGAAATCACTAAAAGAGCTGAACTGCCTGATAAGAATCAGGCTGGGCTTGCCAGGATAGTTCGTGGCCAGGCGCGTCTGCCGAAGCAGGACGAAAGCCGCTCCTTAGGACCGGAGACCGGGAACCCTCGCTATCCGGACGATCTAAAACGGCACCGGGGGCTTTGTCTGCCACCCAGGCTGGCCACCCGGGTAGAGCGGGCAACCCCCCGGTTCAACCGTTTTAAGAAATGGCTTACAAATAGTTTCCAAATATATCTGTCAGATCACATACAGATATATATAGCTACATTGCACCTAGTCATGAAAACCTGACCATATTACGATCATCCAAGACATGATTCATCTCATTATGAGTGGTTACCTGCTTTTAGACAGATTAAACTCAGTATAAAAGTTCCTAATTTTTCTCTGCTGTTTATTAAAGGAGTGTAAGATGGCTACTTATAAATGAAGACATCTTAAGCTCAGGTAAGGTTAACTTCTTAAAAGGCTCAGTTCAATTACCCAGACATAGCTGTTAAATACCTTTTTAAATGTCATAGTATCTCTTCCTTGACCCTAGCTGGTGTTACAGAACAATGCATATCTTCCATAAATCTTGTGTCATAGCTGATAAATGTATGTGAATATCTTGAATACCCTGAGGTATCATAAATGGCACCACATACCCTATGTTTGGACAGCTGAAATTGTCTTTAAATGGTGATTGCTAAAGTTCCATTAAACAAGTTTCAATGAGCATTAGCAACATGTATTGTATTTGGAATATGAAGACAGCTCAGCTAGGTATAGCAAACTACAAACAGCCTCATAATAGCCTGATTAGCTAGCTGCCAATCATAACAGAAAGGAAAAACCATCATTACATTAATTTTTATTTGCATTTATTCTATTCCATTGATTACATAAAAAGATGCAAAGATTGCCTGAAAGAAATAGATGCAATTGCAAAACCCTGTTCATAGTGGGTATGATAAATCCTCTGACTTAATCAAAGAAATACGTAATCCATTGGTCCTCAGAGTCCTGAGAGAGTGATGGAAATGCAAGTAACCATTCAGGTGACTCAGACATCCTTATAGAAACACACGAGCTCTTATAAAATCTCTCCCATATAAGTGATTAATATCTTTGTGTGTGTATGTGTGTACATTTCTTTATTTGTATATATAATCATAGAATAATTTGGGTTAGAAAGCATCCAATTATATGAGGTTGCTCAGCAACTTGGCCAGCTAAATACAGAAAAGCTGCAGGAATGAAGATTCCACAAGCTCTCTGAGCAACTTGTTCCACTACATCACATGCTCTCAGAAAAGGCATTTAAAAAGAAGTAAAAAAAAAGAAAAAAGAGAAAAAGAAAAATCCTCAGCTCAGGAATTTCTGTGTTTAGCCTTTTGTCTACTGCTGCTCCCATGGTGCACCTTTGAAAAGAATTTGGGTGTTTTCACTGTTCTTCTAGTCTCCTCCAAAAAAGTAGCTTAGAAAGTTGCAAGATCTCCCCTTAATCTTCTGTTTCTAGAACTTTAAGAAGGCAAGTTCTCACAGTATAAGAAATATTAAATTATTTAAAATTTTCTGTGGTTGCTATTTTAGTAGGTTCAAGAACTGCATGACAATTGTCATAGAGTGTTGCTCTGTATGTAGTTTGAGGTATTCTGATGAACCTAGAGATTCCTTTGCTCACCACCTTTGGTTGAAAACTCAGCAACTGGGTAACAATGGGAAAACATACATTCAGCTTGTTAACCTGGTATGCCTTAGTTGGTCTGCAGCATAAATTCCAAGTGTGGAAAACAAGTATAATAGATTAGTCTTCATCTAGATAACAGAATAACAAAACTCAAAGTTTAGTTTATTTCTCTTAAGTTTATCAATATACAGTTAAAGTCTCTAAATATGAAGTAGTCACTTTCATTTACCCATATAGTAAGTGGTAAAAACTACCTACATTAACAGGCAAATTCATCCAAATATGAAAAAAAAAAAAAAAGAAGAAGAACAAATTAATTTACCCTGGATTTTTTTTCTTGGTATATTTAGTAGGGCTATAAATAACTTACTGAATACAGTGACTCTCCTAGAACTGGATATTTAGGATAAACCAGGTAGATCTGAATACATTAAACTTAAACAGGAAATCAAACACACTGTGAAAGAAAGAAAACACTGGTATTTCTCAGCTTTCTTTCTTTATGACATTGATGAAGACTGTGATTTATAACTGGAATAATTTATCAAGTCCATAGTGAGATTCAGCACGCAGGACTAAACAATTCATTTTTATACAGACACTTTCAAAAATAATTATATTTTCTGATATTGATATATATCAGAAAAAATATAACATATTGGTATTACTTCTGTTGTGTTACCCTCATAATTTATTAAACCATCTAAACATGCACAAAGATTGATATTCTGAAAACCTGTTTACCGTTTGCGTACAAATAAATAGACAGATATTTCTCTGTCCACCTACGTACAGGGGTTATAATTATATTTTTCTTTTTATTATTTTGACCTTGAATGAATGTCAAAGCTATGATGCATATCTATGTTACCACCCTCTCCCCTCAAAAACTTCCTAGTTTAATCACCATTACATCTATACTGGGTATGCGGTCTGAATATGCGGTTAAGTAGCATGATCTGAAAGCTATCAATGGTGATACCACTGTTTTGCGTCCAGACACTAGAGGAACAGGAATCTGATAGTCAGCTACTGTAGTGATTATAGGTCTAAATGAAGTATTGTAGAGACTGGGATCTGAGAATTGGCTACTTGGGGCACTGTGGATCTGGTCCAGCTGGTAGATGTGCAATTCTGTGGTTCCGCAAGAAACAAGAACAGATATGAGTACCTTAACTTGAAGAGTATGTCCAGGTGCCAGTGGCTGCGGAGGCTGGGGGTCTGAGGCTAACTACTGGCCAGTTACTGGTGCAATTAATATTTTGCTTGTATATGCTTACACAAGTTCCACTAGCAGACTTCACTCCTGATCAGCTAGAGACAAGGATCAGGACAGAGCCATCAATGCCACTCGCTTTCATGTGGGTGCTGTTGGCAATTCTGTGGGTGCTGTTGGCAATTCTGTGGGTGCTTGTAAAGTAATGTCTTCTGCCTGTGTGTGTGGCCAGATGTGTATGTCCACTGTGCCTATAGTATGGACACATCTACTGGGAGCACATGCTCTGCCTTGCTTTTGGGGACACGTGCATAAACAGAGTCAAAGCAACCTTGCTTCTACTGGGCTACAGGCTAGGCAAACCCCTAAGAGTTTCAAACTAAATATGTGAATAATTTTAGACTACAATAGAAGAAATAGAAAATCAAGCTTTTCCCAGACCTAGCTTTTAGATAACTATCATTTTTCCATATTCCACATTAGGACATTTACTGTATTGTAAAGTATTAGAATCTTAAATAATAAATGTTTGGGGTTTTAAAAAGTTAGATTGAAATGTCTAAGCAAAACTGATAGTATAATAATTTGCATATAAAAATCTGAAGTTAATCACTCGGCCATTAAAAATATTTTTAAGCATAAAAATGTATCTAAGTATCACTTTATTTTATTCATAGTTTCAGATTCCTGGTTTCTCACACTTTCTAGAGAGAGGCAACAGTAATGATGTACTGGTTTAAATCCACTGCGTAAAGCACTTTCCTGCCTAAAAAATATGGCTGGAGAAATCAAATATTGCTGATGGTTAGATGAAAGATGCTTTAATTAAACTAGAATCATAAAATCCTGGAATATATCAAGTTGGAAGGTAACCATAAATACTGAGTCCAACTACCTGCTCCTTGCACTACTACCTAAAACTAAATTCTATGACTAAGAGCATTGTCTAGATGCTCTTTGACAAGCTTGGGATTCTTTCTGTGCATTGTAATATTTGTTTTTCTTTACTGCCAAAATGGATATTCAACACGCCAATTGGTGGTTTCATTAATTATCTACTATTTAACAATCTGCAGTAATGTTTCATGTTTCTTTGTAAATTCACTCATTTTATGTATGAAACTGCTTCAGCTCACTCACTAATGTGTCAGAGTAATAATATCTTTATTTTTTCTGGAAAAAAATCTGAATATTACCATGATATACAGAAAAAGATATTCCTACTTCATTATCTCTGAAATGTCTGTGTACTGTGACTAATTCTGACATTGCCATAGAATCATGAAATGTTCTGAGTTGAAAGGGACACATCAGGATCCTTGAGTAAAACTCTTGGCCCTGAGCAGGACATCCTAGAACTACACCATGTGCTATTAAATATATAAAATCATTATTTTAAAATTAATTTTCACTGTGACTTAACATATAACTGTTCAGTTACTGACTACTCCATTTATCACATGCCTTGCTCTTCACCTCTTTTTTCAGTAGGATCTGCTATTATCTTATCAGTCTTATCACTGTCTGATCCTGCCCGCTGCACTTCAATCCTGTGGAATCCATGGTTTCTATAAACTGAACCCTATTAAATATAACTCAATTCAACCTGGGCAATGAGGAATTACAGTAACCATCCTCAAAGTCCAGAGTCCACAAAAAATGGCATGAAATTACTTCATATTTAAATATCATACTGGAATTTATATTTCTGTATAAGTTTTCCTTCATTTCACTATATGTGTTGTACACATTCTTCTATTAAGAAGTATGTAATTGTTAAATATATTATTTTCATTGAGGTGGAAGTAACAATGACACAGAATTTTATCTTACCTAAATACTCACCTGAATCTCTGCCATAGTATGACACAGAATGTAATTTTATGGAAAACAACATATTCAATAAAAAAGGATTCATATCATATGACTTCAGGTATCACCTAACATAAAAACAATTGAATATTTTTGTGGATAGATCTACACATCAGTATCTCAGAACAGCAGAGGTTTGAAGGAACCTCTGGAGATTGTCTGATGTAAAACCATAATCAGGTAGGGTCACTGGGAGCCAGTTGCCCAGAACCATGCCCAGATGGCTTTTGAATACGTCTAAGGAGGGAGACTCTGCATCACCCATAGGCAGCTTGTGGCAGTGCTCAGCCACCCTTGTAGTAAAGAAGGCTGCACAGGCTGGATCAGCCTGCTGAGCCCAATGGCGTGAGAGTCCATTAGGCAAGGTGCCAGGTCCTGCTGCACTGGTGAGGCCACACCTCAAATCTTGTACTCCATTTTGAGCCTCCTCACTACAAGAAAGACACTGAGGTGCTGAAGCCTATCCAGAGAAGGACAACAGAAGAGATGAAGGGTCTAGCACACAGGTCTTATGAGGAGCGGCTGATGGATCTGTTATTATTTAGTCTGCAGTAAAGGTGGTTTAGGATTTTTTCTTCCCCTAAAAGACATTTCAAGATTGGAATAGGCTGCCCAAGGAAGCAGTCAACATCTCTGGAGTCATTAAAAATGTGTAGTTAAATAGTGCTTACCAGCAAGGTTTAGCTATGGACTTGGCAGTGATAGGTTTGTGGTCAGACTCATTGATCTTAAAGGTTTGTTTGCAACCTATATGATTCCATTATTCTATAATTAATAATAACCTCCATAGAAAAAAAGAAAGGATAGCTGGTAGAAAAACATAGATCTTCATTCCTGTCTCTTCTATTACTTACTTGCCAAAGAACAAATAAAATATTAAGTCTTTCTCAGATCAGGACATCACTCATGGATGGTACATACTCTGATTGTCGCACAAAGCTTTGCTAGGACAGCGACATGAGACATAATCCAGCTTGGTTTGTAGGTAGCTGCTTTTCATTATTATGGGGGTTTTTTTATTGTGCAAATTTCTTTTTGGCTCTAATATTTTATTCTCATCTGGAATAAGGGCCATTTTCTGAAAAGTTATTAAGTAGAGTTTGTCAAATTTTTTTCAGGAACATTCTCTTAACAGAAAATATTCTTCAACTATCAAAAGAGACTATGTATGTCTTATTTTTGAAAAAAAAATTGAAAACCATAAATTTTATATGTTTACCTAGTACACTATGTGATCACTTAATGTGTGATTACAAAAACATGGTAGAAAAAAGAGAAATTTGAACATTTGGTAGTAAGTGCTTTCAACTCTTCCTTATATTTGCCACCAGAATCAATAGTCCTTATAACGAGAGAGATATAGCAAAAACAAGCATTAATTAAGACAATGATAAGAAAACTTTATTGTTCATAATAAAACAGAGTAGCATACAACATTTATTTTTATATAAAAGCATGTAAATTTCATATTAAGCTACAGTGATGAGTAGTTTGTACATGAATATTAGGACTTAAAGCAAGTAAGTACAATTATAAAGCATTTGATGCAATGAAGAAAAAGAGAAATTTAATAGAACATTGCCATACACTCCATGTTTTCTGCTTGAGAACAGAATATATTATACACCATTTGGAGAGGAACAGGAAACCATGAACAAGTGAAAGTATTTCATTCTGGTGACAGCTTTTCCTAATTCCCTGATGGAAATACATTCATAATATGTTGTTTTATTCTTTTAATGAGAATTATAATATTTAATTTTTAGCTTACATCCCTGAGTCATGGCAGGGGGAGAGGCTGTTTGCTTGTTGATTGGGGTTTTTTACCTTTTCATGCCAAAATGATTTATTTGTTTGTTTCCTTGTTTGTGTAATTAAAATGGAATTAATTACTGCTAGAAAACTAAAGAGTAACTGTGGCAAAAGAGGATACCAAAGTAGGTGATAGTTTAAGGGGTAATCAATGTCTTCAAAATGCATGGCAATTTCCCATTCAGGCTGTGATATTCTCACAGCCTCACAGTTCTGCTAGAACTAGAGGTAAGTTAAATGCTGATTTAGAAACAAGCAAAAATATTGTGACTGGATGAGGCTTTGGGGATATATTAATATTCTTTGTGTTTCTTCTACTTACAAAAATATAAAAGGAATAAAACTTGAAGGTAGAAGCCCATTCACCTCACTCAACTAGATTGCATTACAGCTTAGGTAGTTGCTTGGATATCTAACTTATGCTGTTTTTTTCTCATTTTCTGTATTGTCTGGAGAGAAACAGGCACCTCAGGGGGCCCTTCATTCTACCTAAATTAGACGCCTACCTTAAAATAGAGTAAATTGTTCACTGGTGGTGTATTGACTGTAGAAAGAATTGTGGTTGATTAGTTGTGTGCAGACAACTGAAGATTTAACTTTTTTCTCTTTTAAAAATCTAATGCTTCTTGCAGACTTTTAGAAGGGATGTCAATGATGAGACTGGAGCACTGTACTGTTCAACAGCTAAAACCAGGTGTGTTAAATCTTGGCATATTCTTGATCCATTTTGCTAAACCTCCAGTTCAAGCTTAAGCTAGTTGATGAAGTATGTCAGATCTTTCTCTGAAATCACTATTTTCCTTTATATTTAAAATATTTCTGATTCTGTTTGAATTTACAATACATCAAATAGCTTCCCTCTATTTCTAGAACTTTCACTTAGAAAATTCAGAAATGAATTTGAGGAGATAGTTGAGGGATGTCAAGAGCAGCCACCTTCTCTGGTTGCTCCATCCTGAAATCGGTTCTGGCATGCTGCTGGAACCCAGCCTGGTGCACACACGCACGGGCACGCACGAACGTGCATGCAGTCATACGCACACAAACACTCACAGACACACACACACAAACACTCACAGACACACATACACACATAAACAATGTGTTACACAGACAGCCTCAGACAAGGCTTTGCCCCAGCAGCCCCTGCATTTGGTCTCACACCAGACACAGGCACATAGGGACATGTCCCCTCCTCCTTTTCATCTGGCAGAGGCAGAAGGTCACATAAATAGTCAAACTGTCAAAATAACTGTCTCACCTGCTGTCCATCAGATTGTTTGACATGTCTTAATTCTGATAATACTCCATTCATCCACAGAACATCAAGACTAGTCTAAAGATTCGAGTGTGCATATAAAATATAAAAAGTTCATGACTTGGCCAACAAAACATATGTTAAATTATCCTAAGGGGAAAAAAAAGAAAAAATAAAGATTTTACATTTCCTTTACTAACTTCAATGATCTATTTGTGTTCAGTTAGAAGAAATATGCTATTAAATTTTAGGGCAAGTTTTTTGACATAAACTTTGGTGAGAACAGTCTTCTCAAAGAAAATATTTGCAACATTCATAAATACATATCAGAATGCAAGTAAAAAAAAAAGTAAAATTGGTATTTAATTTTAAAGAATTGAGTAAATGAACAAGCTTCAGAAAAGAAACCAAAACAAAGAAACCCCAAACAAACAAACAAAATCCCAGACCAAACCAAAATAAAATAAATAAACAAACAAAAAACAACTCCCAAAAAACCTCCTCAAAACTCAGGATTCATGGAGTTCATTACTGAAAGAATAGAAAAGAAATCATGCAAAGGACGGCAGGAAAAGTGTTTTGTTATTACTGAAATATTTCAAATTAGATAGTGTTTCAAATTAGGTAATGTCTTGAAGTGAGGGGTTTTGCAGACTAAAGCAAACTGTCAAGATTCCTATAAGGTGATATATACCTTATAATCACAGGCCTCTCTGGTAGCAGGAGAATATAGTCAGCATAATGGGAAATAGTCAGCTGTTTTAAGATTAAAGTAAAAATGAAAGATAACAGGGCATTTGAAAATTGTAACTCAGTCTTACAGATATATATAGCATGGTTCTTTCAGATTTGAAGATTCAATGAAATGTACTGAGTTTATATATATTGAAAGCAGTTCTGGGTATAAAAGCCCTTATATGTAATTTTAAAAGAAGACTTGGAAGGGAAAAGCTGAGGGAATAGAGATGAAACACTGCATTTTCTTTTTTTTTTTTTTTTTTTCTTAGTGATAGCATTAGTTTTCAGGTAAAAATGACCCAGAAGTCAGCAATAAAAATCTTCTCTTGTATTTCCTCACCTTTCAGGATATAAGATGCACATTATTATTAAAAAAAAAAAAAAAAAGCCAAAACCAAAAAAAACACAAAGAATAAATTAGAAAAAAAAAAAAAAAAAAAAAAAAAAACCCTTTAAATTACACCTATGTTTATAGATAAGCAGACAGATAGTACTTTTGCTTGTCTCCTTTGTATGAACAGAAAAAAATGACAATTGCATAGTCTATCTTGACTTTCCAAGGCTTCAGATACACCATATATCATCTCTGTTTGCTATATGCTGTAAAATATCTTCCTGCACTTACTAAATCAAATATTACTGTCTGAACTATTCCGACAGTAATATTCCCTAGACTTCTGTTGTTCTTTTTGATTGTTTTTTTGATTGATAACTGACATTCCCATTCTACTTCAATTGGAGGTTACTGTTACATTTTGTTTGAACTTTCCACATTAGGTCAGTCAAGGAGCAATAAAATTGAAAATTATCATTTCTCTAGAATAATTTCAGAAACCTGTTCCATGGAGCTTTGTCTTCCCACAAACTCATGCATTTTTATTTTTTATGGTTTTTCCAGTGCCCAGAAGCATTGCTGGATGATATTTGGAAACAATAACACTAAAATAACCTGTATATATTTACTGTCCCTAAAAGTTTCTTAGAACAGAGAAGTAGAATTTACAAGCAAAGAAAAGATGATACTAATGGTCATCTTGGCATTCTCAGCTGTGAAGACATTTTTTATTTGTTTTGTACTACTTATTTTTGACCCTCTTTAAGGTTTCTCTTCCCAAGGGCCTTAAGATTTACCTAATACAATTATTTTGCTTATCTTAAACACAAGTCGAAGGTGGTAGGTGATTTCACCCTCGTCTCCCCATTTTCTAGTCAGAAATATGGATATGTGTACAGGCTTAGCAACCTTAACCAAGATTTTAATTGTTGCATTAAATTTTACTGCTGAGGAGAATTCAAAACACCTATGTGGTCAGTTATGGTCATTTATCTCATTGTTTCAGTATTCGTCAGTGCTCTGCCTTCAAACTTGTAATTTCCCAATAGCTACACATGCATAATGTCTCCAGGTCATTCTTCTGCTTCTACTGCATTTTTATGTTATAGTTCACTCTCCTTCCACAAAAAGAAGAACAAAAATGCTCAGCTTCAAAAGGTCAATCAGAATCGTAGCATCTTGTAATTTAGAAATATGTATACATTATGTTCCTCAAATTTGTTGTAACTTTCCCAAGGTGGGGAAAATGTATATTGACGAATGAATGTGATCACAGAACCTTAGACTGGTTTGGATTAGAAAGGATCTTAAAGATCCTCTAATTCCAATCCCCCTGCTATGTGAAGGGACATCTTTCACTAGACAAGATTTCTTAGAGCCCCATCCAGCCTAGCTTTGGACACTTCTGGGAGTGATGGAATGATGGAATAAACCTTGTTTGGGTTTGGAAACACAGAGCCATTTAGGTTGGAAAAGATCTTTGAGATCATTAAGTCTAACTGCAAACCTGACACTATCCAAGTCCACCAGTAAGTGATGTCCCTAAGTGCCACATCTAGAAGCTAATAAGATTCAAAATGTTGGACTCAATGATTTTGAAAGTCTTTTCCAACCTTAATGATTACATGATTCTACACATTACTTTAGAAGAACTGCAGAAAACTACAACAACATATTTCAATTTATGCCTTTTAAAACACACTATTTTTGCCATTTCCCCACTTGGATATCACAGTGATCAGTAATCTGAAGGATGATATGTCAGAATTAATGACTGATTATTCTCAGTATCTCTACATCTACTATAAAATATACACTATACTATTAAGCCATTTTGAATACCCTTTATTTCACATATCTTTAAATGCATAAAGTTAGATGCCTGATTTAATTCTGTTTTGTAGTCTTTTTCCTCACTCAGAGGACAATTTGTTTCTGTAACAGAAGAGATTAAAACCTATGAGAAATTTAAAATATGTATAAGGAATTTCGGCCACAACGGTAATGGAAGCAGAGAATAATAAAATTTGCTTTGGTAACAAAAAGAGATTCCTTATATTGCTGTAATTGTTTTGTGAAATGTCTCACACACATTGCCCCTCAGGTTTAATACTTAATTCTGAACAAGACTTCTCTCACAAAACTCAGAGGAAACAATTTGCACTATTTTGGTGCCAATGTTGCTGCTGGATTCCCCGTCTAACATATGCATTTTGAATATAATTAAACAGTAGCAGTTTCTGTAACTGCATAAGTTTGAAAGACCCACAGAAACAAGCTAGGGATTGAAATCAGCTGTATTCTTGGTAAATTCTAGGGATCACAGAGGACTGACTTTCTTCAAATCCCTTAACAATGTTTGTTTCCTACACCTTAATAATTATAGAGTAGGAAAAAATATTTAGATAGACAGAAAAGTGATGCTGAGGACAAGTAAATCATGCTTGTAGAAAGAAATACTGCATATATAAAAATCAGCTAGAAATACATTGTATTTCTCTTATTACTTGGCAATATGATAGAGGAAGACCCTACATGGCACAAAACTCTCAGGTATTTGCATTAATATTGTCAAGAAGATTTTAAAAGCCTGGGCATGACTTTATGTAGTCCTCAGCCCTCCAAAATAATCAACTTCCCTTTGTGATGGCTTATCTTGGCACAGTTCCTTCTATGGACTTGAGAGTGTTTGAGACAGGCAACTGTTCTTTTAATTCCTTACAAATGATTAAGCCAGCAGTGATGATGTCTGTTAGGTGGGTGTTACTGTTATTCATGACTTGCTTTAAGAAAAGCAAACTTAAAAAAAAAATAAAATTAAGTAAAAAAGAGCTGGGGAAAGCAACTTCTACAACCTCTATAAGGAAAATAAGGAACTGATGGGGATTTTAACTTTATTTAAATGCATTTGGAATTATTTGGGCATGATCTATGAAAAAAAATATTAAATCTTGAGAAGTCAAATACCTATCCCCTTCAAAATACATTAATTAATCAGTAAGAAATTATTTTCCTACAGGAAATTAATTTTTTGACAGCATAGGGAGGGAGCAGAGCACCTTTTCTTCCTCTTTAATAATGATGTAAAAGTAGTTCTACTGAAGAAACTTTTTTTGGGTTGAAGTATAAGGAATTTTTCATACTTGTGAATGTAGTAGTTTATGATAATGAACTGGGTTTGCTAGAAAGGTTTCCTTGGAATTAACATCTTGGAGATTGTTACTAGAGTGCAGCAGATGACATAGAGATGTTATTACCTTATTTCAGTATTTACAGGATGAGCATAGTCACCATCTATAAAGCTGGAACTTTTATCTACATGGTATAACTGACAGTATACTGAAACAGTAGGTTTCACTTAGATGTGAACATTTGCCAAGAACATTTATGGTTCTTGGTAAATTCTCTCTTACTTTTGTTCCTAAATCTAAGTTCTTCTTAGATTTTTATTATATAAAGATGGAAAAAGTTAAGAAAAATAGAATTCAAACTCTTTTTTTTTTTTTTAAAATACATGTTTTTAGTCCTAGCATTCTAGTGGGGGGGATTGATGCTATGTTTTGGGGCTTTTTTAATAAATCGAGAGCAACATTTAAAAGAGAGTGTTGAAAGAAAAGCATGAATCACTTTAAATTTTTGAGTAATTTGCAAGGAATGAAAATATCTAAATTAACTTGAATTTCTCTTCTGGTTTTACAGCTAAAAAGTATTTTTATCTTTTACAAAAGAGAATATTACATGAGGAACAGGAAACTGGTTAAACTGCCCAGAAAACCTGCTACATTTACTGAAATATCTGGGAAACAATCATGTAATGCAGTTTGTGTCACTCTAATAATTTAGCAATGCTATACTTTCACAAAATAGAGATGCAGGGATCCTTGCCCACACCAGAATCTAGCAGGAATCTGTAGGTCTATAGAAGAAACATCTACCTCTCAGTCAATAACTTAAGGTGACCTTAACATTCAACAAAGAGAAACAAAATTTTCATTCATTATTCTTGCAATCTATGTCAGATATAAGTTAGTACAATATGTGCAAGCTGGTATCTATTGTATCTTAAGTTGGTATAAAAAATATAATTCTTCCTATGGTCCATAAAGGAAATCTGACTCAGATGTCATAGGTGTCTATACTTTAGATCCAATGTAGATATTTTGGATAATCCATGTGCTGTATCTTGCTGAGTTTCACAATCTGTCTTCCCTCTGTCTTAGATCCTGTCCCTCAAAACTGATTCCAAGGTCAGCTTTTTAAGGAACTAGGTCCCTTCACAGCATCACAAACACTTTGTGAATTATCAGCTCTGAGCTTAGGAGAAGATAAAAAAATTGCAACCAGGCTAGTAAGTGAGAGGGATATGCCAGACTCATAAATACACATACTGTGATCTTCACAGCAAGACCTAAAAATCCAGGCTTTCTTTAATTACAAAATGAGAAAGTCTGGAGCTGTTATGCTGTGATTTTTAGGCACCAGATGTCCTGGAAATGGAAAAAGAGTTTAGAAGCAAGAAAGTTTAAAATTAATTATGAACAGAAAGAAAGTATGCACTCACACATGGCTTATTAATTCACATAGGCTCATCTATCTGAGGTTTCAAAATACAATCTTATTTTTTGACTTAGAGTTAATCATACAAAAAATGTTGCAGTCTTATTTGTTGTTAGTGCAGATCTTTATTTAAAAAGAATTGAAGGTAAATTAAAAATTAGCTGCTGATTTCCCTGCATTTATGATCAGAGAGTTTGAGCAGTATTTTTAGGTGAAATTTTCATAATAATTTTACATTTTAGACGGGAGGAAAGAGAAAACAGAAATAATTTTAAATATTTTTTGCATTTTTCTTTCTTCCCTGGAGCCCAAATGATACTTACTTTTCTCTTCAGCATTGCGGTTTGAATTGCTGCCTCCAAAGTATACAGAAGGCTTTTTATTTTTTCCTACTTTGAAGGGCTAGGAAATATGTTTTTATTCCTACAGCAGTCATGTTATTGACCTGACAAAAAGGCCCTCAGGGCTTCTCTGGCACGTCTGAGTCTGAGCTGCTAGTTTTAACTGTTATAGCCGTTATCTGGGAGAAGGTGACTATTGTTCAGCTTGGCTTGGCTTAAACCTGAGATTATCCTCCATGGTAAAGGTGTGAAAAGCCTACATGATGACAAAAAAAACAAAACATTAATAAAAAAAACCCCAAAAAAAAAACAACAAACAAACCAACCAAACAATCCTCCACAAACAAACAAACAAACAAACAAAAAAACCACTCTGTTTAGCCCCTTGTAATATTTTGGAAAAGTATTATGCTGCTATAGATAACAGCTAAGTACTGCAAACAGACAAATTCTTCATGGAAACCAAAGGAAAAAATAATGGATAAGAAAACTGTGATAAAACTCCATTAAAAAAGCCCAAAGTGGACCCAAAATAGGTAAACTTTCACAATCAATAGTGGAATTTTCATAGTCCTCCTGGCAAAAACGTAATGAAGCTGATGACTCCTTTTTACCTCTCTCCATACTTTGGTAGGAATGAACCTGAAGGTGCTGCGACTCAGAAGTGCTCAGTATTCAGTCTAATCTCAGGAAAAGCTGGTTGATATTAGGAAGCCCACATCTTCCCTGTGTCAATGATTTATGAATATTACTCTCGTTGTAATTAGACCAATAATAGCTTTTTCTTGTGTTTTAATTAGATTGTTAAGACTTAAATTAGACAAAGAATAAATAATGCAACAAATTTTCCCACTAGAAAATATAATAATAACTGTTTCAATAAATATACAATTATCCTGTTGAAATCTCAAGAAAACCCCAGTCTTCACTTAGGACATCTGTACTTAGTATTCCTTTTCATGGCTGTTGAATCATTGGTCCTTATTCTCCTTTGTCAAGGAATATACTGCTGCATGCGCACTGTGGAAGAGCTCGAAAGCTACATTTAGGCTAGTAAATTAAATATATCTAGTACTGTTGTTTGCTGTTGAGGCCAGCTGGCATAGAACAGCTTGCATTCATATTATTAAATTCTCTTACTCTCCAAACAGCATGGCCACATTATAATTAAGAATTCTCCTTCTTCTATGGTATCTCCCAGAACACACTTGGAAGTAATTCTGAAGAGTGTTACTTGTTGTATTTGGTTTGTATGGGAAGGTTTTGATGCAGGCAGGGGGCTACAGGGGTGGCTTCTGTGAGAAGCTGCCAGAAGATTTTTCCATGTTCAACAGAGCTAGTGCCAGCTAGTGCAAGATGGACCCGCCACTGGCCAGGGCTGAGCCCATCAGTAACGGTGGTAACACCTTTGGGATATCAGTTAAGAAGGAGGAAAAGTTACTGTGTGAAGAGCAAACAACTGCCTGAGAGAGGAGTAAGAATTCATGAGAGAAACAGCTCTGTGGGCACACAGGTCAGTTGAGAAGGAGGAGGAGGATGTGATCCACCTGCTGGAGCCAAGGTTCCCCTGCAACCCATGGTAAAGCCCATGGTGAAACAGGCTATCCTCCTGCAGCCTGTGGAGAATCCAACAATGGAGCAGGTGGATGCCCAAGGGAGTCTGTGATCCCATGGGAAGCCCGTAGTGGAGAATGCTCCTGCAGGACCTGGGGCCCCATGGAGGGACAAGGCAAAGATGGAGTAGGTTTGCTGGCAAGATCTGTGACCCCAAGGAGACACGCTGGAACAGCATGTTCCTAAAAGTCTGCACCCATAGAAGTTTGTGAAGAGCTGCAGCCTGTGGGAAAGATTCATGTTGGAGACATTTGTGGAGGACTGTGTCCTGTGGCAGATCCCACATTCCTGAAGCCCAGGATTAAGTTCGTGGCAAGGCAGTAATTGGTGACTGATCTCTCCCTACCCTTGTCTCAACCCACGAGTCCTTTCACTGCAGTTTTTCTGCCCTATTTGGTTGAGGAGGGAGAGGCTTTGGATTACATCTGGTGTCCAGCCAGGCTAAATCCCTCACCCTTGGTCCAGGCAAAACTATGCCAGGGTCTACCCTTGCAATTGAACATTATAGAAAATTGGTTACTAGTGACTGGGAAATGGTAATACAGATTTAGCCTGTACATTTGACATACTTACATATACATGCATATTTCTTTCATTGTATTCTTAAATATTGTCCCATCATAATAAATTAACACCTCTCAGTCATGTATGTAATTATCTGCTTTGCATGGTAGAAAAGTATATTTTTACTTACTTTATGTATTTCAATGATTGACACCTAAGATACAGAGGGCAAAAAGTAAAGATCTAGTTATACTGCAAAGCTACATTTACTTACCTGTTTGAACTGAATCCAGCGAATAGCGCTGACTTATGCAGGGTTTTAATTCCATTATATATGTTACCTAATAATTAGTAATTTCTCATGTGCTTTTGTCTGAAGAGCCTTAAATAAAGGTTTTAAATCTCTTTCTTTTGAATAGCTAATAAAAACACACAAAAGGACTCCATTTTATGGAAATTGCACTTCCTCACATCAACTTGACTTCACCACTTCTGGAAATGTGAAGAATTTTACAAATTTTGACACTGTTAGAGTTAAAAAAAACATATGTGAAAATGTTGATAAATTGCTTCTGGATTAAAATGTGTTTACAAAATTATAGAGGTAAGAGAAATGAAAACCATTTTCTTAGAGGATGGTGTTTCAAAAAATAAACAAACAAAAAATTTGACATAAATTATTTGACAAAATCTGTGAAATGGAAATACTGAGGAAATTTCATTTCAAAATTATTTCCTTCAAATATTGTATTTCTGCAGTGAAAGTGAGATATTGTTTGAATACAAGGCATGACAGAAGTTCAAACCAAAATTAAGCTATTAGCTTCCAGATTATAATGGCCTACATTCCTAGACCTACGTAAAACACAGGATGGCTTTTGGTAGCTGCATCTGTTTTTATTGAAAATGTGGTATTTCCAGTGGCTTAGTATCAGTATATGGATTTGTTGGCTCATACCATATGTATATTCATATGAAGTTCTACTTATGGTGAAGCACTCAACCATTTAATTAACTTAAATAAGGAATTTTGGCAAGCATTAAGCTATTTTCTAAGTAGTAGTAGGGATAGACACATTCTTAAAACTGAGAACTTACTCAAGTGTATTGTATGAAGTCTTAAAAGAGGACAGTACAATTTGCTGACTCATCAGCATCACTTACTAAAGCATTCAGAATTTTTTGAATGCTTTAGTCAGATGCTAATTAGATTTGTCCCTGATCTGCTTGCTGGATTTTATAGATTGAGGTTTCATTTCAGCATATTTACCCTACTTCAGATAAGGAAATTAAAAACTTTGAAATCTTTAAATCTGAATAATCTTTAAATTGATTTATCACCCTCTTTTTGCATGTGGATGACCTGTTCATACTGGCAAATGGTTGTCTGTCTTGCCTACATTTCTGTACTTGAACAGAATAATTTTTCTTCTCTGACAGTTGAAATTGTAAAAAATGTTTTCTATTCACGTTGCCTTGTAGCTGGCTGTATTATAGAATTAATCTCAGAATCTTCTCATCAAATCTGTTTCCTCTCCTGTTAAACTCTCATAGGAGAGATGCTCACTGTAAAAGTATTGCTCACAGAGCTGAGGAGTCACTTTTACTCTCCCACTATTGCTCTCTGGCATTAAACACTAGTAAAAGAAACCAGAACAATTTTCTAAAGAGACAAACATGCTTTCCAAAGAAGCACAACTAATTCATATTGTCATATTTCCTCTTTTTACAGAGATAAATTGCTCAGGAACTGAAAGGTCTAAATTCAGATCTGGTGCAGTGACAATTCTGTTTCTACCCATTAGTGTTTTTCTGGTCACTAGCCTATATATCCAGGCCTCCAGTTTTCATATTGATTGATTTTCCTCTGGGGAAATTTGGAGGCAGATGAAGTTCCTGTGTTTTTCTTTCATGTTTACAGTGTTGACAGATGCATTTCATGTCTGCATCCCTGTGGGTGAATTCACAACTGAGCTGTGTCTGAATCTGTTTTTCTTCCTCTTCAGGTGCCCTTATTCTTTGAGAGAGAAACAAAGAAATCCTGGCCTATAAGATGTTGTCATTCCAGCAGATTCCTCTCTGTGTATCTGAAGTCCAGTACTGCAGGCAACAATGTGGTACATCTGCCCCATAACTGGGACACAGCTAGCATCTGTACTTAGCAGGGATGACTGAGCACACAGCAGAGCAAATGCCCTACAGTGTAAGCATTGCTAGTTGGTGCCTAAATATCAGAACAGGCATCAAAAATGGCAATTGTAAAACCTAACACAGTAAATAAAGGATGCAGCTGTTTCAACAGATAATTTAGTTGTTAGGATTTGATTTGGATTTTTGGGGAGTTGAAGAGGGCAGGGACAGGGGAGGGGAGTGTTGTCATTTCTGAGAGAAATACAGATAAGGCATTTCAGAATCCTATTTCTGTAAAAGTGAATAAGGAGCTTTGTGATTATTATTTATTCGATGAAACACATCCACTGCTTCTATGCATAGCAAAGTCCTTGCCTGTATATTCAGCACAGGCAGCTACTTAGAGAAAAACAAGAAGAAATGTGAAAAAAAAGAGAACCTCAAAGAAAACAGTTGTCTGGGCTTGGTGATTTGCTCAAGGTTTCAGAATTAGGACCTTGTAACTGACTTAAGGCATAAATATCCTAACCAGAGTCGATATGTACAACTTTTTTTTTAGTAACTGACAAATTATTTATCTTCAGAAAGCAGAAATAGTAATTATACTGTTTCTCATTTTTTATATAATAGCCTAATAGCTGGAAGAACTGTTTGGATCACAACAGTTCTGTTTTTGCTTTACCTTGAGTTAAGCTAATAAAAAAATTACTTTTCTAGGAGATTGTTTCAATAGCTATAGTATTACTTGGGATTTTTTTCCCCCCCCAGTTTTGGCACTGTGTTATAGTGCAAAAGTAGTTCAAGAGTCTTTGGGTCATGGGAGAGGGAGGGGGAGAATGAAGCATGGGGTGGGGAGAGAGAGAGAGGAG
>VXBU01006435.1:30209-47780 GCA_013400315.1 Bombycilla garrulus
AAGGAAGGAAGGAAGGAAGGAAGGAAAAGGTTCTGCTAAAAATATCAGGCTGATGACAAAGGCATTCACCTGAAAAAGTTCCTGTGGGTTTTGGTGAGTAGTAATAGCCAGCCTCTTGCTTGTTTTGAAAGGAAGAGGAGGGCAGTCATTTAATCTTAATTAATCAGCCATATCAGGAGTTTATTCTCATACACCAAAGAGAAATTGCTGTCTGCTCTTGAATTTACTCTTTGAAATCATTATAACTGCCTAGAGGTTTGTTGTGTTACACTCTGACATACTTTCTGGGTACCCAATACAGTCTGAAGTAGCTTGATTAAGAGCAGACTAAATGACAAAACAGTGCAGGATTTTATGAACAGCATTAACCTAAGCAGAATGGAGCAGTTGGCCTCAAGCCCTCAGGGTTTATCTCTAAAAGATCAGAAAGAGCAGCTGGATACAGCCTTAAAAGGGTCAAAGTGCACTAAGTTATTTGTTAATGAAGGTGAAGAAATTTGCTCTAACCATATTGACAGCACAGCTAGAAAAGGAAAAAAAAGACAAATTTTAACACGAAAAGGTGGTTAAGGTGAAAAAAAATTTAAACTGGAAATTCTTGTTAAGTTTTGCAAAATAGAAGTTGGCAGAAGAAATTAAAAAACCCATAATGAAAAGGTATGTTTCGAAGCAAAACATTTTTTTTATGTAGGTGGATACAAATAAATATGTTTTGTCTAAAAACCATTTGTCTTGCCTGAGTTGTCCCATGATAATATATTATAACACACAATTATATCTGTTAGTATTTGCTTGTATTCTTATATGGTAATATTAAATAGTAATTTAAAGAATAGATATGTGTTATTGCTACTTTTTTCATTATCTGGTAAAAACCAGCAATATAATGTATTTTTCAAATAAAATATTGATTATTGCATATGGTAGGAGGACAGGAGTGTTCATTGATTTAAGTGGTGTAAGGAAAGAAAACTAAGGCAAGAATACATTACCAGAGCTTTCAAACCAAACAGATCTTGACTGTAGCTAGAATAGTGAGTCTTTGGAAATAACAAGAAAAGCAGAGAAAACTCAAAAAAAAATGGCTATCTCCATTATCCAAATGATCATTTATCCAAATGAATTTAGACTATTTGAAGAAAAAAAAAAAACAACCAAACAAAAAAAACCTATAATAATCCTTTCAAGTGAAAGTATTCTCATATAATTTGAGAGACAACCAAATTTAGAGGTCATTAATCCACGATGCCCATTCCATTGTGGGTGCTCTTCTCCACATGACCAACCCTTCCTCTGTGTGAGAGAATAGTTTGTCATTGACTATTTCTGAACCCAGTAAGAAATGCTACACCTTAACAACTAACTTGCAGGAAATTTTTGAGAACTTTACAGGGAAAGATTAGAAGATGTCTGTTAAAAGAGACATCAACCCTTTAAGAGAAATACTTCAGATGGAGTCAAATTGCTGGTCATCTGAATGCAGCTCAGCTTTTTCCTTTCTCCTCTTTTGATCAACAAACTTAACAGCTGCGGTCTCATCCAGGACACAAAATTGACAGATAAAGGACTCAGATGCCAAGGTCTAGAATAAATTTTTTAGCAGCAACATCTGTGTCTGCTGCAAAGCCCTTGGCTGATTTCTTCGCTGGCTGCTTGGCTGCCTCTGTTCTGTCTGTGACTCCAGTGCTGGCTTTGCTAATGGCCATGTAATGGCCCCTGGTGCCCTCTCGGGGTATTAAACTGCTGATGAGCTTGCTGGCTTGTCTCTGGGATCTTTTTTTAGCTCTGAGTGACCTCCAGCTGGAGGGGTTTGTTCCTTATTTGAGAAGAAGGCCCTTGAACAAATGCTCACAAGTTCAGCGTATGCAAAGCCTATTGATGCTGCCAAAGGAATATTTTGGAGTCTGCTGTAAAGTCTTATTCTTTTTAGATATAACATTGCCTTAAGCCACAGAAAATACTAAATATGTCAGAAACAAAAAAATTCCAGAGACCAGAGACTTTTGATTCATCATTCATTTTAGTGTGCTATGAACTTCAGAACAGAGGGTTCATAGGGTCCTACAGTACATGTGTCTAATTTTGTCTCATAAAGAACTGTTTCCTAAATGGGTGGTTGGCTCATCAGAAATCAGGGCATATAAATCTTTACTGGTAAAAATACACACTTATGCTTTTGTTATTAATGCAAAATCTCCTTAAATAGATCCTAAGTCACAAAGGATGCTTGTATGTATTTAAGCTTAAGTGTCCTGTGAACATTCTTTCATTCGCTGCCTGTAGTTACTCAGACTCTTTGGCTTCACCGTGGGCTTATAATGAGTATTCAACTGAATTTTAGTCAAAATGCTAACACTCAGTTTCTGCAGACTTACTTTTCAAATTCATTCTAGAAGATGAATAATAAAGACAGGGTGATGCTCTTCTTCTAAGAGAAATTCTGCTGCCTTTATACAGAGAAAATACTGTAACCCCTCAGGACATGATTGTTCAATTCCCTTGAGCTTCTTTATGCTTTTGGGTGATATAAAATGCCTGCAAATATAGCAAACACTGCCAGCAGGGAATATTAGGGCATATGGAGCAGGTCAGTAGAATGGCTGAGAAAAGGGTGTTTGACTGAAAGCCTCAAGCTATTGGAAACAGAATGAAACAGCCACTTTTGCATAGCTCGAATTTTCTCCAAGATTGGGTAAGCAGGATTTTGGCTTGCCTCAGAGTACAGTTCTTCCACAGAGAAAAAAATAATAATTATAAAAAAGAAGATTCAATTCTATAACTTCCATGAGATTCTTAAAGTGAGGGAGCGAAAGGAAAAAATCTGAGAAGATATATGTGAAGCAGAAAAACACAAAACAAAAACCAGTTATGAATATCCAATTCTAATATCTAATACCTAATGTATATAATGCCAGACAAAGATGAGATTGACACAAGACTAGGGCATTTAACTCTTAGGTGTGTTCTCACCTAGGTTAGATAACTGAGATACAGGATAAAATTATGTACTAAATGCAAGGCAAGACTGATTTCTCTAAGAATAAGATTCATAGATATCAATGACAGGCAACAAGCTTTTATACAGTTATCAGTTATCATCAGTGTTCAAATGTGAAGTCTTGTGTTGGAATCCTTCCAGAGATTTAGGTTTTCAACCAGGATTAGAGAGATATAACTTTTTTTAAGACAAGTAAAATTTTTCCTTTCAGGAAAATCAATATAAAGGAAATATATTCAATATATTGTGAAGCAATATTGATCAAGGATATCCCAAGTCACCTACTTACTAGCCTTGGAAATCCCTCTGATACTTCTTGAAACAGACTTCCATTTATTTAAATATTGTATGGAAATAGAAATACTGTTAACACATAAGACTGAAAGAAAATAATTTCACAGTATTTTATATTCATTGTTTATGATACTTTCCCAAGACCTAAGAAATCTAAATATGTGATCTGAGTCAAGCAAGGTATGAGTTTGTGTCTGTAATGAGTCTCCTAGTTACTCAGGTTTTATTCTCTTAGAGAAAACACAGTAAACTCTTTCATTCTTGTTTATGCGTCCCACCAGGTCTGTCCTGGAAATGACTACTAATTTATTTAATATTCACAGGTCACACACTAATTCTGTAATAAAAAAAAAATAATAAAAAAAAAAAGGACAATGAGCATTCTATTTTCTGAATATTCATTGATAATTTTCTGCTCACAATAGCATTAATAATAAAACAAAGAAGTCGGATAAATTATCTGTAATGCTATCCCTTATTTGACCTCTAGTTTATCTTTATTAAATAGTATTGTCAGTAATGACATGCATCAACAGCTGTATGGGCTGGCAAGAATACATGGACTGTCCATTCAGGAAAGATTTTTCTTAGCATTGTTAGAGATCAGAAAATACCTTAATACTACTTTTCTTTAAAGCAGTTGAAGTTTTGTACAGAAGGACAAATGGGAGGAATGTCTCCAGGCATGCTAGAAAATATACTTTAAGCAATTATTGTGCATTCATAAAATAGTCTTAAATTTTTAAAATTTTAGATTTGAAACTTTAGATTAAATATATTGGTAAGCTTTCCCTAGACTAGTTGAATGCATGATTCTGTTGTTTTACATTCTATTTATACTACTGCTATTTAAAAAACAGTTGACTTTGACAACAGCTGACGCAGTAGTTTTCTGGGGTGAGCACAGTGCTATATCACAGCAAAGTCCTAGGGCAACAGTATAAGCTTTGAATACCAATATAAAATAACACTGACATACTGATGACGAGTATTTGTAAAATCAAGTACCAAATAAATAAAAAAAACCAACAGCAAAATAACATTTGCATAAATATATGTTTATTTAATAGCAAACGGGAGGCCTGTAGGAGAATAGATTGTGGGAAATTAGGAATAGGGCTGTGGCAGAGCCTCATTCCTAATGGGGTGCAGCTGTATAAGACAGGTAAGCAGCATTGAAGAAGTGCAATGCTGATGTGTACTGACCAATCACAAAGGAGTAAAAGGGCATGCAGGTGTCATGCATGTGAGAAAGAAAAGTATAAAGAGTTAGGAGGACAGAGGAACTGTATATGGAAGAGAGAAGAAAGTTTGCTGGCAGTGCTGCAAGGAGGAAGGGTCAGGCAACCGTGTAAGGGACAGGAAGGAGTTAGCTAGTCATGAAGAAGGATGTGGAAGGAGTCAATATTGCATGAGGCTGTCTGAGAGGTTTACAGAGAAAAGGTATGCAGGATTTTACTACAGGACGATAAAGTGTCAGTCAGTTTGAGACCACTGTCCAGAGGTGCCAAGCACTGATGCCAACAGAGGGCAGTTGTTATTGCCATTAATGACTGAGCCAAAGAAAGCCTTAAGTAATTTAGCTTTGTCCTCATCTTTCATTGCATCCAATAAAGAATGGAGATTCATCTTATCTCCCCTTTTGTTGTTTATGCATTTTTATAAACATTTCTTATTGTATTGTACAGCAGCAGCTGATTAGGTTCAAGTTGGATTTTGGCTCTTATAGTGTTCTCCTGGCATATCCCCACAACATCCTTGTAGTCCTCTTGAATTGCCTGCTTCTTTTGAAGGTGTGGACTATTTTTTTCCTTGAAATTCAAAAAAATATATCCTTTCAGGCAGACCAGTTTTCTCCACCAACTTATCTTTCAGTACATGGGGACGGCCCACTTGGGCAGCTTTAACATTCTCTTCTTGAATAATGTCTGTCCTTCCTGGACTTTTTTGCCTTTCAAGGATTTCCTCCCAGGGGACACTGCCAACCAGACAGTTTTTCCAGCTGACAAACAGGCAAGCAGTCAGAACTAGACTTAATATGACTAAGGTCAAGCAGCATCATAACAGTAGAAGATGTGGAGTTCAAAAGAAATAAACAGCAGTCATGATTTCATGGCTCCCTGCTTATTATTGTATCTAGTGATGTTGCTGTACTTTACACTGACCACTGATGCACCCTTTATAATGGAGCTGTATAATGGAGACAATTTTGTTAGAAATTGAGGACAAATATTATTAGGACATACAGGAACCACAAACTAAAAGCCAAACCTTTTCTAATCATTAGCTTATGAATTTTTTAGCAAAAAAAAAAATCTAAAAAAAATAATCATGGATATAACTTTATTGTACACTAAACATGCACAACGGCTCTTGTTAAAGCCCAGATTCAGCCTTCCTTATAATGTCAGGCCTGCAAGTTAGACAGTTCTTATATTTTAGATGAAACTGTGGAATACATAAAAATGCTTTGGCCAAATATTTTGGTGCAGTCTGCTCATCAGTGCACATTATTAGCATCTTGCATACCTCCACAGCATGTTCATGTGGATAATGATAAGCAACCCAAGCTGTATCTGCCTTTATGCAATTTGGTAGGGCAATATGATGGCAAGCTACTATGGTCCTGCAGCTAACAGTGGCTTGGTGTAAAGTTGTCTGGAAGGGCAGACTAGGATCAGTCCATTTCCTGGCCTTCATTCCTAGCCAAGTTCTCAGTAACAAAAGCAAGACAAACAGATCCAAACAAAACCACTGTAATGTGCTGGTGCCATATTTTGCACATGATGTACTTTTCAAGCTTATTAAAAGAGATCTAGAACTGAAACTCTCTCTTTGTATAAGACAGTCTAATTCTGAACTATTTGTAGTTCTTTAAACCCACCAAGCAATCATCCCCACACAACTGCTTCTTCACCCCAAAGCCACTGAGATGGGAAAGAGAATCAGAAGAGTAAAAGTGAGAAAACTCATGGATTGAGATAAAGACAGTTTAATATGTAAAGTAAAACCCATGCACTCATGCAAAACAAAACAAGGAATTCATTCACCACTTCCAGCTGCAACTGGGTGTTCATCCATCTCCAGGGCAGCAGGGCTCCATAACATTTAACAGTGACTTGGGATGGCAAACACCATCACTTCAAACATAGCCTGCTTCCTCCTTCTTCCCCACCACCCCACCTCCACTTTATGTACTGAACATGATGTCATAGGATATGAAATAACCCTTTAGTCAGCTGGGGCAGTTTTCCCATCTGTGTATGCTTCCATATGCCCATATAACCCAAACCCCCTTACCAATATGGCATAAATTGAAGCACAAAAAGATTTGTCTTTACGTGGGAACTGCTCAGCAATAACTGAAATGTCTCTATATTATCAACCCTGTGCTCAGCACAAATCCAGAACACAGCTCCATACCAGCCACTGGGACAAAAATTAACTCTACTCCAGCCAAAACCAGCACAATTCAGTGAAAATATTCCCTATTGTAATGTGAATAATGTAATTTAGAGACTCTCTGTGAGAGGTCTCATAGTGTAAGATATTTGAAACCGATATCTTCATATTTTATTATCTCTGATTCACTGATTATGCAGCAGAGTATTTATTTATGGTAATCTTTAATGTCTAAATTAATAAAAACTTTGAGTATATTCATGAACTAGTGTTTCAGCATAGCAATAGCTATCTGCCACAGAAATTATGTTTTGGACAAAATTTTTGAACTCAGGGTTTGATAGAAGCACAAAAATTTGATAATTATGTGGTGATATGATTGCATAAAGGTGTGTGTTTATAAAGTTAACTGCACTAGAAAAATTCTTGAGTGCCATGTTAACAACTTGATATGCAGAAATTAACACTTAAATAATGGATTTTCTTTCTGCTTTTAAGATCAATACATACTTGTATATAACGTTTTCTCAAGAATTGAAATTGAAAGACAAGCTGATAGAATTTTTTATTCACAATTAATACCTCAAGTCCTCCAAGAGCCTGAGTCTTTTCCCCAGAGGGTATTGATTGATGGCTCAAAGTCCCAATGGACATCAGTGAAAAGTGTTGTCCCTCAGGGGTCTATATTGGAATCAGTGTTATCTAATGTCTTCATTAATGACAAAGATGAAGGAATTGAGTGCATCTTTAGTAAATCTGCTGATGACATCAAACTGAGTGGTCCCATTGACACAGGTGAAAAATGGGATGCCATCCAGAGGGACTCGGGCAAGCTGGAGGAGTGGATCCATAGGAATATCCTGAGGTTTAATAAGACCAAGCGCAAGGTGCTGCACCCAGATCACTACAACTCCTGATGTCATCGCAGACTGAGGGACGGACAGATCAAGAGCAGCCCTGCTGGGAAGCACTTGGGGGTGAGAGACTCACCATGACCCTGCAATGTGCACTCACAGACCAGAAAGCCAATTGCATTCTGGCAGGATAACCTACATCCAAAGGAGTGCGGCCAGCAGGGTGAGGGAGGGGATCCTGCCTCTCTGCTTTGCTCTGCTCCTGTGAGACCTCACCTGGACAGCTGCATCCAGTTCTGTCACTTGAAGAATATTGACCTGTTGGAGCAAGTCCAGAGGAGGCTGCCAAGATGATTAGAGGAATGGATCATCTCTCCTATGAGGAAAGGATTAGAGAGTTGGGATTGTTCAGCCTGGAAAAGAGAAGGCTTAGCGCTGACCTAATTTTGGGCTTCCAGTGCCTTAAGGGAGCAAGAAGAAAGAGAGAGAGGACTTTTTACAAGACCACATAGTCACAGGAAAAGGAGTAATGTATTGAAAATAAAAGCGAATAGGTTTAGATTAGATATTAGGAAACAACTGTTTACTGTGAGGATGGTGAGGGACTGAAACAGGTTGCCCAGAGAAGCTATGGATGTCTCATGCCTGCAGGAGATGGATTGTATGAATGGATGGAAGTCAGGATGGATGGACCTTTGAGCAACCTTGTCTAGCACAAAGTATTCTTGCCCTCTGCAGTTGGGTTGAAACTAGATGATTTTTATGGTCCCTTCCAACTTAACCTTTTCTATTTTTCTATGAAATGCATTTTCATAGAAATATGGTGAAAACACACACTTTTCATTTCCTTATTCAGTACCCAAGTTGTATGGTTTTCAGTTAGCAAGCAGTTTTTACAGTATATTTTATATCTATTTAAAATTTTTCACTTCTGGACACTAATCAAATGTTGCTTCAAAGACAGAATAATTTATTTTCTTGTGAGCTTTTCCTCTGGGGAATGTGAGTATATTAACATAAACATTAATTGTTAAGTAATTTATTTTTGCATCTCTGAGAGGTGGAGTGATACTATTTTACAGGTGGGGAATAGATACATAGAGACCTCAAAAAAAAAAAAAGTTTTACATTTATTTCATCTTTCTTTGAACTGTTTGGGTTCAAGCCCTAGTCTTATCCTTTCCACAAATATTGTCACTGAGTTCTCAAGTCAGACAATAAAAACTTTGGGAGATATATTTATTCACCTTATATGACCAACCATATAATAGATTGTATTGTGAAGAGTATTCAGCAGATCCAATGAGTTCACAGAAAGTCTTGCCTTACATGCAGCATTTGTGAACCCTCACCTGAAGTTCTGGAGCTCACTAATACATGACAGATTGATACACAGAGTGTGCACACTCTGAGCCCACTGAGGCAGGGCACTGGACTACATGCTGTACAAGTCAAATCTGTGTGTGATCAGTCCTAGAAAATAACTCTAAAGGGAGATCTTACTGTTATTTTCAGTATCCATGGAAATCCTATAGAACAGATGGAGCCAGACCACTTCCTGTCAGATCACATCAGAGAAGTGGGAGAAATCATGCTGAAAGTGAAGAACTCTGGTAACATGACATAGTCATCTCTTTTGCACTGACATTCCATAAGAAAATCAACTGTTTTTGCCAAAAATTACTATCTTGTTGATTATTTCCAGAAGTAAACTTCCCTGTGGGGAGCTGTGCAAATGGACTGTGGACTCTGCAAGTGATAAGACTTCTTTTATACTGAGAAAGGAAGTTCCACTTAATATCAGTAAATGCTGATTTTGATGACAAATGCTGTTGTATTGTGTCCTCAGAGGTAGTAATACTGTACAATACAACACAACACAATACAATAATCTTGCCCAAGTAATATTAATGCAAATCTTTCTTAATATACCCATAGTTGATTTTTAAAACTTTGGTGTCAATACATAGATATAGCCTTTTGGTGTATTTCCTGAAAACAAAGGAAAATTGGGCAGACTGTAAAAATATGTTGGACTTGATCTCAGGAGTCTTTTCCAATCTAATTGATTCTGTGATTCTGATATAAAAAAAAAATGAGAGATCATTTAATTAATCAGTTAAAACACTTTTGTACTGAATTTTACCAATTCTTTTGAAAATGTCTTTTTTTTCCCTCTTTTTCTATCCAACTCTTTTTATGCATCTAGAACAATTAAGTATAAAGTCTCATTCTATAGATCTTCAAGCTGTAGTTCTTCTAGGAACAGTCATTGCTGTCCCCAGTCTTCATTTTGCCCCAGCTGTTCATCACTACTCTGAGTCAGAGCTGCCCATTAAGCTCCTTGTTTAAGCTCTTTTTGACCTTTTTCAGGAGAAACTGGCCAAAGGTAATTTAAGCAGTTTAAACAGCAAATATTTGACAACAGAAATGAAATTGTTTAGGGAGCTACCACACAGCTAAGAAATCAGAAAGGTGATGAGTGATCTTGGGTACTGTAGCTGAGCTACCAGGGAAGGAAAGGAGAATAACAAAGCTCTTCCATTCACACAGCTGCTGCTGGACCAGTCTTACCTCTTTGACACTCCGCCTCTTTGTTCATTCTAGAATCGCCAGTGGGGATTTGCTATCATTTATGAGTGGTGAGCTGTGTGGAAGATATTCAGTAAAGATCATAAAGGTGTACCAAAAATCAAGTCCAGGGAAATCTTACAGTGAGAGCTTTATGATATAATCTCAAGGCTCTTTAATTAAGAGCAAAGGTCCCATTACCTCAGTAGCTATCCCTAGAACAAAACTTCCTATAGTGAAAAAGCTGGTCTTTTATAATGGAAATAACATAAATGAATGATTATATGTAATATGCTTGGTTTCATAAGAGTGTCCTAGGTTACAATGTAAAAATGTGCCAGAGGGTCTGTATTCTATCTCCATCTTCATTAACTGTTGAAACCAGGCGGGGCAGTGTTTTTCTTTGCCTCCTCCCCTGGACTATCTCCTGTTAATGGGCCATCAATGTCTTGCCCCATGAGTCATAGATAACTCCCTCCAGGACCCATTTGTGTTTAATGGGCCATTAAGGACCCACTGCACGACTCATACAATGACATCATCCCATTGTGAGATGTTCCACCCAGGGGGAGGAGCCAAGCATTCCCACCTGGGTATAATGTGGGGATTGGGACAGAACAAGCAGTCCTGACCCACTGGTTTCCAGAGGACAAGAGCTACCAGACCTGTCTACAGGATCGCCACTTCAGCAAGACCACCTAATCTGGACTGCTACCACCACCCTAACTAGTATTCTGACTCTGTCAGTGTTTTTGTTTCTTTTATATTACTTGCATGTATTTTACTTTTTTCCTATTGAATTGTATTTCTGACTTGGAGTCTCACTGGTTTTGCTTCCAAACCAACACAAAGGATTATTTGTGATTATTGTCTTAGATTATATTTATTATTAATATTGCAGGGTGAAATTCATGGCAATGTACTAGAAAGAAAAAACAAGACTCATGGTGCACAGAGAAAAATGCTTGTCTTCTAACTTTTTTATATCCATCTTCTTGAGTGTCATCTCCATTCTTCTTCTTAATTGTCATATCTAAAAAACATTCTCAGATATTATAAGTATGTCAATTTCCTTTCCTGGAAATTAAGTTCAAATAGATTGCTTAGATCTTAACCCTCATCTACTTTTATTCTATAGCTGGATAGTTACTATAGCTAATATGTTTTTTGAAGAAAACAGCTTTTATAGGATGTGGGAATCTTTTGGATGGCATCACAAATTTTTGATGCCAAGGCCCGAAAAATATTATTCCAAAGGCAGCATCTGGCTTCTTGGCACATCTAGCCTTCAGTTTCTCACTGCCTCTAGGTTCTGTTGTATGGTTGATCACATTTGAATGCTAATTATACTTCCTAACTTTCTTGAATAAAATAGATTTTCAACATTTTGTGGAACGTATGTGTAAGCATATATGTAGTGAACAACTTGTACTTCTGAAAAGTATTGTTACTTCTCTTCATCAAAAAGTCAGTCAATTACCTTCATCCATACTTATGTGGATATCTACATACAGGGCAAAATGCATACGTAATTAGTTATAAGGGGAACTGTTTTCCCAACTGTTCAAATCATTACCATGTATGCAACACTGAAGACAACAGGAGCTAACTTTATTTCTTTTTCCTTACCAAAATGAAAATTTTTGCAAGTAATCACAGCAGTTTCCCACATTCATTAACATCTATAGAAAAAAAATTCCTTTACTTTGTGGTAAAGCCCAAATTTTGTGCATATTCATCTGGATCAGTTTTTTATTTCAATTTTTTTATCCTCAGCCTTCTTACTTCTTTACGTTAATTTTGCTGATCTGTTTGCAAAAAATAAAATTGACACTAGTGAATTTTGTCTTTTACCATTATCTCATTACAGCCAAATTGATCCCCTTCTTTATCCTTATTTTCTACCCCACTAGTCTGTTCTAATTCCTGTGATCTCACACTTTTCCTTACTGCTTTAGATTTTTCACTGGTCTTTATCCACCCTGACCCTCATGATCGTTTCCACTTTGCATCAGTTGTGGTTTAGTCTGAAGCTTAACCAAGGGATCCATGTACCTAAGAAAGATAAATTCTGTGTAGAAGTGATATTTAGTCTACTCCATCAAATTCTTACTATTTCTGTTTTCTTTGAAATTCAGAGAACCATGTATCAGCATGGTAGTGGCTAAGACATCCAGGATAACTAAGGCTGGTGGTATGCATTTGATTCACAAATCTGAAGAAACTTGAAACAGTATGTTTATGGGAACCTACATGGAATTGAAGATGTAATTGTTTCAATTTCTTTTCTTTGAGATATATATCTTCAAGAATCTTAGTTTCCATCATGACATCAGAAAAACACTTCAGTCTGGGGAGGTCAACATATGGCGTTCTATCAATTGTCTTTAAAGGAATCTAGAAAGGGTGGCATTTTCTAATAAGGGGACATGTCATGTTTAGTCACCCTGTTTTCAAATTTCTATAGGGCATTTTAGATTCACTCCAAAATACAGTCTTTGACATAGAAATCCAATGGTAATTCTTTCTTCTTCCAGGGAATGTGGAGTTGAATGGATTTTAATGGTATTACAGTAATGTATTTCAGAGCACTGACTTTAAGGGAATTAACTTTGTCGCTTCATAATTGGCAGAACTGGGACAGTTAGCTAAAGCCTGGGCAGACACTGTTCATTTCATCAACAAGGGGCCTGTTGCTGATATAATGTTTTATAGATTATATATGACAGTTTTACATCTGCTAAACATCTATTCACAGCAGACTTTAATTTTTTTTTGCTTTTGTGTTAGAACTAGTGGAAAATTATTCTGAACTAAAATTATCTGCTTTATGACACCATATACAAATACATACATCAAATAGCACATGTTAGTTGGATTTTTTTTTTATACAATGCCTTAGAAAAAAAAGGAAAACAAAATCCAGAGTCCTCAGACATACTTGTAGTATTAAAAGAAGTTTGATGCATAACATTCTATTTTTCTTACTATTTTCTTTTTAATTTTATCCTAGATATTTTCCTGATGAATTAAGCTAGATTAATAATTTTTGTTTAATTAATTATTATTAATTTTATTTGCTCTGTAAAACAGACTTAGAATAAATGTTTTAGACTTCTGAATTAATTCAGGTTGAAGATACTTTAAGTCACTCTGGTCAGGAGTGGTTTAAATGACATGCCGTTTGGTATGGAATTCAGACTGATGTCAAATCATCTCTGCTAAATGATGAACAACTTGCAGCGAGTCTTCAGGGAACTCTGGACAGTAAAATATAATCATGATGAGACTTAATTTATTTGTCATAAAAATTACTGTCAATTCCAACTAGGGCAAAGTGTTTTGTCTGAAAAGTTAAGGAAAAAATATTTTCTGGAAAAATACCAAGGAAATTTCTTATTCCTTCAGCTATCTTCTAGATGGCTAAAATTCCCTATTTCCAAGGACACAGAATTGATTAAAAATATTGATACATTTTATGTAAGATATAATAACTCTTTTTAAGGTGTTATGTCTCTCAATCTAGCTGACAGGCAAATCAAGGCCTAGGGAAATTAACTGAAGTATTCACAGCCAGAGAGAACTCCTGAGAGATCACAAACACATAGTATATTTGTAGAAAATTATTTACCTTTACTAAAGAATATGCACTGCTAAATACATCATAACAAAATTTGGTCTCCTCTGATGTCATGTAGTTCCTCAGTTTATATTATATTTCAACACAGAAATGTAGATGCTGAAGATGCTGATTCAGAATGCCAGCAATACACAGATATATGAGACCCAAAGGTGGTGGCTGCTAAAATGTTTGCTTACTGATAACTTTTCTTGTCACTAGATACTTCAGTGCTACCCAGGTCTCCCTTTAGGGAAAAAAATCAAGCATCATAATTATAATTTTTTTTTGTATTTCTATATGGTGCTAGAAGAAAATACATTTTACTAAATAAAATATAACAACTCTTGAGGCAAAAATTGAACTCCAACAACAGTAACTTATCTAACAGTGTGGTGATTTGGACTCCTTCCTTGGTAAGGGTTTGTATCTTTGATCTCATCAGCATCTGAATCTTCCCCTGTCTTTGGTTATTGTACCATCTGCTAAGATATTGATTGACCTTAATCAGAGAGTGATTGTCCTGGTTTCATCTGGGATAGAATTAATTTCTTCCCAGTGGCTGTTACAGTGTTGTGTTTTGGATTCAGAATCAGAATGGCGTTGATAACACACAGATGTTTTGGTTTTTTGCTAAGTGTTGTTCATCCTAATCAAGGACTTTTGCCCCCTACCACGTCTTATGTTCTGCCAGTGAGAAGGACACAAAAGAAACTGGGAGAGAGCACAGCTGTGACAGGTGACCCAAAGTGACCACAGGAATATTCCACACCACAAAATGTCATGCTCAGGACATGAACTGGAGGGATTAATCCAGCAGAGTGGCTGATCTGGACTTGGGAAGTGGGAATCTGACACTAGTCAGTGGGTGGTAACCACCTGTTTTGTGCACCACTTTGGTTGGTTGGTTTGTTTTCTTTTTTCTTTCCCTTCTTCTTCTTCTTCTTCTTCTTCTTCTTCTTCTTCTTCTTCTTCTTCTTCTTCTTCTTCTTTTATTATTTTCTTTTTCTTTGTTTTCAATTAATAAACTGTTCTTTTCTCAACCCACAAGTTTTACTTTTGATTCTTCTCCCATTCCAAAGGTGAGGGGGAAATATTGAGTGAGCAGCTGCGTGGTGCTTAGTTGCCAGCTGGGCTTAAATCATGACAGTGATTGAACAGATCTCACTATTATAGTTCAACCTCCTTGTCAGCTGCAGTCTTCAGTGAAGCCACTCACTCATGTCCCAGATTGTCTAAATTTTCCATCTTCTACCTCCTTTTCAGGATAGGGCACCCTTCCCCAGCCAATGTGTTTAAGTTTAATGCAAGCACCCCAGCAGAACTGTCCTCAGTTTTGTAGTACATTTGATTGCAAAATCCTCAAAATAAAATAAAGAATGCAACATTTATTGCAGGCTATTTTATATTAATCAATATGCATGAATCTTCAATTAGGGCAGAAAGGATTTTCTCCACAGTATAGAAACAACCACTAATCTTCATTTTTTCATATCAAAACAAGGATCTAATACAAGGAAAAAGATCATAATCTCAAACAAAGATAGGTAAGACATTGACTGACTAATTTTGTCTCTGTCCAAAGTGCTTCTGTTTTCATTTGCATTTCAATTACACTTAGTTAACTTCTTGCTTTCTTGTGTTCTGGAGATTCAAAAGCCAAAGTAGTAATTGAGGTTTCTTTGAGGTAGTACAGGTAATATAAAAAGAACATCTTATAGTACGTTCTTATTTTCAGAAATCTGAACAAAATGTCACCATGAAAACACACCAAGTTTCTACCTCAGCTCAAAGCAAGAGGAGCGTTCATGTTTTTTCATACTCAAGTCTGACTTAAACAGATGACCAACGAAGCAGCTACCAAAATCTCTCTCTACTTTTTGTTTTGCCAAATTAGTGCAGGAAAAAAAACCGGTTTATTCATAGAATAAATTACTCATTGGAGTAGTATGGAGTGCTTTTTTTTTCCAAAAAGGCCATATGTTTTCCATATGAAACTACAAATTTGCCTTGATAAACTAGTAGTGCATGAGGAAACAATAGAATGTTGCCTATGTTATATATTATTAGGAGGTGTTTAAAGTGGAAACTGACAAAAAATGTTTTCAGAATAGAGAGAAAAAGACAAGGTTTTCCCTATCACATTTTATAGGCATTGCATAAATCATGATTAACTTCTTTTCGATAATTGTTCCTAGAGTTTTGTAAATGACAGATGTGTTGATGAAAAATTATGCCCATCATAGAAAATTTGGCAAGAGTCCTAGGCTGCCCAATTATGCAAAAGTTATAGCTCATGTAAGAGACACCTACTGTTTTAAAGAGAAGAGTGGGAATTAAAATTTTCCACAAAGGAAAGTTGTCTGGAAGATTTAGTGGAGCTGGGACTTGAACAAAAGATGTTCAGTCAGGGTTTTTGTTTTGTTTTGTTCTTTTCTGACACATTTTTTATCAAAGCAATTAATATTAAGTGCTGGAGTGGTTTGAATCCAAGCATAGGCATTTTTTCATACTCTCTGCTTAATGTATACTATATGAAGAAGAAACACTGTGAAAAAACCAGGCATATTGCCAACTGTTTGGTTTGTATTTTCTTCCTGAAGAGAATTTTTATAATATTCTGGGTTTATTCTGTAAATACTCATATCTACATATTCCTATAATTACCTCATTAATATAAGGTATAAAATGCATAAAATAAAAGAGGAGACTGTTTAGGTATAAAAGATAAAAAAAAACAACCCAACAACAACAAAAGAAAACCCAATGAAAAAAACTAAACAAAAAAAAAAATCTAAAAAGTGAGGAAGGAAAGAAAACTCGATTGCTATGTCCCAACCCAACTTTCCTTCAAAAGAAGGCAATTTTTGCTAGCTTTTGAAAAGAAACTGAAACCTTGTCAAAATGAGGTACAGATCATATCAAGAAAAATATATGAAAACTTTCTAAAAAGTTCTATTCTTCAAGTTAAAATTGACCACTAGTTAGCTTCATGTATATCCTAGGGCTTTTCTCACTTGCAAGTGCATTAGTATTTTATTGCAAATTTATACTATGTAATCTATACAATGAGTGATCTATTGTAATTTGATAGTTATTTCCAAAGGTAGAATTAAGTTTATATACACCCATTTAAGCATGTGCATATAAAATTTGGTAGTTTCTAGTATTCAGTAAACTCCTAGACATTTTAATGAGGTATGGAGCAGTTTAACATCTCTGTACAACCATGTGTCTAATACTGAAAATGCAGAAAAACAACTAAATATTGAATAAGTTTCCACCCAACCTATAGACCATTACATGTGCTATGTATCCTTTGATATTCTTGATGTGCCTTGAGACAATAGGAGTTCAGTTATGGCATGTTTCTAATGCTTCCTGATCACAGAATATACAGAGTTGTAAGTAGCCCCCAAGGATCATTGAGACTCTTTGCCCTGCACAGGACCATCCCTAAGAATCACACCACGTGCACAGTTCAGCAAATGTATGGAATCCACACTTAACTCTACTACCCAGTTCTGAGCGGATTTGAACTTGAATTTTGGAAAAGCAGAAAAATATTCTATCTTTTCAGACATAAAATGCAATAATATGGGCTTCTTTCCATTTCTTCATTTCAAACTGGTTTAAATTGAATAGAATACACACTGGAATACATGATTCTGTATTTTAATTCTTAGAATGCACACCTAAAAGGAATGTGGGCATATCTGGCCTTAATTATTTTTTTCAAGAACAGTTTCTGTATTAAAGACTGAGGTTTTAAATACTTTTTCTTGGTTTTTTTGTGTTTTTTTTTTTTTTAATTTTATTTTTTTGGGGGTTTT
>VXBU01006435.1:47817-67006 GCA_013400315.1 Bombycilla garrulus
TGTTTTGTTTTGTTTTGTTTTGTTTTGTTTTGTTTTGTTTTGTGGGGTTTTCAGTTTGTTTGTTGGGGAGTTTTTAACAAGGAAGGTATAATGTAAAGCGTTGAAGGCACATTTGGGATGTTTGCACTTTAGTTTCTGCTCCAATAATTATGAAAATATTTATGCAAACCTGAATAACTTCTGCAAGAAAAGACTGGGAGAACTTCACTCAGAATACCACATAGCTCAGTATTTGACTATAGAGTGATAATAAAGGAAATAAAATAAACCATATAGAAACCATATCTTGTCTCAGAAAAATAATTAATCTGACAAAATTTAAAAGGGATTGTGCAATGCCTTCAGTAAGAGAGAAAGATTTCATCTACTTCAAGTGCTTTAGGATAAGATTAACTTTCAAATTCCAAATATAAAATATATTTTAGACAAAACTCCCTAGGTGTTCTCCTTGGCTTTTATAATGTTATCACTTCACTGTTACTTTCTTCATCATGCTGTTTTCTGTATTGCAAGACATTTGAAGTCTTATAGGGACAAACCATCCTCCTAAGAGTTAGGCATTGCAATGCAAAATTCACCTATGTGAAAATGCCCAGAATAAGGCAATATATTTATATATTTTTTTTTAATTTATTAAGCCTCATTGTATGTATTCATTTTAACATATATACAGTTGATTTCAAGGAAACATAGAATATCTGAAGTTGAAAGGAACCCATACGAATCATCAAGTCAAATTTTCTGTTCCTCCCAGGACTACCTAAAAATAGCAGTATGACTACAAGCATCATCAAGATGCTTGAATTCTGACAGGTTTGGTGCCGTGACCACTTCCCTGGAAAGCCAGTTGCAGTGACCATCCTCTTAATGAAGACTATTTTCTAATTTCCAGTCTGAAAGTTCCTGACATTCCATTTCACTGTGTCCCAGATTCCATAAGGTTCTGGTATGCTACTGCTAAAGGCTGTTACCATCTGTTCATGATTTGAAAACCACTTATCTTTGAAAAAGTCAGAGAGATATTTATTCCTATTTAATTCTTACACTTACAGAAGTCAGCGGTGATGTAAGTGGTAATGGTTAGCCATTCAAAAATGCTGTGCTGGCAAGTAAGCTGCTCTTGACATCAGTAGCACTAATGTGATATTGCCGTCTGAGTCAAGGTCTTCTTAAGGTTGCTTTGAGTTGCTCATGTCTGAAAGCCTTAACTTTAATTTCAGAGAATTCATGAAACTGGAGATGAGAACATAGAAGTAACGGGTATGTTATTTATCTGGCTCTACCTTCACTCCCTCTGTTTTCTTTTTTTTCTCTTCTTCCTCTTATACTTTTGGAAGTCATTCTCAAAACATCCACTGATTTCAATAACAAAAAGCATGAGTACATTAAGAGTTACAGAAGACAGTCTTTCTATGCCTGCCTTGCAGACCATCCGCTCGCTTCCCCATTTATAAGAGGGGAATATCATTCTTCTAAGAAGAGACAAGGAAACAACAAAACAGAAATCAATTGGTTTTCAAAATCTGAATGACCTAGAAAATTTTAAGACACACTTCAAAAACACATGTGGGTACTTATTATATTTTTAAAAGCTATGTCACAAGATGATAGTTAAAATTTTCATAATGACTGCAAGCATGCTTCAAGTCATGTTACTTTTGGAGACTCTAGAAAAAAACATATGAATAGAAAAGGTTCTCTTGGCTTAAATATGCAATCTATTTACAGTGACAGAAATAGAAAAATAGATATCTGAAATAAAGCTGACAAGATTAGATGGAGGACTTTGAATTTTGAATTCTTCATCTTCAAAGTTATAATAATTCTTCGGCAAATCCTGTTGATGTTTGACGTGTTTTCTTCTGTCAGTGTTATAGTATTCTAATATGTTTTTAAGGAAACAATGTATTCATAACAGCCCTCTCTTGTATTATTTGTCTAGGAAAATTATAGTCATAGTCTTATTATGCAGTGCAGTCTTAGAATTTATCTTTGCAATTCATGCTTACTAATTTGCAATTAACTCCAGGGTGCTATTTAAGAAGATGACCAGTTGGAAATACTTCCACACATGGAGAATGTATACTATTACTCAGTGAATTAATGTAGTGAAATGTTTGATTACATTCACTGTAAAAGTGTAGACCACCTTATCTGTGCTAACACGTTTTCAGAAAGGAAGTCCCTTGGCAACATTTTCACAGTGATGGTGGTGGTGGTGGAAGAATTCCTGTTCTTAAGAACATTCAGAAAAATGATCACCAATGCATGAGGCTGTATTAAATCACTACTATTCAAGGCTATGTCATTTTTTCCTCTCATATATTCCAGATTTTTTAAAACATTGTTATAAATCATAGTCCTACTAAGATGAAGGAAACAGTAACATTAAGTATCAAGAAAAAAACATAGACCTGTCTTAAATTTTCAGCGGCTATTTTGAAATTGATCATTAAGATTTGTCCCAACTTTCTTTGCTTAAATAATGAGTAATACAATAATTCGCATCCTTTTAGTCATCTGTTCCACATTCCATTCTATCCCATTGCTAAATTGCTATTATTTTTAGATACAGAATTTGTTCCTCTTCTAAGGTCAGGAAATTTTTTAAATTTGCACTTCTCTTGTGGATATTCAAAATGTTGTTAAGACAGATAAGAACTTCGCAACTATGGCTATTAAAAAATTTAAGGTGATAGATCTTTTCTTGACTAGTTCTGCATGGCTCAAAAGAAACCTAAGTGTGACAGCAAAGTCATTCAACTGAGACAGCAGCTCTGAGTTATTTCAATATTTGGAATGTTACTTAGATTCATAGAATCATGGAATGGGACCTTAAAGTTCTAACCACTCTGCCATGGACAGGGGTGCCACTCGCTATCTTAGGTTGCTCAGGGCCTCATACAACCTGGCCTTGAACACTTCCAAGGATGGGGCATCCACAACCTCTCTGAGCAAAAAATACATCTAATTGAAGCCTGTTCTCTTTCAGTTTATAACCATTGCCCCTTATCCTGTCACCATTCACCCATATTAAAAAAATGCCTTTCCCTTCAAACATCATCTTAGTCTAACCCCCCTGCAATAATCTGCTTCATCCTCAACTAGATTAGGTAGGTCCAAACCCTGCTTTTGGAACATCACAGTTGAATAACAACAGTAATAGCATTATAATAGTAGTAAAAACAACAGGATAAAAAACTGAATGCAAATGTTGGGTCAATTTATAGTTATACTATGGCTGGATTTTAGTACAAGTGAATTGGAATAACAATTACACTGATGCTAAATGAGCCTTTCTAATCAACAGTAATGCTACTCAGTTAATGTTTGTGTTCATCCTAAATTGTTCTGGCCAGAGCACACACATTAGAATATTCAGGTAAGTACAGGTATGAGTATACCTGCAAGAAATAGCTCATATTCTGTTAATCAGAAGGAACCTTCAACATCATTCCTTCATGACATCTCCCTCATTATCAGCATTTTGTGTGTGAGGGAAAAATAATAATAATGCAACACTGTAAACATGGAAAATAACATGAGAGTTACTATAAAAGAATAAATTATCTTTATTTGTTTTGGGGTTTTTTCTGTATTAGCTCTCAAGAATGTTCCTCTGTGTATTTTGCAACAAGTGACAGAAATACTTATAGCAATGACTCGCTGTAAGTGGAAGCAAATATCCTGCTAGCTCAGAAATTACAACACAGTTACACACAGATTGAGGCATGAGGGGTTATAAGTTTATGAAGTTTACACAAAAAAAAAAATTCTTATCAGCTTTTTTTTTAAAATTCTTCTCGAGAAAAGTTAAGGTGGGAAAGACACTACTGCATTAGCATGAACAAAATTGCAGCCACCATCCTCTTTTTCCCGACATACACCCAAGAATACTATGTTTAGAACCCTTTGAAAGTTCTAGTCAGGAACAGGAAGGAGTTCCCATGTCTCACCCTACAGACATATGCTTAGTGCAGGTTCAGGTTAAAGAGTTCAAGTGTTTTTTGTGATATAGAATTTCACCTCACAGACGAACACAGATGTCTCTCCTCATTACCATACACTGTTCTCTTAAAAATTAATTGTACAGAAAAGTCTATGAAACAAAAAACAGACTTAGAATAAACACACTTAGAATATGAAATAAATATTGATTTAGGTGGGTAGAAACAGGTAACTGAATTCAAATAACTGTTGTTCTTTACCATTTCTAAGGGTTGTGATCACTTGGTTTCTGGGAGATAATGCCTAAACTCCAATCCATGCTTGGTGATTTAGCATTGTGAAAGTGATTGACACACCACCCTGATACCTAAATAACTTCCTTGAAAGACTCTACTGTCTTTCCTTATCTCATCAGAAGTCCAACCCAACCACGTTTCTGAAATTTAAACATATTCGGTTCTTAAAAAAAACCCAAAAAAACCAAACAAATAAAACAAGACAAAACAAAAAAATAAAGCTGTTTATTTCTGGGAAAGTTTATCAATCAACTCTGCAAAATGAATGAAGATACATCATTCTAGGTAAAGAAAAACAAAGGTAGACTGAAGGATACTAAAAATTAAATGGAGAAAAAGGGCGCAATCTTATGCTTCAGTTAAACTGTGAGAATATGTTTGGGAAATGTGATAGAAAATACATCTTTCAGCATTATGGATATGGAAATAATCCCATTCATTGCTTTGAAAATCAATAATAGATAGTCCATCTAGTATTTCTACTCAAGATAAAATTGTTACTCAGAATATCAGATTCGCATAATAGGTTCCCTGCAGCATGTATTGATAAGAACTTGAAATTCTGAAGTTGTAAATGGCATGACATTTTCTCACAATAGCGTAATTTTCTTTTTGTAAAGCTCATATCTTTCAGTCAACTCTAGCTGTTGAGCTACAGCATCATGAAGTTATGCTAAACGAAATATGGGTAGTTACATCAAAGGATCGAACTGGCTTTTCTAAAAACACTAGATATGTTTAAAAAATGGGCAAAATAAATTTCAGAAAATAATTTAGAGAATTTTATTTTAGAAACAAACTAACTGGCTCAATGAATATGGGAGCTATTTGCCTTTCTCTACATCAATTTTCCCTTTTTTGCCTGAATTTCAATAGAATTATATCAATACTTAGTAATATCTCTACTTACACATAATTTTTTTTCACTGAATATTGTAGAATCATTGAATAGTTTGGGCTGGGAGGGACTAACTCCCTGTCATGGGCGGGGACACCTTTTGCTAGACCAGACTGCTCAGAGCTTCCTCCAGCCTGGCCTTGAACACCTGCAGGGATGAGGTATCCAAACTACTCTGGGCAACCTTTTCCAATGCCTCACTGTCCTCAGAGCAAAGAACTCCCTGTGAGAAAAGACACACATTTTAGATAAATAGATAGATAACTATTCTTTCACATCAACTTTCTTTAACATCAGCTTTATATTTAGTGTCAGATTTTAGTTTGCAGTGTCTATTTTTTCTGTTTTGTTTTGTTTTTTCTCTTACTTCATTACATTAGTTTCCCTATCCTTACTTTGGAAATCTCTCTGCATTGCTGTATTCCTAACTTGGCTTTATTATTTCCTCATTTCTCTGCATTCCAGGTTTTCTTTGTAAATGTTCAAATTGTTTAAAAATTGGTGGACTCAGTTCTTTACCTTTCTATAACAGATCTACTTGCTAAATACAAATATTATCATTATTCTGGAAAAAAAATTGTTAGATACCATCTTGAGTTCTACTTCCAAGTTTAATAAAACAAATTTCATTTAAAAATATACTGTATAAACAATTAAGTATTAACTAATCTTAGCCTAGAACTTTGAACAGTATAGCAGATTACTTTGCTGCTTCTCCTTTTTATTTCTTTACCACAGCCACGTAAATATGAACTCTTTGCTTTCGTGGTTGGTTGGGGTTATTTTTGTTAAGAAAAAAGACTAGCCAATATTTTGTAAAGAACATTTTCTCCTAAACAATAATAAACAAAAAGAACCTAAAGCATTTCTTTAGGAAATAAGGAATTCTTTTTTTGGTTGTTGTATAATTTTAATTCCTGAAACTGTTTCTATTTTCTTGGATGTAGAAGAATTTTATTGCAAATATTGTAAAAGCTTTATGCAAATTTCATTTCAATTTCATTTTTAAAGTCAAAAGTAGGGAATAATCTTTAAAAAGTTGATTAAAGTCTAGAGAAACTATTGGTCTTTTTCACCACTCTTTTGTTTGTTTGTTTGTTTGTTTCGTATATCTATAATCACGGATTATTGATAAGGGAAGAAAGGTCTTAGTTCTTGCAAGTAATTTTGTGTCTAACTCCATTTCAGATGTGTCAGTGCAAGGTCACTAAGAAAATGTTTCCCATAGTACACCTTTTATTGGGTGCTAATGTATAATCTGTGTACAGGTGCTTATCTGTGCATAAAAGCTTACTGAGAAATTTGTCCCCAAAGAATTTTCAAGACAGAAATTTTAATGGTGCATTTTGTAATATTACTCCACAACCCAAAGTTCTTCCAGCTTTGTGACAAGAATATTTTAATCCTGTGAAAGAAGAATATCAGTATTTTCTTAGGAGGTAAATACAAGTTGTAGTGCTGTTCTTGGTATTGTAAAGAAAGCAGACTCAGCGGCTTATATTCATCACAGTTGGATAGCCAGTGCTTAAGTGAGTGACTTTTTTGAATTGTTCAGTATTGCAATGCTCACTTACTACTCATTAGCATCCTGAATCAGCCCCCTCTGAACTCCTGCTTTTGATTATTGATAAAATGTAGCATCTGGGGCAAGTGCATGAGTGCAGTGCAGCTCCAATTTAAGAACATGAGAGGAAATAGCTCTACAATCAGCTAAGCCTTTGACTGCAAAAGTAATTTATAAGGTTTGAAATTCTGTTGCTCTTCAGACAAGATATGGCTGAGTTGACCTCCTTTTTCTTGAGTGAGTTAAAAGTTTCTCTGTTGAACTTCTCCTGGCTTCTTCAAACAAACAAAAAAGGACCTGACCTTCTGCTGAAAGTGGCATATTACTTGTCAGTCCAATATCAAAGTGCTTATCAAAGGCTTCTGCCAGAGAGACTAAATAATTTTCCAGAAATATCTACAGTCTTTTCATCTTACCAAAGTGAATTGAGATGGACCTCTGGCTCCCAGAATGCTTTAAGAAATTTATTGTATGAGCTGTTCTGTAAGTGAAGTATGTAAATGGCTGGCTGTCCTTCTGGTAACTTTGAGAAATAAGTTGTAAACTGAATACAGACAGCTGCCATTTCTTCTCCTACCAAAACTTGTAATAAATGTCATGTTTCAGGCAGTATATAGCAATAAAAAGTGTTATTTCAGCATGTGGCCACCAAGTCTGAAATTTTACAGGGTGGAATAATGCAGGAAAGACTGTTTTTCAAATAGTTTGTACGTTAGATTTTCTAAGCACGATCTTCAGGAAAAAGAGTTCATCATTCAATGGTCATTTTCAGGCTTTGAGTTTAAATGTTGGTGAGGTGCACAAAATAAGAGATAAAGAGCAACATTTTCAGGGTTGTTCTGGAAATTCTTTTTAGTTTATAAGGCATTATTCTTCCAATAGTGCTGAAGTTAGGATCTCAGTAGCTGACTCATGTCAGCTATGCATGAGCTAAAAAAAAATGTAAGTTGGGTCAGAGAGTCTGCAGTTAAACGAGGTGGAAATTGCTACTTCAAATGTTTCATTCCAATTAAAATATTTACCAGTAATAAGAAGAAGCTATTAAAAGGATTTGAATGACAGAAAACAAAAAGTTTTGCTAAATAAAATTTTGAGAATAAAAGTAATATTCATTGCCCATAAACCATGTAAAATTTATTTCTTTTTCTTGTTATTTGACTGAAAACAAGACTATTTTATTATTTCACAAATATGAGTGACCTCTGGGTCAGACTAGCTGTGTCCTTCTTATGGAAAATCAACTTGGCTTTATCCTGAAAAGGCTTAGTAGCTCCTGCAGTTTTGAGTATCATTAATACTCACTGAAACAGAAATAAATCATACTGTGAATGTTCGGAACCTTTCAGGAAAGCATCTATAAATATTAAGGCTGCATATTAGAAGTCCTGCATTCTGAAATTTATATATGGTATGGATAAATCAAAAGTTGTCTTTATCAGCAGATAGATTGAATACTTCACCGATAGAAGAGCAATCATGAAACACATTTCAAAACTGAAAGAAGCAAGAGCTAAAAAAGTGAATAAAAGAAAAAGCATGAAGGAAAATATTCTCTCTTGTGTTTTGATGAAGGAATGAAAAAATGTCTCCTAAGGAGAAAGCTTAATACTCTGAAGAAATTTCTAGCAGATTAACAAAAATTACTGTACTGGTAGTAATGATATTTCTCTTTCAAAAGAATGAAGGTACTGTGAAAAAGGTTCAGAAAAGTGAGCTCAGAGTCTGTGGGCTCAATATCAGTCTTCTTTCTGTTGAACTTCTCGCTTCAGGAAAGGTATGAGCCAACTGAAAGACCACAAAAGGGATTAATTGGCAACACCTTTTACCTGTGGCTGAATGATTTGATTAGTGTACAGAATATGAGGAACAGATGACTGTATAAAATTAGTTTTCAGTTATGCAATAGGTTGTAAAGATGTAGGGTCTATTTTGTTCTCTGTTCCACAAGGAAAAAGGATAGGATGTGGTACAAAAAAACCCAGTACAAACAAGAAAGTAAATATTATAATAATAATAATATTGTTACTACTACTAATAATAATGTGTAGAAATGCAACAACTTGCAGAAAGCAAGGCATTGGATAAATTTTAGAAGAAAATGAAGGCAATCATCAGGCTAGAATAGCAGTGAAACTGAATGGCTGTGAAACTTGTAAAGTCTACTATCACTGAAAGAGAAAGAGAAAGAGAGAAAGTGAATGTTTTCTGAGATAGAAACTGAAGCAAATGACCTTCCAACATCACTTGTAAATATTTTTATAGGTTTAGAGGTTCTCTCCTGGTAACAGAAAGAAAAAGTATGACATATTAAACAGATTTTAGTGGTTTTGCCCTCTGCCCCAGCATATTAGAGTGCCCTTATTAACCAAAACAAATCTAAACTCTTGACAGGAAAAAAAGAAAAATTTCTCCTTGAAATGGTTCAAGTGATTTAACTTTCAATATTTTTTTTTTTGTAGACAATAGGTGCACGTTAGTCTGCTCTTAGCTTCTTTTCAATTATGGGATCAAAGCAAGAAAAAAAGCAGTCCTTTACTTTTCCACTGCAGGACTTCAATATAACAACTAAATATTCAGTCAGTAATCATCAGAGCTCATTTTGAGAGAGAGAAAACATAACAAGCGTTCTTTACAATTGTCTTAAAGAAGTCTTTGTTACTGAAAAGCCTTATAGAAATACTAAGGGAGGAAATGTGTAAGTCAGAGACTCAACTATCAATTATTTGTTTATTGAAGGACAAAAGCAGGCAAGTCTATTTAGGGAATACAAAGTAAGAGTACTTTCCCCATGTCTCCACCCCACAATTTTGGGAAATGTAATCTTGCTTCTTCCAATGAAATTAGAAAAAAAAATAAAGGAGAAACAACAGCTTTATTATCTTAATAGCATCCTAAATATGAAGGAAAAAATAACATTTTTTATGAGCAAAATCAGGACTACAAAGCTGTGATCTTATCTGGATTTTGAGTAATCATTTATTGCCTAAGTCATTTGGAAAAGTTCAGTTTTACTGTACTGGTTCCATCTAGCCCAGTCTAATAGCAGAGTCTTCTCAATAATCCATCCAAACTCTGTCTGAGAAATTCAGTACTTTGAAGTGTAATCTTCAATATCAGACCTCAAAATCAGTTCTTCTTCAGTGCACTATGAGATACAGGCAAAATTTTAAAATTTTGCTTAGGGAGATTTGAAGCCAGTTGATGGCATGTGAGTTGAAATAGGTAATGCAACTACCAGGGCTTAAAAATCAGGGGGAATGGCAAATCAGTGGGGAAAAAGACATGATGAAATCTTCAAACAGTAGAAAGATAATCAGAAAAAAACTGAGTAAGAAGTCTTCATTCATTGCCTAGAATACATTGTCTCTGTTGAAAATGGAAGGAAAGAATTGCCCCGCACTTACATAAAGTTTCTCTGTCTGTAGTACTAGTAGTGGTAGTAGTAGTAGTAAAAATACACCAAACTGAAATATGAGAATATGTAATACAAATAATAATCATATTACAAATCCAAAACAAAGCAATTTAAAAAAAATGTCTACTAGTATCTAAAAATAAGGAGCAATTTTGGGGTTGAAAATGTCATTATATTTCTTAATTATGCAATCCTTTTATTGAGAGGTTAACAATTTAGCCTTTTTTTACATACTAAGAAGTTTACTCAGAAGTCCAAAATCAAATGTTTTAATATTTAATTACCCTTTGTCATCACACAGTAGAGAGGGCAGGAGGAAGGTGAGGTTACTAAAGCAATAAATACCTGTAAGATTGAGAATCAGGAAAATATAGCACTGGAGAACACTGAAACAAGAATAACAAACTAAAATGTCTGATAAAATCGCTGTGATTTGGAAAAAAAACTTTCCTGAAATCTGAGTTAATTAAAAAAAAAAAGAATCTAAGGTCATTCTGTATAATTTTGTATGTTTTATATAAAAATATAACTTATTTATGGATATTACTAACATTATTTTAACAAAAATAATTTTGTAACTGAAACATTATGCCATGAAAGGTCTCAGAATATTGAATCTGCTCTACTGAGTCCACTTAATTGTTTGTATTTTTCAAACAATTTTGTTTGAATCAAACAATATTGTTTGTATCTGTCTACTTTTCCCTCAGATAGGGTTGAAAAAGTCTGAGTAAAACAAAGGCATAAGTAATTATCTACAGAAATTTCTTACTATTCCCTAGATCAATTGTCATCTTGGAATAGAATTGTCTCTGTGTGTGTGTGTGTGTGTGTGTGTGTGTGTGTGTGTGTGTGTGTGTGTGTGTAGAATAATAACCTGTTTGCTAGAGCATCTTATTTTAATTGCAGTAGTTTAAAATATACCTGGTTTTGATTTTTATCAAAGTTGCAATTTGAGGATCCAATAAAATGGACAACAATACTAACACAAAAACACAATACCATAGGTAATTTGTATATGTGAATTGAATTTTTATTTGCTTCACACAAATAGTTCTGGATGTCACAGTAATGACACTAATTTATTAATATTGATTCAAGGTGCACATATCAAGGCAATACCAAGCACAAATGCAGGCTGGGAGAAGAATGGATTGAGAGCAGCTGAAAGGAAAAAGACTGATTGACAAGAAGTTCAAGATAACCCAGCAATGCAGACTGGCAGCCCAAAAATCCAACTTGATTCTGAACTGCATCAAAAGAGGGGATGCCAGCAGGGCAAGGGAAGTGAGACTGCCCCTCTACTTTGTTCTGGAGAGACCCTACCTGGAAAGCTGCATCCAGCTCTGGCTACAACATGAGGACATCAACCTGTTGGAGCAAGTCCAGAGGAGGGCCATGAACATGAGCAGAGGGTTGGAGCAACTTTCCTAGGAGAGCTGGGCTATTTTGCCTGAAGAGAAGGCTTCCAAAAGAAAAGCTCCCTTCCAGTACCTTAGCAGGGCCTACAAAAAGCCTGGAGGTGGACTTTTGACAGGGGCATGTAGTGACAGGACAAGCGGGAATAACTTTAAACTGAACAAAAGTTGGTTTAGGTTAGATATTAGGAACAAATTATTTTTGGTGAGAGTGTTGAGGTATGGAAACAGGGCCCAAAGAAGTTGTGCCTCATCGCTGGAAGCATTCAGGGACAGGTTGGATGGGGCTTTGAGCAACCTGGTCTCATGAATGGTGTCCCTGCCCATGGCACAGGGTTTAGAGCTGGATGATCTTTAAGGTCCCTTCCCATCCAACTGATTGTGTGACGCTATTATTACAATACATAACATATAGAATTATGTATTATTATAAGTACATTACAGGTATAAAAAATGGTCCATTGTGTCCATCTGTACTGATGTCAGGGCTTGAAAAAAAGCCCTTTCTTTTTTTTCCTGTTTTGCTTTTCTTGAATAATCAGAAAGCTATTTAGAAACAAGTAATAAAATAGCTTGTAGTAAACACGTTGGACTTAAAATTATGTTACTTAAAGTGGTGAAAGACTTGGACCGCTACTTATTCCCTTAGTGGGAGGGAATGTCTTGGTGCCACTGAAGTCAATAGTATCTTTGCTATTCCTTTCAGGTACAGCAGGAATTCTCCAATAGTCATAGATCTTTGGAAAGTCCTATGACATGAATATTATGTCAACAACCCGACCAATTTTCTTATTATTATTTTCTCTTTGAAGAAGGAGCTTGATTGTTTCTTCTTCCATGTCAGAGACATATTTCCTTGGATATGACACAGCTTAGACGAAATATATTGCACATGGTAAAATGCAATAGAGAATTAAACCACTTCAACCTTGGAAATCACTTACCACTTTTGAAGGTGATAAAGTCAATGCTAAACCCATTGTAATTATTATCTTAATTAATTTCTGGCACAACTTTGTCTAGCTTGAAAAATCATATTGTCTAGCATGTTCTGTCCTTGAATGTTTACTTTTCAAAAAAATGTGTCCACTTCTAAACCAAATTTTACTTTTTTTTCTCTTTTTCAGTATATGAGATTTTTAGGAAAAAAAAAAACCCTTAGACACATTTTTATAGAGTTAAGGGGTAAAGGTCTCTGAAGACAAAACCCACAAAAATCCAAAACCTACTTCAGTTTATCAGAGTTTATTTAATCTTCAGCCTTATTCTCTCAAATTCACATTGTTTAACGGAAAAAGAGACAATAAAAAATTTACCCCAGTGTATGTGATGGGTCCAAAAGAAGAGTGGAGATGGGAGAGGGAAAAAAGAGGCAAAAAAAAAGTTTTTTTGATTTTTTTCATTCACACATTCCATCATAATAAGAGATTGTCAAAATAATAAGAGATGGACAAAGACGAAATCTCCTCATCCATCTTTACCATTATTCCAGATAGATTCCATACATTTTGTTGCATGTGTTATGGTTTTGATAACTATCCATTGATTAGTTCTTTTAGTTAGCTGGTTCTTTGAGGCAGTGACATTTTTAGTTTCTAAATTACACTATTATTTTAATATAATTTTTAAAAAAAATCTAATTATTTTCTCTTCTCTTTATGAATTAAACAACAAGAGGAGGTTGTTTGTTTAACTATGTTCCACCATGAGTTTCTTCTAAGGTCTAGAATTCACTCAAGAAAATATGAATCTACATTTCCTTTTTCTTCTTACTATAGATCTCAAGTATATGGAGACTTCATTTCTCTGGATACTGCACACTGATTATCATTGCCTATTATAAATAGTACTCACTTTTATACCAAAGAGACCAAAAATGTCTTTTTCATTTTCTTGTCTATTTTTTAAATCTCAGAAAAGAGTCACAGTATGCTTTTTATCATTATTATTTCCCAGAGAGTGCTAGATATGATTCTGTAATGACTGCTACTATTTAGTGCTTTAACCGCAGTTACTGTAACTCTAGCCACCAGTCTCTCTGGATTACTCAAGACTAAATGACTTAGGACTGTTTCACTTCCCTTGAGCTATTTTAGCAAATAGCTAAAGGGGTTGAGAAAATAGCTAAAGGGGTTGAAAAAATGTCTTCTCAGAACTCTCTTATATTCTGACATTAAGCCAGTATGAATTTGAATAAGTGTCATCACTTATTTAAAGATAATAGATATTTCCAGAAAACTAAACACACAGGATCTTTTTTAACCAATGTTGAAGAAAATAGCCCAGATACAGATAAACTTCAGTTGGTTCCCCACAGCAGTGTATATAAAAATAAATTAAAAACCAAAGGGCAGGACTGTTTTATCATAACATGTGGGAATACTGGACAGAGTTCATTGGCATGTGGAAGGAAGCCGCAGTCACAGAGGGCCCAAGAGGGAAGAAATAAAAACATTTAAAGAGCAATTCAGAAAATGTGTATGTTAGAACAGCATTTCTTTGGGTTTCACCTGTTTGATTAAAGGCATATTCATACACATATGAATTTGTGTTTGTTCTCCTGACTTAGAGACATTTTTCTGAATTCACCTACTGACATCATGCAGTTTCTTTAGATGACAGAAGCAAATTAGCATCCAGAAAACTATTCAGATGCCACATGGCCACAGTTTAACGTGTGCTTAAAAACACGGATCAAATTATTGAGTCCTTGTACACATCCACCTAGCTTGAATTCATTAGATAATTCTAGTGAACACTGGAAAAAAAAGCTGAACACAAGTGCTTCCTATGAGGAGGAGGCCTGCTGCAAAGCAGTGCCAGTTAGATGTGTACAGCCTGTGCTGTGCTAGTGCCTTATATATGTGTAGGGGAAATAAAAGATCAGCAGCAAAACAGACACAGATGAGCTGCTAACAACTTCTTTGCAACGCAACTATGGAGGGAACGAAGGGGTAGCAGGAATCTCAGTATCAACTTCTAAGAGGCTTATAGGATGTGGAGAAAACCAAGGAAGTTGTCTTGGAGTGATGTGATTAATGAGGTCCTCTGCATCTATCTATCCAACTTAGACAAGCAGTTTGCCGTGAAGATGCAGCAGCAGTAGTGCCTAATCATGGGAAATATCCAGCATGGGCATCCTACACCCTGTAGATGTATGAGCTCATCGTGGGACTTCCGCATGACCTATCATGGAGTTGCCTAAGAAGGATGATGTTTTCTTTTCCTGTGGATGCTGGACCTCTGAATTTCAGAATTACTAGTCTGTGGACAAAGAGGAAAAAAAAACCTTGATTTTCACAGCGGATATGACACAAATTTAGGGAAAGCACTGCCCCAATTTTTGGAGAAGAATTCCTATCCCTCCTGTGTGACTTTGTTGTTTCTTTAAAAACAGTATTTATAAATGTTCAATATAAATTGGAAGCCATTGTCCCTTGTGCTGTCACTTCATTGCTAAATGTCTCTCTCCAGTTCCCTTGCAGGCCATCTTTAGGTATTGGGAGGATGCTATCAGTTCTTTCCAGGACCTTTTTTTTTCTCCAGTTTCATGAGATCTTGTGGCTGGATGGGCAGTGTTCTCTTTTGTTTGGCTCCTCTCTAGATTGTGAGTAAGTACATTTGAATTCTTGTCATATTAAATTGCTTTAATTTAAGTGTTCTCGTTTTTTCTCATACAATTTATCTGAATCTTTAAATTGTAAAACTTTAATTTCTCTCTAGTTAATTAAAAACAAAAACAAAAAAAAACCCTCCCCAAAACCCAAACAAATAAAATCCACTGCCAAAAAAAAAAAAGGCAAAAAATCTCTAATTTGCTGGACAGGTCTTAGTCTCACAGTTTCTGGGTTTTCTGATTCCTTGTTTTGGCCATTTCTCATTTAGCCATCATACACCTCTCAATAGGTTGTTCCCAGAGTTGTCTAATTCAAAATAATTCAACTATAGAAGTGAATGGGAATAGAAGGGGTTGAAAGTGGGTGTACACAGCTATGCTTAGCAGTGTCAGGTTAGTTAAAATTTCCCTTTTCAAAATAGATATTCTACTTTTCAATATTTCTTCAAACATTGGCAGTCCGCATGAGTGGGGAGTGCCTTATGAAAGATCCTATTCTTCCCTCTCTACCTCACTTTCTTTCTTTCTTTTTTTCCTCTGCCCCTCCCCTTCCCCACTTCTGTTATTTGTTCTGATCTGGCAGGACCAGAATAAAAATTTCAACTTTCCCCAGCTAGCTCTACTATTTCTTCACCTCCTTAAAGCTGATTCTTATATTTTGAAATTTGACATGTTCAAAAGGCTGTAATTATCTTATTACATTAAAAGAATTTCTGCAAGTAATCATCTACTTTTAGTCATAGATATCTGGTGCCCTTTACAAATAGTTTATTCTTTTCTAAAAAGCATTAGAATCATTAAAATGTCTTCCAAAGGCAAAAATTTGAGGGTTAGTAGCATTTTCATATGCATAATTATTTTCTTATCTTGACCATATCCTTAAATTCCTAATGAAATTTATAAATGATGCCAACATTTTTAATTATATTATTAATATATTTTTCACTGTCTTTCAGGCAGTACTTTTGACTTCCTAAATTCTACTTTAAGTGTATTGTTGATTATCTACATGTATACATAATTTTCTCTCTTGGTTACTAATCATAATCTTAAACATGCTGCGCTCCACAGAACTCGTAATATAAAGCTTGTCAGATGGAATTCACATTAAGAACACAAATTTCTTGAGATCAAATGATATATGTTACATTGAGAGGAAGAAATCTTTATGCAAAATTATGATTAAAACCTTTAAATTATTTTCTCTGCCTCTCTTGATAACTAGATTTGCAATTTACTTTCTGTCTTGGTTATGCTCTCAGCAGGTTATTAACAATTAATTAGCAATATATCTCCAATGCTCTCTGCGCTCCTCTACTAATTGCACGGCACCAGGATGGGACTCCATTTGGTAAATAAAATGCAGCCATAACCATTTGTTTCTAGATGAGACATATACACAGTTTACATATATTTTTCATGTTATATTCCAGCCTTTACTCAGATGTACTGCTAGGAGACATAAAGACTATTTATGAGCTTTGGGTGAAGCTATTCAAATGTTCCGCAACATATAGAAAATTTAATAATTTTGCTTGTGTCATACCCCTCTCATCATTTCCCTTAAGTTTTTTATCTCTCTTTCATTTTCATTCTATATCAGGTATCTTGTTCTCTGCATTAACAAAGAAACTAGTAAAAGTGATCTCCCAAGCAACTGCTGGATTATTAAAATAAAGGCACAAAACTGCAGATTCTGAGCAGGGTCAAATGAAAAGACACCAAAAGTAAAGCAACCAGATGTTTTTTGTACATTACATAAAAATATAAATAAATACATGTGTGATCAACAATAAAACCTACACTGCAACATCCCCCCAAAAATAATATTTAATTTACAAGATATTGTATTACAGGAGGGAAATTGCACAAGATAATAGACTTTTTCTTTTCTTCCTGTTAAATTATCATCACCCTTTCCTCTATATTCTTTGAGTTATATAAAACCACTTAATCTTCAACCAGACCAATTTTTGTCTCTTTAGTAACAAGAATAGTAGAAATAGAAATATATGAGTTGAAATATATGCAAATAGTGCAGAATTCTATATATGCAACAATGATTTGTAAATATCTCTTGTGTTAAGGTCATCAGGCTACAGTAACTATGATCAGTTTAAATAAATAATGATAAGATATTGAATTTGTTTTAATTTCACTTATCATACCTTTAACACATTACATTTTTTCTTATGATATTTATTCATTGGTCCTCTTCAATTCATGTTTTGTCTCCTATATATTGAATTCAATTGCATTTATTTAGTTGATATCAAACCCTTCACATTTTTCAATAATAAAAAAGAGTGATTGAAAGAAAGGCAAAATACTTGGATATGAATGCTGGTATACCAAACCAAGTTGAACTGTGTTAACTTGCATGTGACTTCAAAAAAAAAAATCCAGAACATCCCAAATTTAGAATTCACAAAAAATTTAATAAAAAATCCTTTTTTTATTTAAAAAAGCCGCTTAAAACAAAACCCCATAAATACTAAATACATGAAGTTACAGAAAAATTTGACATCTGAAACCTTAATATGAAATACAAAGAGCACACAGATGACTCTTGTGACTCTTGTAGCAGCTTATTTTCTGTTGACCCGTTTTTTGTATTTAAAATCAAGTGTAATTAGTCACCTTTTTTATTAATGAGAAATTTTAATTTCCATACTTTTGCCTCAGGCCATTGACTTTCATGCTAAGTCTGTTCTTCTGGAAACATTATAGGTTTCTGCCCAAAGTACACAAAAGAAGATCAGCAACTTCAAATACATTTAAAAGTCTTAGCACTCTAATATGTCCAGGAAAACAGAACCTATCTCTGAAGTGTTTTAAAAATTCTAGCACTTGGGAATCTTCCTACATGACTTTCTAAAGAATGATAACACCCAAAGTATAACAAGTATCTCTGCAATCATAAAACCAGCTATTGAACAGATTTTTCTAAATTTCCTAATTTTTTAAAAAGTAATTTGTACTTTGTCATAATTCTCTGCACAAATAAAGCTGCTCAATTATTACAAGGCTTTTAAGAATAGGATTTACACTTTCATTTTCACATCCTGGACTCCTGAGAAGCCCATGGAAGTTCAATTTCAATATAATTTGAAAAAATTTATGAGGCAAAATCCTGGTTCCACTGACTTCAAAGATGACAGGATTTCACCTGCAGCCTTCTCAGCAACTTTGTCGAGTGCTTTTTTTACTTCTTTAGCAGTAACACAGCACATTTATCCCAGACCCTACAAGCAGAGCACAGAAATCTCAAAGAAAGCTAACATTTTGGCTATTACTTGAAGCTGTTTGCAAAGTTTCTATAAAAAGCAACTATATAACAAGGCTTTCATGTTAGCAACTTCCCAGAATCAATATCCTAATGTATCCTCAAAGCAGCCATGGATTTATGTTATTTCTTCCCTGTAGATCTTCCTTATTTTTTCTGTGTCTTTCAAAAAACTTATTTTACTCACTCTATTAAAATTATATACTCACTAAATTCTTCATAACATTGCAATTGACCATCTGAGTAATTATACTTGATGAAATTATTAAGGAAATATTGGAAGCTGTCAACAGACCAGGTTCTAAAACTCAAGATATGCACCTTGCTTAAATGAAATTAACTTTTGATCTCCAAGACAGATTGAGATGACATTGAAAACCCATGTTCTGTCAAAAGTGTCGTTCATATTTTGTTTAACTTACATAGAAGTGGAAAACTTATTTTTAGTTTATAGAGCATTACTTTATACAGGTCAACTTCCACCTCTCACCAATCGCTCCCATACATTAATGAGCTCATGACAGAATACAGTGGCTACAATTTTAAATTTGTGCAATTCAGGATGTTAAACAAGATGATGAATTCATTATATCTGGCCTTAAAAATTATAAATTATAAATAAGCTTAGATTTTCATGCATATACTGCTGTATAGATATACTTCTAGTATGTTTAGAAGAGAAATTAGAAAATAAAAAATATTTATTTGAATGAAAAGCAATTTTCCCTCAAATACTATTTACAGAAAT
>VXBU01006435.1:67078-100867 GCA_013400315.1 Bombycilla garrulus
CAAAGAGAATGTCTGAAGCCTTTATTTCTTTGCTAAATGTGTCACTTATTCCTCATGAACATTCAGAGGGTCACAAAGTTTAATTTATTTTTTTTTTGTATATAAATATAGGTATTTGAATATACCTTCAGACAGCAAATTTAATGACAAGCTAATAGGTTACCAGGTATAGCACCACATTTTCATTTTATAGGAAACAAAATTTACTAGCTAGTTCTATCAATGCCATTTTTCAAAATGCTTCTTATTTTAATGAACGAAAATGTTTTCACAAGGTCTGGGAGTAACAGCAGCATTCTGTTATTAAATTCATGGTGATGAGGACAACTTGCTGAGAAGGGGAAGAAAGAAAATATCACTGTATCATGAGGAAGGACAGAAAGAAGGATCTGAGGAACTGAATGACAGTAAGTCTCGCCTCAGTCCCTAGGAAAGTGATGTAGCAAATCACTGTGGAAACCATTACTGAACAAGAAAAGGACAAGGTGGTTGTGTGGCATGGATTTTTGAAATGGGAATGGTGTTTAATCAAAACCAATAGCTTTCTACAGTCAGGTGAGTGATATGGATGAGGACACAACAATAAAGGTTGTTTATGTTAACGTCAGAAATGCCTTTGAAACTTTCTCCAGTGAAATCTTCACAGACAAGCTGACAAAATATGTTCTACACAAACATAGTGAAGTGGACGGAAAACTAGAAGAACTTCCAGGCTCAGAAAATTGCAATCGGCTGTGTAAAGAGCAGATGAAACCCAGTCACCAATGTTGTAGCCCAAGTGCTGGTACTGGCTTCAATACTTCTAACATTTTATTTACATTGTGAATTCATAATGATTTTTTTTTTTTTTGTATCAAAACAGTTATTGTAAAATGAAGAAAAATTATGTAAAAAAATTTGATTAAATTATTATAAAAACATGTATTCTGCAAATTCTACGTATCAGTCCTGAAAATGGTCAGACATCATTAAAATTATTTTCAAAATAAACTGTTTACACACTTACCATTTACTACTTAAAAAATCATACAAAGCAACTTAATTCATAACTATCGTCTGATGCAGATGGGGGAAAATTCACATCACATCATGTATTTGAGAAAACTCCCTACATATTTCTGTTATATTCTGTACAATGGCCTGTCTGTAGAAGACAATCATGTTTTATTTATGCTTAAGAGTTCACTGTAAGAAAGAAAATACTAGTATCTTACTGCATTGCACCAATGTTCTCAAAGTTTCTAAAATTACTTACCTTCAATAATTCAAACATGACATCTCATTCCTTTACTTTTTTGGAAATGTATTGTGTTGAGTCTGAAACTAAACAGTATTACACCCGAAAGCCAAAGCATAACCTTCTTAGTTTTTGACATCTTTATGGGCACAATTGTTTTCATTGGAGACAGGAAGAAAAGTTTTCTGAGTAGAAAAGGCAGATTTTGTTTTATTTGTTCCTGATTCTCATGGGTAAAGCTGTGAATGACTGAGGTTTATGACACAGTTTCCTAAGTATATTCCTGTAAGGATATACATATAAGCTTTTTTGAAGTCAAACCCCAATGGAAAAAAGTATGTCAGAGGATATTAGAAAAGCTGGCTATTGTTCATAATTGATTTTCAAAATAAAATCAAAACTCAACAAAACCACACAAATGCAGTGAGTTTAAAGGTCAGACTTATTCTTTTTCTTTTTTCTTAAAATATCTAACTTTTTTAAAAGTATGGAATATCAACATATTTTGACACTTATTCTCTTCTGATTTACCCAGAAAAAATTGCAAGAACAACTTAAAGATCAATAGCCCTACTATTGTAGCATCTGAAACATATTATACCCCATAAAAGATATCTGACTCCATATGTTAGGCACTGATAGTTAAACACAGTATAAAAACAATTTGTTAGAATACATTGTAGAAGGCAAGAAAAACAATTGTTTACTTTCACTGGCAATCTTATAGTCACAGCAGTTTGTGTTCTTCTATCCTGACAGTGGAAAGAATTCACTGATTTGTTCATATCTAGCAACACTTACTAGAACTTTGTGCTGCTTTCACAAAGAGAATATCACGAATGCAGCTTCCAGTTCTACCAGATTGCTTGTGAACAAGGGAATGAGGCACATACCTGTACCTGGCTTGCACTTTCCAAAATGAATAGGTAGCTTAGTAAAAGAAAGAGAAAAGTTAAACCTATAGGATACCAGCTACAATGCAAGGCAATGCGTAATTTTGATGCCTGGTGTCATTCCTATTGTACTTCACAAATGTTAAGTACTTAGTACTTTACCTCAGCTTCACAGGAAACTAAGGGGAAAAAGTTAATGACTTGGCAATAAAGGATAGAGCACGAGATATATGGCTTGAGTGCAGAAATTTGCTTTGTGTAAACTAATAAATCATGCTGTTCATAAGTTTTTTAGATGCCAGTAGATCTCGGAAAGGCTTGGAACTCAGTTGGATGTGGCTGCAGCACTAGGTTTATCAGGTTTGATTTAGCAACCTTGCTTCCAAATTCTATGAACTGATCTGGCAGACCTCCAAAAATCAAGTCAATGTTTGTCAGTTATTTTCATACATGCTGAAGAAGAGATCAGGGGAAGTGTAGAAGACAGAGCACAAGAAGGGAAGACTAATGTCTGATCTTCATAGAAGACAGATTATGAACAGTTGTGTTAGATTGCATGTCCAGATTTTCTTCACATGAAAGATGAGATAGGATGAGACTTATCTTGATATTTCTGGATCCTCAAAATTAATTGCATACAAGAAGGGGAAAAAAGGGGGAGGAGGAGAGGAGAGGAGAGGAGAGGAGAGGAGAGGAGAGGAGAGGAGAGGAGAGAAGAGAAGAGAAGAGAAGAGAAGAGAAGAGAAGAGAAGAGAAGAGAAGAGAAGAGAAGAGAAGAGAAGAGAAGAGAAGAGAAGAGAAGAGANAAAGAAAAGAAAAGAAAAGAAAAGAAAAGAAAAGAAAAGAAAAGAAAAGAAAAGAAAAGAAAAGAAAAGAAAAGACAGGAGAGCAGAAGAGAGAATGAGACACAATAAGTACAGATGAGAATGCAGAACTGATCAATTCAGCCTTTATATTTCAGCTCATTATATTATCATGTCTAGGCATGTTATTTAAACAAATGAACAATTAAAGAACTTAAAAAATCATAAAATACACAAGAAAAAAGAAAAAAAAACAAAACAACCAGAGAGGTCACTTACTATTAGTAGCACAGTATTTCTCTTTACTGTATCAATACTGCGCATGAGTGTTGTTATCAGGTGAGTGAGTGAGTTCATTGGCAGTATAAGAAGAGAGAATTTTCTGATATGTTCTTATGGGAAAAATTAAGCAGAACTTGAATCACATTTTCGCCCTGCATATGGCTGCAAGAGTACTGTGATATAATTTAATGAATTCGATTTTCACTAAGATTACAGCTTCTTTAACCTATTAATTGTCAGTTAAGTAGAAAAAGGACATAAATACTGGGTTCCAAATCATTCTTCCAGTACAGCAAAATGCAAGCTGCCATTTAAATATTTCTGCCAGCAGCTTAATAGCAACAAATTTCATTTTTTTCTCAAGGTTAGAAAAACATTTTCTGAAAATTTTGGATACTGATCATAAAATATGTTGTTTTCTTTCCTCCTCCACAGTAAAATTACTTGTTTTCATCAAGATTACCTATATACTAATGAGTCTTATTCTAAACAATAAAAAATATTTTAAAAATCTAACTCTCCATTGCATTTTCTATAAAGTTTAATCAATATTTGTTTTAAGGTCAAGCACAACAGTGTTTCCAGAGAGGAAAAAATGTTAGAAAATCAGCAAGAAATGTCAAATGTAATTTTAAGAATCAGCCTCTGTGCTCAAAATTTATGTATGATTTATATTTAATGTTTTAGTCTGTAATTCCTAGTTTCTACATGCCTAAATTACTCCCTGAATTTAAAGCATATCCTACGTTACATCTCAGATCAATGGAGAAAGATAAATGAGGCTCCTACTCCTTCATTGGAACCATATAAATCTTTTTTGTTTGAATTGTTTAGTGTCTAACATGAGGAATATAGTTGTTTTTCTGTTAATTTTCAATCAGTGGCAAATAAAACCTGGCCATGGGAACACAGAGTTAACAGGTAGACATACAATAGAATTACAGAACCATGGAATAGTTTGGGGTGGAAGGAGTGTTTAAAGGTCAACTTTTCTAACCTCCCTGAAATGGGCAGTGACATATTCCACTTGACCAAGTTGCTCAGAGCCCCATCTTGTATGACATCAAATATTTACAGGGATGGGGCATTCACAACTTCTCTGCACAATCTGTTCCAGTTTCTCATCAGATTTATAAAAAAGCTCTTCCTCATATCTAAACAAAATTGAGCCAGTTCTCGTTTAAAACCATTTCCTCTTGTCCTATTGCAACAGGTCCTGCTACAAAGTTTGTCCCCGTCTTTCTTATAAGGACTCTTTAAGTATGAAAAGGCCTCAGCAAGGTCTCACTGGAGCTTTCTCTTCTCCAGGGTGAACACACCTCTCTCTGCCTTTACACCTAGAAGAAATGCTACAACCCTCCAATCATCTTCAGGGACTTCTCTGGACCCACTCTAACAGTCCTTCTAATGTTGAGGTTCCCAGAGCAGGATGCGATACTCTATGCGGTGTCTCATGAGAATAACAGAGAGGGGCAGTCATCTCTATCAGTCTGATGGTGTCTTGGTTTTGAAAGACAGGTGCCTGCTAAGGAAGGCAGGAGCTTCTCTTGGAATAGAAAATGGAAACCCCCTCCTTCCAAATTATTAAAAGGGGCTCTCAGGCAAAGATATGAGGATAGGAATAACAGTTCTTTAATATGTATAAATAAAATAAAGTAAAACAAAAGCCAACAAACTACAACCTAATAGAGAAATTAGAATAAGATGTAGTAGTAAACAAAAAAAACCCAAAACCTGACAGTTAGAATACAACCTGACACTCTGTCAGTCAAGGTGCTGGTAGCAGTCCAGTTTGATGGCCACTCCAGTAGTCCTCCTGGAGTGACAGTTGGTTCTGTTGAAGCAGAGATCCTGTAGAAGAGCAGAGTGTTTTTTCTAATGGTTTAGTGGTGATGTTGAAGGGTTTGGTCCTTCCTCTGGGAATTTAGTGGGAGAGAAAGCTGGTCCTCTGGGAATTTAGTAGAAGGCAGATGCCTGTTTTGTCTAAACTCCCAGATTATATCCAGGTGGGAATGCTTGGCTCCTCCCCCTGGGCGGAGCTTCTCACAATGGGCTGATGTCATTCTATGAATCATGTGGTGGGTCCTTAATGGCCCATTAAACAGGAAATGGCTCCTGGAGGGAGTTATCTATGACTCATGGGGTAAGGCATTGATGGCCCATTAACAGGAGATAGTCCAGGGGAGGAGGCAAGGAAAACACTGCCCCTCCTAGTTTTAACAGTTCATGAAGATGGAGATAGAATATAGAGACCTTCTGAAATACTTTTACATTGTAACCTAGGACAGATGGCCACTCTTCTTTTGATTCAGCCCAGAATACAGTTGGGCTCAAGTCATACTTGGCAGGGCTGCTCTCAGTCCATTCATCCTCCAGCCTGAATTGGTACCTGAGGTTTCCCTGAATCAGGTATAGAACCTCGCAGTTGTCCTTGTTGAACCTCGTGATGTTCCCATGAACTTGCTCCTCAAGCTTTTTGGGATCTCCCTGGCTGACATCTCTTCTTTCCAGTGTGTCAACTGCACAACACAGCTTGGTGTACTCTACAAACCTGCTGAGAGTGCACTTAATCCCTTTGTCATTGATGAAAACATTAAATAGTACTGATCTCCATATGAACCCCTGAGGGGTACCACTTGTCACCAATCTTCATCAGAACAAATCTCAAAATTTATTTTGTACACAACTTTCAAAAAATCACAGAATAGCCTAAGTTGGAAGGGACCTTTGGAGTATACCCAGTCCCACCACTCTTCTCAAGGAGGGCGGCCTAAAGCTGGCTGCCAAGGATCTTTCCCTAAAACTGTTCAAGTATCTTGGTGGGAGAAGGATCCCCAACCCAGGCAACTTGTGCTAAGTGACACAGTGAAAACATTTACTGATATTCAGATGTAACCTTCTTTGTTTCAGTTTGCACCCATTACCTCTTGTCCTGTCACTGGTCACCACTAGAAAGAGTCTGACTCTGTGCTCTACAAATCTTTCCTTTAAGTATTTATGCACAGTGAAAACATTCCACCTGAACCTTCTCCTCTCTATGCTGAACAGTCCCAGACCTCTCAGGCTTTCCTCATAAGAGATACGTTCCTGTAGCTTCATCATCCTTGTGACTCTTTGGCATTTCACCTGTACTAAGGAGCCCCAAACTGGACACAGCAATCCAGCTGTGTACGGGGGGAGGATACCTACCTTGACCTGCTGGCCTCACTCGTCCTAATGCAACCCATTAACCTTGGTGGCAATATGGCTGACACACGTTCAATTTATTGTCCACCAGTGCTGCCATGCTGTTTCCTGCCAAGCTGCTCTCCAGCTGGGCTGTTCCCTGCATATATTGTGCTGAGTTGCTCTTCCTCATATGCAGGATTTTGTGCTTTCAGGGTGCACTCTACCATGAACATAGCTGTTGCAGTGTACCCCTCAAGGGATGGTGTGGTCAAATTTGGAAGGGATTTGAGGTTCCCTTTGTCTCCCTTAAAAGGTGAAAAAGTGAGAACCTTCTTTCCCCACTTGGATGTATTCTGAACCAGGACACCTCATAGGACCCCCTGGACTTCACATGAAACCTGAAGCTATCTGGTTGGATGAGTGCCAAAGGTCCTGCCTGGACAGATACTACTAATAGCATTGAACAAAGGAACCTTGTAGCATTTTTGGGGTGTTTTAATGAGACAAGGACCTCCTTGCCTCTGGCATGGCTTTTTCTCTGTAGAGTTGGTTATTTTCACTGTTAATAAACCTTTTTTGTTTCTAACACTGCCTTAGATGCCAATCCCACTTATTTTACGCCATTGGGGATTGCAGGACAAAACCCAAATGGTGATAAAACTTCTGAGAGCTTATAACATGTGGCTCAAAGAGTATTCTATCAGAAAGCCTCTGAATTTGTGATTCTAGGATATTTGAATCATGGCAACAAAAATGACAGGTATGAGTGAATATGTAAAGGATCCCCTGACACTCCTTCAATAGTGACTGAAAGCAAGATGAAATAGCACTGTTCACTTCAAGTTACTCTAGATACTTTATTTGTGGAACCAAGATTGAGTCTGTGTTCAGATTGAGAATGTAGACATATAGATTTTTGCATCTACATTTAAAAGTTAGCATATGAAAAATGTTTTTAAATTCTCACTGTATTCAATGCACATGAATTTAGGTGTGAATTCAGTTGCTGAAGCATAGGAACTGGAGGAACATTGTATGACTTAGTGCATTCCATCTGGCCCTCAGGTCCTTAACTAAAAGGGTACATGTCTGCTGTTAAGCCTGCCACATACCTGCCAGATTTATGTGGATATTTCAAGTATTTAGGAAGTTGAAATAGCACTTAGTATTTATGTTTAGGCAATCAAAACCCTCTTTATATATTCACCATGCATAATAGTGCCTTAGACATTTGGCTTGCCTGTTAAACCTATATTAGGTTTAATTGGACATGACTAAAGAATAATTAATGTGCTAATGAAGGTGATGTGTTAATGGGAATTAGTATGAATTAGTGCATGAACTCTTCAATGCAGTCTTTGGAGGCTGTTTACAAGACACAGGATTGCTGAGATTGTGAATTTGTTCTAGACTCCATGGACAGAACCCCTAAACTAAAATATTCTATATGTCTAGTTCAGCAAAGTGTTTATGAAATGCTACAAAAACATTATATCTATAAATTGTCTAAATATTAAAAATTTAGTTGTTCTCCCACCCACTTTCATGTGTAAGTTTATTAAGCTTAATCTAAGTGCGTCAAATTAAGCATCCTTTGTGCTCAAGTGACTTCACAAAATTGCACATCCAAACATTGCAGGTTGGCTTTCAGCCCCCTTTGAAATTCTGGTTGACTGAATTTCACATTCTGAGTTGTCTTGCTTCTGCTGTTTAATAAAACATACGGACACGTTGTTCCACAAGATAAATTCTGGTTTACAACTGAATTCCCAAGAAATATTTTTTAAAAGTGTCTGGGGGAGAGCAAAATGAGACAGTAGCTGGATGAGTGACAAGAGTTCACCACTTGTCTCTTCGTACTTGAGGATCTTTTATCATCTCACCACAGCAGGACTACAAGTGTTTTCACAGGGACTTTTATTTCCGTATCTGCTTTGACTGCCTTTACATTACAACACTAGATAGATAAGGAAAATAAAAATCTAGAAACATCCCAGTAGGAAAGATCAGTGAGTACTACTCTGAGACAGTAGGAGTATCTTAAAACACATGCTTTGTTCATAGCAACTAACCATCCCAAGAGCGCTGCTTGACTGTGTGCAGAAACTACCCCTCTGAGACACATGAGTTTTACAGTCATACTGCTGGACCAAGTGTTTTTTTTACCTTTCCAAGGAATGGAGAGGAGATCAAAGTGCTGAAGATCTTGTCCATGAATACTCAGAAAGTTCAAATCACAGATTAGAACTTTCAGAGTCACAGAATATACTGAGTTGGAAGGCACCCACAAGGATCATCAAGGCCAACTCTTTAGTGACTCCCTGTCAATCTGCTGGCCACATATAGCAGTCAAATGATCAATAGAGTGGCATTGCCTGTTATAAAATGGAAGGTTCTGTCCTTCAGCTGCATCAAAGATACTGTCACCTACGAGAAGCTCAAAATCCCATGCAGTCTAAGATTCATTCAGTGAATTCAGACCTACTTCCATCTTGACGTGTATGATATATGTTGTAGAGAGTGATGTCTGCATTTGATTTGCTAAGTCTGACTCTATCAAGACATTAGTCCACTGGTAAATAAATTGGTCTCTAGTAGCATTACATAATCATTTTGAACACTTAGTTCTTACTACTCTTCAAGTCTCCCCACAGACTGCTTTTCTTAACCAGCAATGCGCATTTTAGCTAAGATGGCACCATGTGTTGTAAGGGCAACCTTGGAGCATACATTCCTGCCAAAGAAAATGTCTGCAGCATTTTTCATTTCTGGTAGTAGGGGAAAGAATGCATCTGCTCCTCCACATTTTGGTGGAAAGCCACAGTCAAGCTGCACTCTTTGCTCATTGCTTGAAGGAAAAAAGACAATTGTTCATCTTTTCAGGCCTTCATTATAGTGCATTCCCTAGATATTCAAATGAAAGAAATGGATGGAAGAACACAAGACAAGTTGACTTTATTTTTGATATCATTACTAGTCACTAATATTTTTTATTTCACCTCATGACCAACAATCTAAAAATAACAAAATATTTAATGTGTGTATATTTTCCCGTCTTTTTAAGACTACTGTTGTTCTTCCAGCGATTTCTTCTTCTCTGCCTTTGCCTCTAAGGTTGAGAGACAAGTACCAGATGTGCCTGTGGATCTTTTATAAACAGCAAAAAATAATTGATTACAATTGCAATAACACAATCTTACACCGAAAAGTAGAAAGTTTTAACTATTCAGTATTTATCTTTAATCTTATAATGTCTTTAATTGAAAGGAAACAAACCCAAACCACAAAACAAACAGAAAATCAAGATGACATTATGTCTTTGTTGCTTTGCTATGTTTCTCTCTCAGGGGGAGGAAGAACCTTTATTATCTCAGTAATCACAAAATCACAAAATGACTGAGATTGGAAAGAACTTTTGAATGTAAACCTGGTCCAACCATCCTACTCAAGCAGAGCCACCTAGAGCTGGTAGCTCAAGCACCTTGCAAATATCTCCAAGGATGGAGACTCCATAACCTACCTGAACAACCCACATTCAGTTGCCCTCGCAGTGAGAAAGTGTTTCCTGATGATCAAACAAAGCATTCTTTATTTCAGGTTGTGTCCATTGCCTCACCTTTCTACAATTTTTTTATCCCGTCCTAACGTAGGTAAGGGTATGCCTTTTCACTGCTTGTGAATGTATATATTACATACTTTGTATTATTCCTTTCTGGAATGTTATATAATGCAATTTAAAGCTAATTGGGTCAATAAGTAAAGACATTCCTTGAAAGCATAGTTTTAGTGAAAATTCATTTGTTTATAACTATTTGCATGTGGAAACTCACTGAACATCACTAATGCTTTTGTCTTAAAACACTAAGTGTTGCGAAAGTAAGCATGTCTTATAACTGTATGTATTGACATTACCTTTTCTCTGCTCCACCAAAATCCTAGGCAGATAAAATGGACTGTGCTATTCTTCTGAATTCTAGCAAAACAGACTTCAGTAGTATTTCACACATTATGTTCTTTCTACCTGTGACATGGAGGATATTTCTTCTTTTACTGAAAAACAGTGGTAGCTTTCACAGCTAATTTCAATAAGGCCTATGTAGAAATAGAAACTCTAGCTGGGAACTTCTAAAACATATTTGTATTATTCACTCAAAAACAACAGTGATCAGTGAAAATATGAACTTCTGTAAGGTAAAGAAGAACAAAGGAGCTTTCCTAATTAAGTTTCCATTATAAGACGTCACAGCCCCTCCGGAGCACGGCTAGCTCTGTGGCGCTGGATGTTAAGTCGCCCACACAGGTGCCCCAGAGGGTGCACACAGCGTGTGTGGGGAAGGGTGTCGGCGCGATGAGTGCCAGGCACCCAACCTCGTGAGCCTCTGCTCACTAGTGGAAAAGTCGCTCACACGTGAGAGGCAAAGGGGAAAGAGGAGACCTTCACGCCAGGATATGGTCCAAAGCAGTATAACTGCCAAAGGGATCCAGGGTGAAAAAGAGAAAGAACAAGGCTGTGCAGGGGTTTAAGTATGGGCATCAAACAGGGGGTGGACACCACTGGGGAACAAANAAGATATTGATGTCAACTAAATTTAAATCATTAAAAATGTCCATTTTGAGGAGAAGGTGTTGGTAATTACAGATTGGTAATGTATTCTGCTATTTCTATAATAAATGGAATTCTGGAAAAAAAACAAACACCTGCTTTCAGGCAAGGTTATAGATTTTTCATTCCTTTGTGTATATTTGACTATTCACCGTTCTTATGATATATATATATATATGTATATATTCGTTCAATACCATTTATTTCCTGTGAATATAAAAGAAGAGATCTGTGGGTCTCTGGCATCCCTAGTGAGCATCTTTGCTCTAAAGGAACACTAATGAGCTATCAACTGAATCAGTAAATCTGATTGTTCATGCAAAATGGATTGTTCATGCAAATTGATTACAGTAAGGAAGTTACTTCTATTTCTGCTGTATGAATGGCAGCAGATAAAAAAGGATAATACTAAATACTCCATCCAAGAAATTAGGCTACAATCTTACTGCAATTGAGATTGAGAACAATGTAAAATATAACCATATCACCTCTCTAGATATTACGTTATCTGATATTTTTCATTATTCTAATCTTATTTTTAAAAAAATTTATTAGATTTATATGTATCATTTGTGGTGCATATGCAAACTGATATTAAAAATTTAGTGATCAAGGTTAACATATGCTTACATTTCTACCACTGGCACTGAATTTTAAAATCAAATAATCAAAATGAGTTCTCTTTTTTCAAGATTTTAGGCAAGATCTCTTCAAATACAATGTGATCCAAAACCAATATCCCAAAATTGATGTCCAATTTTATGTAAGTTGCTCACATTGTGAGGGTCACAGTAAGTATATATCTATCTACTTTTCAGACAACAACTGGAGGGAATTTAAAGTAATACAATGATTGTCACTCTGGCATAAGAGGGGGAAATAGAAGCACAAAAAGTAGAGAATTCATGTGATAAGATTACTTTCTTCACAAAAAAATATATATACGGTTAACTCCATAGATACCAAAGGAAACTGAGGATACTGAGCATCTTGTGAAACAAAGCTAGCCTCTCTCCATAACAGAGTCTACTTTTCTACATTATATTCTGGTTAGGATAAAGCTATGATAATCAAAATATTTCCATGTTAAGTGCTACTTGATATATATTTCTGTAAGTCAGCTGAAAAATTGCTGACTTAGAATAGAATACCTTGAGGATTATTTTAAACTAGTAGAGTAATTATTTAGGGTCATCTATTTTTTTTGACATTTGGAGTTTAGGACTCCAAAATAGTCCTCATCCATGATATATACAGTTACTATTCTGCAAGCAAAGATAGAAAACTGATTCAGGGAAGGAAAATATGAATGGTAAAATTGTTCTAATGGGTTTCATTTATAAATGTCAGAGGATTTGCGAAAAACATAGCAACATTTTTAGACATAGCTAAACTTTCCACCTTTTAACATTTTATCGATTTTAAAATTGTTTTCCTCAGTTGACTGAAAGGCAGCAACTTTCTTCTGAAACTCGTACTTTCTTGACACTGTTAATATAGCACTCAGAGATATTCATATTCACTGAGAACTTATAGTTTGTATACTGATCTGTTGCCTAGCATCAAAAAAGGGTGCAGTTACGGATGTTTTATCAGGATGGTTAAATTCATTCTAGATTCATTTAAGAGGCTTAAATAAAACATCTGTGTTTGGAAGCCCCAGATGTCACAGTTAAATGGCAGACAAATAAATTCTGTCTTCAGAGAAAATGGAAAGGCTCTATTTAGGAATATCCCTAGAGAATATTTTGAAAACTCCTTAAAGTTTGTTGAAAATTTCTTGATTTTTATGGGTGGAACCTCCTGCTTATTTTTATTTGGACTCCAACCAAAGCAAAGTCCTTTTGCACCTACAGCAAGACTACTATGAGACAGATGTGCCATGAAGTTTAACCTTAGGTTAATGGCAAAAGCCCTGAAATTATGGGCATAGGTTGAAAACAGGAGCTGGAATGATGAACTGGGGCTCAAGAACCAGGAAAAGATTGATTTTTACAGTGAGAAAAGAAGTATCTAAGAAATTGGAGTAGGAGGCTGTGACATCTGGTGGGCTAAGAAAGTAATATTTCAACAGTGTGTAGTCCAGGGACAGAGCCAAAGGCTGGCAGCTGAAGAGATTCAAACATCATATAAAAAGAGATCACAATGTCACAGACTGGTTTGGATTGGCCACTGGAAGATTATCTGGTCCAAAGCCCCTGCTAAAGTGGATTCACCTAGAGTGGGTTGCACAGGATCACACACAGATGAGTTTTGAATATCTCCAGAGAGAGAGATTCCCTAGTCTCTCTGAGTAGCCTCTTCCAGTGCTCTGTCACCCTTGGAAGTAAGGATTTTTTCCTTCATATTCAGATGAACTTCCTGTGGTTTAGTTTGTGAGTCTGGTGTCTGGTAAAACATAAAAAAAAGATGCTGAATTTGGCTCCACTTTACTTGCATCGAGTTCTGTGGCTTGGTCACTTCAATGACTAAAAACAATCAAGGGTCACAGTTGTTGATGCTAACTTCAGGACATCAGCTCACTCTCAACTAGTCTAGGTTAAAACTTTTGGAGATTTTCTACTTTGAGGGAGTGACACAGAATAGGAAGCATGACCTGCAAAAAGTTAACATAAATTATACTAATAAAGACCTAGTGAAGCTTTGGTTTAGAGGTCTAAAAACTGCATTGATTTATCAGTTTTGTAAATATTTTAGTGATATAAAATTCCCTAAGTGACATATGGATATAATTTATATACTTTCCTACTTAAATATGATTAATTGATGCTTGATTCTTAAACGGAGGGAAGCTGTTAAGTAATATAGCAGTAGCTATACCTGGAGTTGAGACAGGCTTCACATGGCATCTGGAAACTCAACATTAACCAGCACAAATTAAGTTAGCTAATACACCTGAAAGATGCATGTAAGACTTTAGGTGGTTTTGATCAGATCTATTAGGTTTAGTAAGCATGAGATCTCCAGCTCTCAAAATGGATGGGGACTAGATTTGCCTCAAAGTAGGTCTTGGACACCTTTTGGCTAAAGCAACCTCATTGAAAGCCTAAATCCTCTTAATTTTCCATATTTTTTGCTTTAACTTAAAATGTCCATGCATTAATTGAATTGAAAAAATAAGTTAAAACATACAAAAGAGCAAATGTAATAATTAAAAATTCTTGTGATGGTGTATTACAACTGCTGCATATGTAGGGCCATATACAATTGCCTCATTGTATTTATAAAGTTCATGTGAATGCCTGCAACACAGCTCTTTAAAGAACGTTTAAAAATCAGATCTCTGTGGTACATTTCATACAGTCAGCTCTGAACAACAGAGAGCATTATGTTTTCTCACAGACAATTTGACAGAGATCTTTTGCCAGTACTGTTCTTTAGCACCATTTTTTTACAAAAGCTTTATTACACATGAAATGTTTTATCCCTTCTTTTATTTCCTATCTCTTAAATATTACTTATTTTTTACATCAATTTCTTATAGTTTTTTAACAAAATAAAAGTTTTTCATTTTGTACGTATGTGAGGCACACAGGCAATATATAAAAAAATATAGATAATATATAAATAAATTTACAGATTTATTTTGGTGTTCATATTTTACCTGAAAATCTCATAGCATCTCTTAACAGAAGCATCTAAATATTAGAAAGTAATGGTGGATAACTACTCTTTGTTCCTATAACAATGAGCTAGAAATCTGTAAACAGCTGAACACTTTTCAATAGAGAAGTCTTCAGTCAAAAAATTTAACAAATTCAGCTTTTAAAAAAAAAACACAAAAAATACTATAAATGGATTTTTATCAACTTCAGGAATAAAAACCAATACTTTTTTTTGGAAACTGATGAAGAATCTATTTTTTTCTTAATTTACGCAGTTCTAAATATAATTTCTTGCATGATATATTTTCATGATAAGAAATTGATATACACAAAATCATTTTATGGGAAATAAAATGGGAAATAAAGTATGTTTATATACTTTAAAATATATGTACTTTAAAATATATGTAAAATATTTTCCTAGTGTCTACCTAATTTCCCTGATTTTATGCTCATGCTCCCAGTACCCACATATATATATACACCCCTTCACAGAGATATTGTGTTCCAATGAGTTTTGCATTGAAATTACTATTGCTTGCATCAATTAGTGCAATGGTTGATGTTTTGATATGGGAGACAATTGGTTAATTATTTCTGTTTCAGATTGCTACATGACCATCAGCTGACTGTAAGAGAGCATAAACGTGCACTGTATTGTTTCCACAAGGCCCATGTGGATATCTCACATGATAGCAGACTCCTACATGAAGCTGCATGGCTGTGTCAGGCAAATAGTTCTGGGAGGAAGATTTACATGCAGAAAAAGAACCTCACTGTAAGGGTTTGCACGTGGATAAATAAGAAAAGGAGGTTGGCAAATTTTCAGCTGCCATCCCAAAAAGGGCTCATGTACAGAATACAGTATCAGCAGTTCTAAAAAGTCAAGTTTTCATCTTTGAAACAAATGAGAGAAAAAGTGTTTGATTTAAGGACTGAGATTTATCAGTACTGATTTTTAAGTGCTGTACTTTTTGCTTAGAGACATAGAAAGTAATTATTCAACAGCATTGTTTTGTTTACTCCTCCATCTGGTTGGGATTCACACTTAGGGGCTTCAGTTATAAATCTGTGCTGTTTCTCTATTAAGATGTCACACATCTGACTGCAGGGCAGGAAGCAACTAAGTGTGTTAATCAATGAATATAAAGTATTCATTTGACTGTGGTAGAAATCTTTGACATCAGGCTTGTCTGATAGACTCTTGTCAAATTGACTTCTACTTTTTGTTTGCTTGTTTGTTTGTTTCTCAAAAATGCAGATATCACACAGTGGGAAAGGTGAGAGGAAGAGTTGAGAAAGGGAAGGGAAAATTGAGGAGCGTAGAGAAGGAGAAAAGAATACGGCACAGGGGAACCAAGAAGGAAGAGACTCCAGGCTGTCAATAAGTGTCAGTAAGGTAACAGTCACACTTTAATCCCCAGGAGGGACCCAACATATTAATTCATTGATTTTCAAGCAATGACTGTGATGGGGAAAGTAGCCTTGTAGTCTTAATCAAGACTGTTGGAAATCACATACTGACTTTTACATGGTGCTTCTACAAAGCAGATCTTGCTTAATTAATTCCCACATTATCTCAGATTAGTTTACAGAGCAACTTAAAAAGAAATCCTTACAGAACATTTTTTGAAAGTTGGTCAGGAACTATTTTTTGAAGCTTTTTGCCTATTAATGATAGGATTTGTAACTGAGGTCTATTAGTTTCAAGTGCATAGTGGTATTTTTTCCTTAAATGTTCTTCAGTATGGTACAGCTATAAGCTTAGTCTTACCTGAGTTTGTTGCCACTGCATGGGCCTCCAGCTTAGTAGCTTGCCCAAATTTTCTTAGTTTAGCCCTTCACTGAAGAATGTAACAGTATAAGCTCCTCTTAACATTCTCACATATTTAGCTGTAGGTGAGCCTTTTCCTCTCATTTCCCTCTTATGTGTGTGCATGGGCAGGGTTTCATTAAGCTCTTCAAAAACTTAAAAAAACTTTGTATGTTAATCAAGTATCTGCAGCAAATGTCCAACTGTAATATCACTTTTGCTTACCTCTCCTCTGGTTCTGAGATCCACAAATTCTCCGCTAACTGGTTGTCAATCTGGCAAAAGATCTTTATAATTTGAACTCCTGTTTTAGGAGTGGATCAGGTGGAGCTTGTCTCTCCCCACCATTACTTCATTTTCAAAGAGGTCTTTAGGATCACAAATGCTAAATCCCTGCTGATTACATGACCTATGCAACCAAGAACTGACCTGTAGAATCCACCTCCTCCCCATGTCTTGCTCTTTTACGAACAAGATGGAGAAGAAACCACTTGGACAACCATGCCCACCTTCCCTTTTATTCCCAGAGCTAAATAGTTGCTTTGGTTACACCAGAAGTCACTGCCAGCATTATTATTGCTTCTGACCTTAGTAAGAAGACGTGACCGATAGTATGAAGGCCAGATGAGATCCCCATTCTGAGCACCCAAGCAAAACAGAAAATTTCTAAAGCTGGAATGCAGGTTGTCAGATGCTGTTTTCTCCAACTAATTTCAGTGTCCAATTCTCATCTGACTCATACCTTCTCAAACAAAACTTCTTCCCCCACCTTTGGGACCAGGTCACAGGACCTATAGAGATGAATACCTATGGGAGGAGAAGGTGGCTTTTTTGCCTGCTGACAGAAATCATAATATTATAGATATTCTCTGTCTCAAGAATTTCTTTCTGAAGCTTAATCTTGTCTTCCACATTTATATGCAATTAGACGTTCAAAATTTCATCTCTGCAAGTTCTTTGTGAGACTCCTTTCAATCCTTTCATCTTGTGTGGTGCTGTTCAGTCTAATATTTAAATCCTTTTATATATTTACCACTATTTTCACAAACAAACAGACAAATAATGGAAGCCTCGAGCAGGAAAATTCATCAGCAAAATGTACAGTAAAATTAAATTAGATGGTCATAGTGTATAAGCCAGAATCTATGAGATGAGAAAATGGAAGCATTACAATACAGGGTTCAATATATTTGTTGTGAGTACCAACAGGTTAAATAAATCTGCAGTTAATGAACTCATCTTGCTTCATCCTGTCATTACAGAGAAGTACAAATAAAACTCTCAACCCATCACGCTATGGAGGAGATCACTTGATTCATTCAAAATATTGACATAAATAATGCCTTTAGAGGAGATTATCAGCACAAATGTCAGGTTTGCATGTAATTTCACAAAATAATCAACTTCACAGACAGAAATTATAGAGATTCAATTAACATTATGCTACTCAACAGGTGTGGTAAACCTTCAAAAACTATATAATATTCAGTAGCATTTACATAAATATTATCATTACCATTCTAAACTCTGCTAGATTAAAACCCAAGCTCTTACTAGTTCACAAATCTTGCAGGGAAGAATAAATAACAGAAAAAATTGAGATGTCTATGGCATCTACATCTGAGTTAACTTTGACTCCCTTCTCAGTTCTCTCAGGCTATGGAAATAGATACTCTTGTGACATTGTTCATCTCACATAGTTCAATAATTTATTTCTGGACAAGACAAATTGCACCACAACTTATTTCTCTGTATTTACTGTAAAAAAAAACCTATCTGCACTTCAAATTTGTTTCATCTGTTTCATCTAATTAAAAATGAAATATTTGGTAACGAATAGCATTCTGAACTCTCTGTTGTATTACTCTTCATCCAGAATTTGATTCTTGGTGTCTGTTCTGTTCTAGGACTGGATTAATCACCTGGATTATATCTATGGTTTTTACACATGGATGAAATCTAAGTGATACATCTAGAATAAGTCCCCCAAAATGAAGGATAAGAATCCTTTTATCTCATTATCTTTGATCACTGTAAGAGTGACTGAGCACTGACACAAGTTGCCCAGGAAGGTTGTGGAGCTCATTTCATGCAGATATTTAAAAGTTATATGGCTATAGTTCTGGGCAACCAGTTCTACGTGGCCCAGCTTGTGCATTCTGGTAGGTTATACCTGTTGTACTGACTACACTGAGAAAAGATGTCTTAGTTTTGGAGCAATCCCTCACAAAGAATGATAATATGAACTCTTTGTGAATAGGAAAGGCACCTGCATTTTGCCAAAAGAATACACTAAAAAATGAATGCAGATACCAGCTTCTTACTGTGAACAAGTCACAGCATGAGTAATAAAAATTATTGATTGAGATTTATAAAAGGGTTTAAATTATTATATCTGATATATACTGATGCCACATATGCCAGTAAACCAAAATTTAGATCCTCAAATATCTGTTCAACAGTCACGTAATTTTAAAGACATGTAGGGTCTCTAGACTTCACCAGTAAATCCTCTAGATCCCTCAACAATCCTTAAAGAAATATAAATTCACTTTCCTATTTCTTTCATGTTTGGATTCAATGGCCAGTATTTCTGTATCCCAGTTTTAGCTCTCTTTCTAAAAAAAGTGTTTAACATATGATGGATCTCTCCATCCTCTGAAAGTGCTTTGTCTTGTAAGAAGCAATTAATGGGGTGACAGTATAAGTCTGATTCTGAAGTTGGTTTTTATGGCAGTTACCACTTCTAGAGGTGAGAAAAGAGCTTTAATTACAGCTCCAGTGAGTATATATCAAAAAATCTTTACAAATAATTTTATAACCAATCCAGGCCTCAGCTTTGATATTTTGGATCTTAGTAGAAGGGTGGCTGAAATTTGAGCACTAAAAATTTCAGTATAGTTAGTACCGAAATGTTGAACTCATTTTCAGATCTACCCTTAGCTTGTTTCTTGTACCTTGAGTAGACATGAATAGTCACAAATGTTAACTGGGGAGGCTTGGTGCATAAAAATTCCTCTATGGTTAGAAGAGGAAAGTCCGTAGCTCCAGAGAAGCATACAGAACATATAAAATTAAACTCTTTAACAGCCTTTGAATGAGGTTCTTTCTCTCTCCAATAATAAAGAAGTCTATGGAGACTAGTTTCACAAGAAAAATTCTGTCATGCATACTTAACACAATGTTGTTTCCCAAGTAATTTGAAAATTAGGCAAATATCTAGTAAGTTTTTTGTAATGGTAAATGGAAATACTGGCAAGCTATGTAGTTATGAACATTTTTTTAAACATCACTAGCACAATGGTTTTTATCTCAGTCAATTAAAATGAAAACAAACAAGTTGTTCTTCTCCTGTCCTTTTCCCCTCTTTCTTTGTTCTTCCTTTGGTCATTACATCATTTAAGAAAGTTTTATAGATTCCTCCTAAAAAGAACCTGAACCACCATCTCCCAAGCATCATTTTAATAGTTAAGCTATGTCAACTGAAATAGGTATAACACTGATGATGCACATATTGTGAGTGCATATGAATAAAAGATTAAATTATGATTAGGAATAAATCATCTGGATACTGGTTAAATAAAAAATAAAATAAAACCCCCTTACATTATAACTGAGTTCTACAATTGAGTGACAATTGTAATATATAATGGGCTTCCCAGAATGAAAACCTTATATGCTCCACTGTCCCAAAGCTCTCAAAGAAAAGAACAAGGAAAATTTCATGTTGTGATAATTACTTTCTTGCTCTTTGAGAATCATGTAACCTAATAAAAACAAAAAATTTACTGGGTTTGGGAAATATGGATTATATACTATATGGCTTCAAGAAGAATGAAAGTGTATACAGCATAAATGCATCCACAATTAGACATTTCTCCTTGTTAAACACCAAAGAGTAGCATACGCTCTGATACTTTGGAGGAGGAGGAAATCCCATGAAAATAATTGTTTCCTTTGTTTGTAGATAACTGTTAAGTAGAGAACTATCAAAACCATCTTTAGACTGACATTTTTTGTTTTTATTTTATAAAATGTGTTTATTTGATGTGAGAACCTTTTTGGATAATTACTCATTATTGATGAAGACCAAAATAAGTCTTCAAGTAAGGTCATATATAATTTATTACTACATATGTTTCAGCAGCTGCCAGTATTATGCTGCTATACATGCTTGTTTCATATTTGCAACATTCTCCTTTATGTTAGAAAATATGTCTATTTCTTTCTCAGACAATCTTTTCCCCTCAAATCTTTACAGGTAGTCTAAAAGAAAAGTTTTTAATTTGCTCAGGAAACCATATTAATCACATGAAGTCATGTTTTACATAAAAAAACCCAACACTTTGATCAGAAAAATAGCTGATTTAATTTTAAAATTGTGAAGTGGAAGTGAAATAAAACTTCTCAGCTTTATGACTGCTATGGAGAACAAAATATATTTAAAGTATTTTTGTACTAAACTATAAGACCATTACCTAGGTAAAAAGGTCTAAATTAATGCAAATTGTGAAATCAAAAATTAAGAAAGTATAGCTACTAAAGATCTATGTGCTTAATTGAATTTTCTCATTTTTCATTAGTTGACATGCACAGTGTTTACTGTTTCTGCAATGAAAAATACCAGTACTTTTTTTTTCACAGAAAACATTTAAATATGCAATTTTCACACTATGACAACATTGTCTGTAATAAATAAATATAAAATTTATAAATCAAAACCAAACAAAAACATACATGGAAAAAGCATAACATGTTTAGAAATAGAGACTTTCAAATAATAGGGAATAATTTTTAAGTGTCCTTGTGAAAAGATCTGATAAACTATGACTATAACTTTCTCTCTACATTCAGGATGTGCTATTACTATTCCTGACTACAATAATATTCTAAACCTCAGAAACTCAGTGTACTGATAAATAATTGTAATGGGAAATGTGAAATAGCCTAAAGCTGAATTAATTATGCTTTTATATCTGCATGCTAAGAGTATGTCCATATAGGTATGTAGTTAAAAGAATACGAAAGTTGAAAAATGAATCATTAAGGTGACTACAAAATGTGAGAATAAAGGTTACACCTGCAAATATAATTCAGCCCTCAGGCAGATAAAATGCAATGTGGCATAATAATACCATTAGAAGCTATGTTTTGCTGTAGGACAGCCAACATCTATTTCTGTTTTCCTAACTTTTTGATTGCTTTGTAACTTTAATACTCACCAATGCATCATTTTATGCACCAAAGAGAAAAATATCATAGCACAGAAAAATAATAGTTACCCCCTGAAGTCATTGGCAGGCTGAGGATCTTTACAAGGATTTCAGTTGCTTATCATATGAATTAATTGAGTGAAATATAGCATTAAGGTGGCTGTTAACTTCTCCATTAGCCTAGTTTTACAGAAGGATGGAGACATTTGGAGTTGTGAGCCACTATTACAGATATTTTTTTAAATTAAAAAGGAACATTACATTCAGGAAGAATAGTTTTCAACTAAAACTCTGGAGAGAAGTTTGTTTGATGTGAAAGGCTTCTAAACTTCTTATTGTCATTTGACTTTCTTCTGGCACTAGCTTTCTACGCTCAGTGTCTGTTCCTGTTTTTTTTCTCTCTTGCTGGTCAAACAACCCCATGCTTTGTCCATTCACTTCCTGAGTTCTACTATGTACCTGTTATCTCCTGCCATTGCCTAATTTGGTCCCTGCACATCTCCTGTACCTGATAATCCTCTTCCACCAGCAACTCCTCTTTCTGCTAAACCTTGCCATTTCCCCTCTTTGTTAATATTCCTCTCTGGTATTTTTTTCCTGATCTTTCCTACCACATAAGCCCACACATCTCCAATTCATATACAGAAATCCTTATTAATTAATGAGAATATTTTTTCAGCTATCAAGCAAGCTTCAAAAAATTCTACTAAAACAAAATAATGGAAAATGTAAAAAATTAACCAGCATGACTGTACTTCAAACATGCAGAACAAGATCTTTTCCTCAAATTTCATTAAAAAAAAAATGTGCAGTCACTGCTATATCATTAGGCAAATATCCATGATGAGAATTTTAAGTAAGCTTAATACTGGCAAAACTAAGAGCAACTGAAAGCATCATTTTCCTACAGGAACAATATAGGAAAAGAAGATATCTAAATTTCCTATAAATAGAAGATTGTCACTTTGCAATGAAATAAATTTTGTTTAGAATTAAGGAATTATTGACAGATTAAAATTGCAAGGTATATTTGAAGATTATCTAATCCAACTTCTTGTTAAAAGCAGGGTTAATTTCAAAGATATGTGACACTGTTCATGTGTTGTGTAGACAAGTTATGAAAATATCAAAGGGTGAAGATCTCACAGCTCTTCTGGGCAACCACCTCCAACACTCAGCTTCTTTCACTGTCAAGAATTCTCTCCTCAAAGTCAACCAGAATTTCATTTATTCAGTTGTTTTCTTATATTTCTAGGTATTTCACAGGAGAAACCTGCCCTGATTTGTGTAGATAAGAACTATAAGTCAATCCCCTCCTTTATCCTTGTATTCTTCAGACTCAGCTCCTTTAGTCATTTCACTTCATTCTCTAGCTTTTCAACCTCTGTCTTATACTAAGGCATCAAATATGGATACCACTTTCCCATAACACTGCAGTTTTCCAGTTTCATAAGTGTCAGAATGAAGGATAATCCACTTTCTGTGACACAATGGCTGTACAACATCCTTGCAAAAGTGGCCCAGTCTGACTGTCATCACTGCAAATGCACAATACACTTTTTTAGATTACAGAGTTCACTGGATTTTGCTTAAGATACCCTAAAATTTATATAATTATTCTAATTATTTTTTTCTTATATTTACAAATTTTAAAATGTCTTTCATTCAAGAGCTTTGGCCAATTTCCCCATATACAGGAGTATAAAATTATTTTCACAGTTTAAATATTATGAATTAGAACAATTCAACACCTTTTTAAAAATTCAGTTAATAAATACTATATGCTATTTCCAGCTACTTTTAGTAAAACTTGCAGATTCAGCTGCAAGAAATAGGAGTTTTGGAACATTCAGGTGTTCTTTGTTATCTGAAGGCAGTGTCCCCTACACTGGTAGGCTGGTACCTACATGGAATAAACTATGGGTTCACTGCTGGTTTTTACAATCACTTCTGTACTTCAGATATCACAGCAGCCTGTCAGAGTTTAACGTCAGCAGACAGCTCAGCTCCATACAGCTGCTCACTCACTCCTCCACAGTGAGGGGGAGAGAGAATTGAGAGACTAAAAGTGATTAAAAGGGGAATTGAGATAAGGCAGTTTAATAGATAAAGCAAATGCTGCACACACAAGCAAAGTAAAGCAAGAAATTCATTCACCACTTCCCATTGGCAAGCAGGTGTGCAGCCATCTCCAGGAAAAAAAAAACTCTGTCAGACATAACAGTGACTTGGGAGTATAAATGTCATCAGTCCAAACATCCTCCTTGTCCTTCTTCTTCTCCCAGATTTATATGCTGAGCATGACACCACATGGTGTGGGGCATCATTTTGATTGCTTGGGATCAGCTCTCCTGGTTGGTCCCCTTCCAAATTCTTGTGTACTCCCAGCCTCATAGCTCTTGGGGTGGGGTGAGGAACAGGAAAGGCCTTGAGGCTTTGTAAGCATTGCTCAGAAGTAAATAGAATTTTTCCATGTTATCAATACTATTTCACTCACAAATCCAAAATACAGTAATATATGGGGTTTTATGAAGATAAATTCTGTTCCAGTCAAAACCAGTGGGGGAACAAAAATGTAAATCCAGATAAGGCAGTGGAAAGAGTCATCTTCTATTTTATTGTCATAAATAAACATATCTTTCCTTGTCTTTTCTTCTGTCTTTCAATAAGAACTTTACCTATCATAAATGAGGAATTATCAGGCATAGTTATGATGTCATATCAGAGCATTAAGAATATTTTGAATTTCCCTCAGCTTACAGAATAAATGTGTGCTTGTCTTTTTGAGTAAAAATAAAAATGTAGGGAAGCTTCTGGCTAGCTCAGTAACAGATGCTGTTGTTGATTTTGATCCAGTTGTTGGCACTGCCTTCACTCCCCACTGTTACCACAACAAGAGGAAAAAAAGAAAAGTTTAATTTAGCTCTTAACCTTCAGCCCCTCTGAGGAATGTGTCATCATTTCCATGTCTTATGCCAATTAGATTTCATATGCATTATTTTACTTTCATCCCTGAAGTGGTTTTGCCATGTTTAAGGCAATTAAAGCAAATAGAAAGTAGAATTGCAGAAATCTGAATGGAGACTTCGACATCAGGGAAAAGGTAATTATATGCCTTGGGGCATGATCCAATGGGAACAGAGGTACTTGAAGTGGGACTTAAGTGACATTTATTTGTATATCTCAAACTTCAGTTTTCTGTTTTCTTCTTCAGCATCTGTCTGCTTATTATAATTTGACCTTTGAGCAGTTTTAACAGGCCTAAGGATTTTAATGCTAAGCTATATTCAATCTATGAAACAATTATGCTTCGACCTGAGTCCTGTGAGAGGTCTTATCAAGATCCCTGGGAAATACAAAGGTTATCACTTAAAAAATATCTATATGTGTATGCGACATATGTGGTAATCAGAGCTCACTGAGCAAACAAATTCTGCATTTAGGGCTTTCCTATTGCAGGAAGTTGAATCCATCAGACTGAAGGATGTGCACAGGATCAAGGAATACTTCTATCTCTTTTGTTGAGACTTTTATTGAAAGAAGCAGGAAGAGTATCTTATTCTACAGTCTGTTTGTTAGGGAATTTTACCGGTGTAAAGAAATCTTGGTTTGCACTCATTCAGGTCTTATTATATATACACCTGGCATTATTAGACTAAAAGTCTCAGCAATAGATATGAATGATCATCTATCTGTCACTCAAAATCGCTACCTTCTCTTTCTGCTCCAGTAAGAAATATTCTTTTTCTCATCCATTAAATTCCTAATCCTTAGCAATCATCCTTGGTGTGTTTCCTCATGTTTAGTAAGAGCTATGATACAGCATAGATGGATGTGTTTTATGTGCTTTAGATAGCATTTTAGAGGACAGGGTTTAGCGTGGGACACATTTTACAGGAAAAATTTACTCAGTTTTTGTCCCATATTGGTCAGACATGATCCAATCTAGTCTGCTAGTCACCTACTGATTTTACTAGCACAGTACTTTTGCCCAGATAATACCCCAAGAATAAAGACTACAATGAAGTAAATCCAGCTGCTTCTTGAAACACTTAACTCTTTTTATGCCTTTCTGTCATGTGAAAAGGAGAGATTTCTTTGACCCTCAGTGTTTGATTTGTCTGTCAGTGCCCCAGGAAACCTAAGACCTCATGCCCAACCAGTCTGTCAGAGTTAAATTGCTGAATTTAAGCTCTTTACCTGATGCACTTGGACATGGCATGTGCAAAGCTCTTCATGATTTACTCATAATCATAGAATTGTGTAGTTTGTAAAAGATGCTTAAGATCACCAATAATTAGTCCTACCATTAACCTAGAGCTGCCAAGTCCAGCACGTAACCATGTCCCTAAATGCCACACCTACATGTCTCTTAAACTCCTCAAGGAATGATGGCTCAATCACTTCCTTGGATAGCCTGTTCCACTACTTGATAACCCTTTAGGCAAAGAAATTTTTCTTGTTACCTAGTTTAAACTTCCCCTGGTGCAACTTGAAGTCTTTTTCTCTTGTCCTATCTTATGCAGTATGTAAACATAAAAAGTTTAAACTCATTAGGCAAATGTTCCAGAGCAATAGCTCATGTCAAACTTTGAGTCACAGTCTACTTGCTCTCTTTCTCACTTACTGAGAAATCACTTCTTCTGCAGAAATTAATCTGTGATCACAGAGAGGAAAAACACATTGTGATCTGATTTTCTGTTATACCAGTGAGTCGTTACAGTGAGAAATAGGGTAAGATGTGTTTTCACTGCACTTGATATTATGAGCATGCATTTCACCTAATGAATTTCTAATGACATATATGTGTACAATACAAGATTAGAACCCAGTATCTCTTATGTCTAGGCTCTCAGAAATCTATTTAGGTGCCACAATACACAGACTGAACACAATTTATCGTGGGAATTTTAGAGATGTTTCTGTGCAACTTCTCCTGAAATCAACAGTTTCTCAAAAATAAAAATACTATAGCAATTAAAACAATAGCAAAACCAAACAATAGTAATACAAATAATTTTTAAATGAACTTTTGATTTTAATTACATAATTATTAATGTGAAAAATAAATTATTGCTTTGCCAGGGGTCATTAAAACACCAGAGGTTAGTTTCTATTTAATTATACTGAGACTAGTACCACTTGGTACGTGAAATTTAGGTTTTAAACATTTTATCATAGAACAGTGATAATTTCATATAAGTTCACTTGTAATAACATAAGACTTACAGCTGACATTTGTAAAACTGTGAAAATTATCTCAATCCCACCTCTCAAAATACTAGTATTAGAATAATATCTGTATTAATGAATACTATCCATTTAATGGTTAGCATTTATCATTTCCTTACTATTAAACATTAAAAAAATGTTGATGCATATTAAGTATATAAATTCTTATTAAATAATTCAGCATTTCTGTAGCACAAAGACAAGTACTATGCCTGCATAAAGGGCAGATACATCTGGGGGTTCTTTTTTTTTACAGATAGAAAATGCTGAGCTAGAAATTAGACACAAATCTAAATGCCTTCTAACTCTGCTCTATAAAAATATGGGCCCATTCTATCAAATAATTTTTTATGAAAGTTCATCTGCTTTGTGAGGAATAAAATGAAATGTTAACTTTGGTGTTCTAACTTCTTGGAATGCCTACTGTTCTTAAACATTTTATAATAAAAGAGAGCACAACATATATATGAATATATATATATTTTTTTTGTCTAGACAATGATTTAGTTGTCTATTAATCCATATCGCCTGACTAATTTAGAAAATTCTCATTAAAATGAGTAAAACTCGTATATAAGTTTTTCTGGTTGGGTGGGTTTTTTTCTTTATTGGTTGGTTTTGTCATATCTCTCCTTCCACCCCTCTCACCCACAACTAGTCCTCAATTATCAATTATTTTCCCCTGTATTTATGCTCAGTTTTTCTTTGGGTCCCTACTAAGAATAATCATTGTAGGCTCCTTCTAGAAGGGGGGTGAAGGATTACATTTAGTTATCACCACTCTGACTTCTTGCATGGTAATTTCTTCTTTCACCTCAGCCTGAGGCACATCTGGATTTAGTTGTCCTTGCTTCACCACTTGACAACTGTTCATCTGAACTAGATCCAGTCAGGAGTTCCCTTGTGGTGTCTGAACAGACGCTTGTCTGATGAGTCTCTAATGTCAAGCACATGAGCATTGCAGGAGCTGGTAACCAATACTCCTAACCTTCAGTTCCAGAAGTCTGTCTCAGTTACCACAGAAAAGAGAGTGAAAGACAGTCTTGTCATAGAATTCCCTTAGAAACATGTACTCATGAATGGTTATAATATGTGAAGCTCCATGGCAGCAAGTCAGGGTATTTTTTTCCTTTCTATCTGGTTCAGTTCCTGCACTTATTGCATTCATTGACTAGAAGTAAGCACAGATAATTTATTTTCATCTTCTTTTTTTTTTTTTTTTTTTTTTTTTCTTTTTTATTTTTCCTTGGGGCTACAGACAGTAGAAAAGAGAACCCATGTTATTTTCACACAGTATTAGAGTACAGGAGACAGGCCACAATAACTCCAAAAAAAATCCTCCTCATAATACAAAGCTATAAATAAAGAAACACATACACACTTATACAGACCACATGTGAGAATGTACTCAAACGTTTGCTGGTACTTCCAGCCTGCATAAATTTTAAACCACCTGGGCATTTTTTCCTGTCACAACTTCCCAGCAATGTTATTATTTATTTGGTTGCTCGTATAGCTAGTTCTTCAAAGGAAGTTCATGAAAAGAAATTGATTAAAGTGTTTATAATATTAAAATAACAGTGAGGAAATACATTTTAGTTACTGCTTTCCATGTGCTTTAAATATTATATGCCAGAAAGTGAGAAAATTATCTTTTTTTTGTATTCGTCATAGTTTTTCATAGAAAACATTATGAAAATTGTAAAGTAAGGCTTTAGTTCTGTTGGGTTTGAAAGTCTGTTTCAAATATTAGTGGTTTTTTAGAAGTTCAGAAGACCTATAATAATACACATACTGAGGTAAAATACAATTCTGATAATTCCAACAGTATGGGTTTTGTATCCTGTATTTTAGCAGTGACATGTTGGGGTTTTATTTCCTTAACAGTCTCTGTAAGTGCCTTGAGAACTGTCTTTTGAACCCAGATATTTCCTACCCCAAACAAAAATATTGTACTCTAAGATTCTATTTTTCCTTTTATATTTTAAAAATTATTATGATATTCATAGTTCCCTGATCATGATCATAAGCTAAGAATGCTGAATAGGATTTGAGATTTGCGTGGTTAGAGAAAGGTTTCTAGACATCCAAGAGAAAGGGATCAAGCCTAATAACTGAAAACCTAAGAGCAGATGAAAAACAGACAGGAAATAAAGCAGCAGATATGTTGTAAGATTTAGATGAGCTCTGAAGGCTTTTGGTTTATCACCAGTGAATCTTGTATAATCAAACACTATGGCATGGATGAAGAGATGTGTGGGCTGCAGTTCTGACATCCCAACACAAGAGTCACTTGGGATTTCCTATGCCATTCTTGGGTATGCTGTCAGTTTTGAACAGAACTGTATGACTGATTTATCTGTTTTATTAGGAAAAAAAAAAGCCTTTATTGACAAATAAAATACAAGACACATGCTTAGGTCCTCCTTGCAAAATATTTCTAGACCAACATCAGAAAAGTGTTATGCAAACTGTGAGCATTGTTACTTAGCATTAAATTAATAATCAGCTGATACCCTGACATCATTTATTCTTTGGTGCAAATTCTTTACATTCGCTGGATGAGATTTTGCAGTTTATTTGTTTATGTTTTCTTTTCTAGATGCAGAAGGGAATTCTTTTAATTTTCTGATCATCGTGTCATCCGTGATTCAGACTATCAGTAAAATTTCTACCACAGCAGGTGATTTTAATAAAACCAAACACTGGTTTTAAAAGCTCTGGGGGAAAATTAGGACTTCTCAAGCTACACCGTCTTGACAGTGAGGGGGAAAACAAAAAAAAAAAAACAAACGAAACAAACTATGAGAGATTATATGTTGGAGTCCCAATTTACTAAAAAATCAGGAATTTCCCTTCCACATTGAATGTGTGGTATTGTTATGGATCAGGTGAGATTGTCAAATGAGCCCTGCCTTAGGCTCAGATTTTGCCAGCTGCTCTACTTTTGTAACCTGTACCTTGCAAGCCCTCAGCCTTGCAAGTTCTTAGGAATGAGGTCTCTTATGAGTTATTTATTGAGTAGACAGGAGATTGAGAAAAAAGGCCTTAAACAGAGTTACTATACAGGATAAACAGAATAACTATTAGTAGATTATATAAAACAGTGCATAAGACATAAAGGTACCTATATTACAACTAGCAAAAAATTTTATTATTAGGAGTTAATGTAATTTGCTACCAAATTGATGATGGGGTGCACTGAGTCCTTATCCCAACACTTGAGAGAGTTGCTCAAGTTAGGCATCCTAAACTTTGAGAAGAGATCCCCACACATTTACAGGGAATGTGCAGAAGATTTCTGCTTTGGGATAGTTTGCTTTTATAGAGCTTTTGTGAACTGTCTGCCTGTCACAAATTCCATCCTATCTTCCTATGATCTTGCTTTCAAGGAAAGATGTTTATTGTCAGCTGGAAATGTCACCTCCATGGCACCGAAATAACTCACTACCAAACAAGCTATCCTGCTTAAACTATTTCACCAGTTAGCAAATTCATGTGAGGAGGAAGATGCCTTGAGCTATCAAACCAGCTGATAGGCAGAAAAGATAAGGCCTCCATAGGCCTTTCCTGTAGGGAAACATGCTGCTACAGGCATGGAATCAACAAAACTCCACACCTATCTCTGTAGCTAGGACAAAATCCTTTATCAGTATATGCCTTTACAGCTGTATTTAGCAGATCTGAACAATGGGATTTCCCCATAAATCCAGATTCTGGCAAAGACATATAGTAAAACTGTCCTCTGTAAGCACAGATTATCTAACAAATGGCTACTGAGAAAACAAAATGTTATGGTATTACTAGAAGCTGTAATTGTTTTCTGGATTAAAGAGTACTTGCAGGACACCAAGACATTGTAATGTTGGGGAATTGTATTATTATTACTATTAATAGTAGTAGTTGTAGTAGTAGTAGCAGTAGTAGTAGTGTTAAACAGATTCCTTTAAGCGCAAAACAACCAGAAATATTTCCAACCATCATTGAATACAAAGAGAACAATACAGATTCCTTCAGAGGGAGCCATCAACACAGTATTTCATTTGCCATCATATTGTTTTTATATACTTTATTTTGGAATGTTTTTACTTAGTGAATATGATAGGTTGTGGAAATTTTTGATAGAAAAAAGCTAAAACCAGAAAAATAGCTTCATATGGCTAATATTTTTTATTAGCTTATAGTCTGCATTCAGGTACATTTGGACCAAATAGAATTCTTTTCTACATATTCCACACTGTACTTTCGGTCATGAAAGACAAGTAGGTGGAAAGTTACAAATCCAAACAATCTGCTATCTCCTTTCTTTGGTTTCAAGAGCCTTTAAGTCACAGTTTTACCACAGTATGATTAATATTTTCTCTCTTTTTTGGAATTTTTAATTTTTTTTGAAGTGTGTGAGTAAACAAACAAACAAACAAACAAATAAATATTTGCTGGTCTTTAGTTCAGTAATCACATGAATCTCAGATACAAGAGCTGAAAGTGTTGCTTATGAGACAGAATATTGGTATTTAGTCTGTTATGATTTACTGTGTGAATGAATGCATGAAATTGCTCTTAGTCTGTGTCAGTTGAATGCTGAAAGGTGTCTGTTCCTGTTTAGGAGCTGGTGTCCCAGACACAAAGAGCAGCACAAGGCGTTTCCTGCTGTCAGAGACCTGAACAGATAAAATCCTCCCTCAGGACCCTCATTTGGGATGAGCTCTCTAATTTGCAGAGACATACTGTCCAGCTAGTTCTAGGAACTGTACCCTACTGCAAGTAATTTATTTTGTTTTATTGTCTCTCTCTAGCAGTCCCATGCTGTCTGAGGAGCTCCTCTAGGGTCTCTTCCATGTCTTCTCATGCATTTACTGTCAAAGTTTTCTTTGCTCATCCTGGTTGCCACGCTCATCAGTCCACAGCACTCCCATATTTCTGGTACTGCCTGATCACCTAACTTGTGAAGCACTGTGTCAGGAAGCATCTGAAGCAGAAAATTTGCCTTGTTTTTAACCAGTAAATAATTTTCGTAGAATCAGACCATAGTCATAAAATGGTTTGGGTCAAAGGATCTTTTAAAAATCATCTAGTTCCAATGCTCCTGCTGTGGTTAGACCCATCTTCCACTAAGTCAGGTTCTCAATTCTGGTCCAATCTGATTATGAATCTTTTCAGGTGTGGAGTATTCACAGATTCTCTGGGCAGTTTTTTTCAGTGTAACAGCACCCTCATAACAAATAATTTCTTCTTTCATTCTACCTGCTAAGTCCCTACTTGTTGGCCCTGTTCACCATGTTCCTCATCAGAAATATATGGACTAATTTAATACCATCTATCCCTTGTCAAATAAAACTGGACAAAACATTCAGACCTACTTTTCATAATATATTTTCTAGATAAAATTAGGACCAAAAATAAATGAAAAAAAAAAAAACCAATGTGGTTTCCTGTATTTATTTTCTACATAAATTTCTCAATTACTCTTGCTTTGAAATTCTAGTTTTATTGAATTCAGCAGCCCTGCTTGACTTCTATTATGTTAAGATTCAGAATGTCCAACATTTAATCCTAAGAACTTGCTGTTAAAATAGTGAGAAATAGAAATAACATAAAGCAAAACTTCAAAATAATAATTTATTTTTCTGCAACAAGCTCAATTTAGTTTAGTACATGATCATTTCTCAATTTATTTCTGTTTTTAATACAGTTTTCATGATCCCTGATTTTCTTCTTTTTAAAACTTTTAGATAAATGCTGGCTTTTTCCAAGTACGTATTTCACACAATTCTTGCAATTTTATGTACACAAAAAACATTGTTTTACCAATGTTATCTATGCATAAGTATTTTTAATAGATCAAGATTCTAAAATTACAATGAAACCTTGGAATGTTTGTGTGCTTGTGAGTAATGAATGACTTTTCGTTTTCAGAACTGCAATATCTCATGAATGAATTTTTATCTTTGCTCAGTGGGCTGAAAATCTGTGCTTCATTTCCTTAACTCAGCATTGGCATCATTGTCTTTCTGGAGCTGTTGGAATGGATGTTCTAAGAAATTGCCAGTGCATTAAGTTTAAATTAGCTGTGATTTTTATTCAGAAAATAATGAGACTGAGAGAAAATTATGCCATTAGCAAAAGCTTTTGCATTAGTATCATATTTTCTACACTGTTTACTGCTAAATGTACAATTTACCTAAAGAAGGTGAGAAATACTGATAAAGGAATCAGGACCAAACATGTAAAATGATGGGAAAGTTGCTTTGCTATAGCATAAGCTATAGCATAAGAATATATTTTTTTCAGAAGTAGAGTATATAACCTTGTATGTAAACTATGTTTTAAAACTTACTGTAGGACAGTGCTTTATATATACATATATGACACTTTCCCTAAGAAAGAAACATCAGGTTTTTCTTGATAAATAGACAGACACAAAAGAAAATTTCAATTTGGCCCTGATATTATTTGTACTGCTTATCATAGAGCCTAAATGCAAAGGGGGACCTGCAACAATTAGAAGGACAAAAATAGCAGTAGTTGGAGAAAAATTAGTACTTGAAGGATTTAATACATTTCACCTATATCACCTCCAACTGTATAGTTTTCTAATATTAGCCTTTGATATGCCTTGTTTTCCTCTACTTGTTTTAAAGATTAAAGCACTCTTTTTAGGTGTAATGTTAACATTTGAGCAACATCAGAAAAGAGCAGAAGCACAAGATGAACTCAGGAGAAGAGGACGTCAAAAGCAGACACTGGAGTAAAAGGCCTTAACAGAAGGAATGCAAGGAGTGGGATCTAGTAAGGATGGTAAGTTTGGGAACAGAAAACTTCTAAAAGGGAAAAGCCTCACAATAGCAGAACTAAAAGATACTATAAGGGTAAATTAGACCCAAAGTATTAGAGAAAAAAAAGGAAAAAAAAGTTAAAATTAATATATAAATGTATGTAT
>VXBU01006435.1:101204-113356 GCA_013400315.1 Bombycilla garrulus
TGTATGTATATACATTTATTGTTGGTTAAATTAAAAAAGTTATTATTTTTAAGTGCAACATTTAGTCTTAATAAGTGGTCTATGTATTAAAGAGTTAGTTCTCAGTATGAAATACTTTATTTTGGATGTTTCTATTACAAATTTTCTGCAGGAAATAAACTTGCAGATCTGAAATATATAGTTACATATTAAAAAGGAACACAGTGTTGTTTTTTTTTATTTCATCAAAGAAAAAAAAATAAAGTCACTATAATCCTTCAATTTTTATTCATTTTCAATTTACATCCACCAGAAATTTCTGTAGTCTGATTCACAACTGTTCTTAGTTTTCTATGGTTTCTCACTCTAGAGGGCATTCCAATATCTCCCTCTACCATTAATGCCTGAATTTAAACATGTAAAGGCTATCTTTCCTGCTACCAACATGAAATTTTTATTTTTAAATCTACTGAGCAGGAACTATTTTCCTTAATACTTCTTCCCCAGCACTCTCCTAAATTCTAATGGTTCATTACTCAGGCAGATTTAGGCCACTATAAAAGAATATTTTTCATGAGCAACTCAAAGGCGGTTATGCTCCAGTATTTGACTACTAAATTCGATGTCTAAATGTCATTATAATTGATTTATAGAGACATATAGACACATGGAAGTAATTCAAAGCTTCCTAGCCTAAGATATCTGTATGTCAGAAAAATGAGAACACAGAAGAGACCTGTGGCCTGACATAGCACTAGCTGAAGATCAGGACATAATAATGGTACTGGAAAAGCCATCAGATGCCTAAATAATAGCAAATGGGTCAAGGCCATCTTGTAGCTTTAGGACTAATTCACATAGTTCCTTAATTTTTTGTGATTTTTTTTTTTTCTCTCCAAAATTTCAGATAATTCTTAGTTGTACAAGCTGCATCATGATTCTGACTCAGGTCCAGATTTATGCAGTTAGAAGCTCACCTTGAAAGGCTTTCACATGAAGCATTCTTAATGTTCATGTTAGTCACTGTAGATCTATTTTGGACATTCAGAGATACCAATGAATCAGTTCTGGTTAGGTTTTTGGTCGTTAGAAATCAGTTCAGTTGCCTGAACACGGTATTTTTGACACATCTGAGGTTTTCTAAAAGGTTTGGAGACAGTTGGCACATATGATCATGGAGACAGAAACCTTTCTGAAGTGACAGCTGGAAGCCAGGTGGGATAATACAGACGTCTCAAATGACATTTGTTAGGAAGTACATGGGCGACTGAACTGAGACCATGGTGTCTGTATGGCTTTTCTTCACTTGCCTTTTATGTTAGCACATTGAAATTATGTAGGTAATTAAAACTAACAAACAAAACCTGTGATAATAGATAGTGTTACAAATTCTCCTGAACATTTACCATGTTATAATATTATGATTCTCATATCCACTTCTTCAGAGTTCATTTATAAATCTAAAGAGAAGAGTAGTGTTAGAGCAAGATAAAAAATAAGAAAGACAGTCAATGGAGAAAAATTTATGTTTGAAATGTAAAATGAGATGGGAAGCTGATGAAGCAGAGAAGCAAGGGAATGTTGTTCCAAATGGCAGTAGTTAAAAAGCTTTTAATACCTGCATGGTAAGTGCAGATGGAAGAATATAAGCACAGTAGACTGTTAATGAAGGGGGAAAAAAGATTATTCAAAATTCAAAAAGGAAACATAGCAGAAGCCTTATAGGGATCTTAAAACACTGTCATCAGAGTATAAGTGGGACAAAGAAGAGAAAAATTGGACTGTGAATGACTGTGATTACTGTTCCTTTTACATATATGACAAAGGGATAATTTTTGTCTTAATTTCTTCATATTAGGACTGTAACCAATTTGGAAAGTCATTGGAAAAGGAGGTAATAATAAAGAGCAGAGAAAATGATGAGTCTGTGATAGTCCAGGGATTTACTTAGAGCATAAATTAGAAAGGAAAATATAAACAAAGAGAACTGTACAGTTCTTATACATGCTCATGTGGCAAGCGGTAGTAAATTAGGAGAAACTTGTGTTTTGGAATCTGAATGAAACTCGAGTGGAAAGCTCTTCAACTGTAATTTCCCCACTGAAATTCAAAGCATTCTGTATTTATGGCATTTGGCTCCGTTTCCCCAGATCGTTTTGGTACCAAGACATGAATACACCATCTACCCGCTGATTACCCATCCTGTGAAACAGGACATTGGTTTATCTCATCAGTTAAGTACTTAGGCAGTTAGTTGAGTAATTATGCAGTAATTATATAGCAATTGTCTAACTTCACTTCAACACAATTTCCATAAATGGTTAGAGGAAGTATCTTTCCTGATTGTCCCTTTCTTACATCCTTCCCAAGATGTCTTTCGGTGTCATGGGCTAGATGGATCTAGATGGTTTTGATGTCATGTGGGCTAGATGGTTTTCTCAGGAGAGATGGTCTTCTGATCTTTGCCACTGCTGCCCAGAATTGTATCATTGTGTAATGTTAATCTCCATACAACCTAAAACAAGTGTTAATAACTTTTCCTTCATGCAGGAAGACCTAATAACACAGTCATAGTCATAACCAGAATTATTACATGATCAACTTCAGTTTTAACATTAGACATAGTTCTAAATATATTTTGATCCTAACAAGAAGGGTGATAAAATACAAAATATTTAATGAGTAATGCAGAATTTCCTGGCAGTTAAAGTACCCACTTGGCAAACAGGTGATATAGATGCAAGTAGTAAATGCAGATGCATCCTCAGGATGTGGAAATACTTCAACCGGAATGATTTAATGTTTAATGGTGGACAAACATACAACTGATACATGCAAAGCAGGTTATGTATATTCGAATCTCAGACACTGATCTATTCTCTCTGGTGACCAGTGACAGGACCTGAGGGAATAATTTCCTACTTTGTCATGTTGAATAGAACTCGGCATAAAGCTTCTAATATTGTCTTTTATTTGCTAGTTTTCTTTCTCTCTTATGGGGCCTGGTTTTTGGTTTTTTTTTTTTTTCCGTAACACCTACTTTAGAAGGCAATCTTGAAGAACTAGTATAACCACAAATATAACAGATGTCTCATAAAATTAACTTCAATTGCTTCTATATGACCTCTGTTGAGGAAGTAGGACTGAAATTGAAGTCAGCAAGAGCAGCTGTAGATTCTGCTGTTAGATAACAGTGACCTGTATTCCCAAGGGTAGTGCCCATNNNNATAAGAGAATTGTGGTCCTGCAAACAATAAATGTGATTAATGCCAGAATAACTTAGCAAGCATAGCTTCAGCCACGTAGTGATGCGAAATCTTGGGTCAAAAGGAATAGCTTCAGTAACAACAATTAAAATTTATCCACTAGGTAAGCAAATCTCAGTTGCATTCAGGAGACAACTATATACTGAGTTTAATGCCATAATGATTTTTATTATCTTTGGTGTTGATTTTTTTCCTTTTCCTCCACTTCTTACATTCTCTCTTGCTGATTTTCTCTAAGTATCTTGTACTTATATATTTAGGTAAAATATATTTATTTATATAGCTGTATAGGTTTTGCTATCTTATGAATAATCTAAATGTGAAAAAAATTGAAAAGCACTCTCTTGCCCTTTTATCTCTTTTTACAGAGTTGAATCTAGGGGAATGAGAGATGGCTGAGAAGGAGATACTATTGAAATAACTACACAGCATAAATGTAATTATGGCAAAATGGAGCTGGCATCATCACAATGATTAAAGGATTTACTCGGCTTCTTAAGTAGGCTTTGAAGATCTTAGAAAGGTTTTTGGTTTTGCCATGATATTTCTCAAAATATGTACATATTGGGTGCAGTGACTGAGGAGTAGAAATGTTTAGACTTTTGAGGCCATAGTAGTTATAAAAATAAAAGGACAATGCTCATTTAACTTACAGATTTTGTTGGACTCATATATCAAGATTATCATCTTTCTTTTGATACTTCTCAATCAGTTCAATTCTCAGAATTTTGTACATATGCAAGGAAGACAGAGACTTTATACTCCAGTAATATCTTTCTGATGGTATCCTGTCACATATTTTGCACAAATACTTTGAAATGTACTTTTTACTGAATCACAGACAAAAGCTGGTTCATCCTTATACTGATTTACATTTTCACTTGAAAAATTACTTTATGTGTGGGGCAAGTTTCCAGAACTGATTAGGTAAAATTACAGATTCACCATTTTTTCCAGATCTCTTGAAATCCTACTGTTATTGTTCTAAACTAGCACCAACCCATGTCATGTAAAATCATATGCTGGTGTCAGATACAATGTCACATAATATGGTGCAGTCATCAAATCTTACTAGAAATAATATTTTTATTTAGCATCCTAAGTCACTTGTACACATCCATTCTGCTTTAATTTTGTTTCTCATATTTTTACTGGCTGCTGGCATTTCATAGGGTTAGAAAAGAACATGGATATTTTCTTGGAAGAACCGTAGTCAGTTTTGTTAAAGAACTGAGGGAAATTAAGTCTCCCAATACAGACTACTAACATAAGAAACTGTCATGTTTCCAAGAGCTCCAATGACATTTTAAGGTACCTTGGTTTCACTGTGTATTTAGACTGACTCTGTTGCATATTTTTATCCCCTCCAGCAATAAAAATTAACACCCGGTGCAGTATAATGAATAGTTTCTGAAAATCATTTCCATTATTGCTCAAGAGATCAACAGAGAAAAACATAACAACCACATCTTTCCTTGTAATAGATGGTATAAAACAAAAAATATAAGGCTGCATGCTAGATGCAACTTTCATTTACAATTTTAATGAATCAGGTAAATGGACGTGGTTCTTATAAAGCACAAGGAAGGATTGCAGCGTGTAGCCCTGAAATCTGATAAGTATAATTCTCTATTAGTATCAATTGACAGGGTTTTTATTAGCATATGCTAGAATTCTGGATTTGCCAAGCTCTGTCTGAACTTATGTTGGCTTGTTTGCAGCTTGTTTTAGCTTGCTTAGTTGTAACAGTTGTCTAATGACCAGGTGGCTAAAACATAATTTGTCTAATTTTTGCTTAGCTTTCTATATTTGAATGCCCTGATATTTTTTGTTAATAGTTCTGATATAAATGCAAAAAACATGTAGTTAGGCTGTGTAGAACAACCTGCTATAGCCCTAGAAAAATTATGCTGAATAAAGGAGTACAAGCACGAGATGACATCAAGTTTCTAAGCATAGAATGATGTGGGAAGTCACAGGGTGGCCAACAACAACCCTGCTCACAAACTAAGAAATTGGGTGAAGAATCATTTCAGGGATTAAGAAAAGGGCAAATATAAAGCACCTAATATTTTTAGCATGCACCAGGTTGCAGGGTGATGAAAAAAGAAAGTGTAAAGAAATTTAGAAAAGACACAGAAATTACCCCAACAAAACTCAGCCAGAATATTAAAAAAAATTCCCAATACTTAAACCAATCAATCCTCAAAACCCACAATATTGAAACTGTGATTCTTTGGAAAAAAATAATTTAGTAATTCCCCCCATTTATATCATGCTCTTCTTGAGGAAGAGCACAGAGCTGGTGCCCTATTGATATTTCTTTTAGTGTAGATAAATCCATCAGGCTTGGGATTAGGAAAATAACGAGAGAGTGGGTGTTAACACCAGACTGAAGACTTTTCTTGCATAATGATTTTATTTGCATCATTGTTAGTAATTTGTTCTTTTTTATTTGTATCAAATTAAGGTAATTTTGGATTGCCAGTACTGATTTACTCTATCTGGACTAATAGCATCAATAATTTGCTGCATTTCACATGCACAGTTATTATTTTTTTTTATTAGACTGACAATAAATTCCTGATTTTACATATATCGTGTTACTGTGGTTTAGCCCTAGCTGGGAACTAATCCCCAGAAAGATGATTGCTCACTCTGCTCCAGTGGGATGGGTGGAGAATTGAAAGGGTAAAAGTGAGAAAATTCATGGTTTGAGATAGAGTTTAATAGATACAGCATGCCAAAAAAAGCAAAACAGGGAATTTGTTCTCTAATTCCAATGGACAGGCAAGTGTTCAGTCATCTCTAGGAAAGCAGTGCTCTGTCACATGTGATAGTGACATAGGAAGACAAACATGTTTGCTCTAAATGTCTGTCCTTCCTTTCCTCACAATTTTTCATGCTAAGCATGACATCATATGGTCTGGAATATCCCTTTGGTCAGCTGGGGCCAGTTGTCCTTGTTGTCTCCTGTCCCAACTTCCTGTGCACCCCCAGCCTCTTCGCTGATCAAGTGAGGTGAGAGACAGAGAAGTCCTTGAGGCTGTGTAAGTACTGCTTGGCAGTGAATAAAATATTTCTGTGCTATTAAATAAATTTCACGATAGCAAATCCAAAACACAGTTTCATACATGCTAGTATGTAGAAAATTAACTCTTCCCCGGCCAAAACTAGTACAGGTATTAGCTTACTCTGCCCTATTAAAAACAAGGTTTGGATAAATAAATTAAAAACAATGGGCTGCAGAGATTTTAAGCTATGCTTGGTGTATGTATGGCAGTGAAACTGAGCATATATGGATATGAGTATATATGGATATTTCTAATACACTGTCTTCCAGTTAAAAGTACTTTACTAGATATTTTCTGCTTTCTTTCAGAAAATATTTTGAGGTGAGCAAGAAATAAAACATAATATCAATTCATTAACATTCTCTGGTAAAGCTGCAGATTAAATTTCAAGCCAGCAGCAAAGTAGCCTAGAGCAACATATTTAAAGGTGCAGCTAGTTACTGTGCAAAGTGTTTATGCTTAAACAAACATATTTGTTATAACTGGAAGATTTAAGTAAGATTCACAACCTGAAATGTGTATTATGAGCAGTTCAAGGTGGGTAAAATTAAATAATGTTTCCTACATTAAGCTATGTGTGCTCATCCATTTATCTTAATTTCTGACTAAGATTTCAATGTCCATTTGTTAAAATTTTAGTTTTTCAGTCTAGACTACCAAGATCTTATTGATTTATATATACATATGAATTTAGCATTAAACCCTTAGAACTTCCTTGTGAGGGGAAGAGGAGGGGCAGACGCTGATCTATTTTCTCTGGTGATCAGTGACAGCACCTAAGGGAATGGCCTGATGCTGTGTCAGAGGAGGTTTAGGATGGATATCAGGAAAAGATTCTTCACCCAAAGGTTGTTTGGGCACTGGAACAGGCTCCCCAGGGGAGTGGTCATAGCACCAGCCTCACAGAGTTCAAGAAGCGTTTGGCCAATGCTCTCAGGCACCGGGTGTGACTCTTGGGGATAGTCCTGTGCAAGGCCAGGAGTTGGACTTGATGAGCCTTGTGGGTCCCTTCCAACTCAACATTTTCTGTGATTTCCTAGCAATAGTTTGTTGGTTTTTTACGGTTAAAAAATTGTATATGATACAATTTTACTTTCTATAAATATGCAGTTGGATAATAGCATTCAGAATATTTCCATGGTAAACTCTAAATTCTTGTTTCAGATTGCAACACTAACTCCTGAGGAATACAAAGTCCATAAGAGCATATACTAGACCTCATCTTACCAGATATTTTTTTAATATTTTTTAAATCCATTTTTGGTTTGGTTTTTTTTTCAGATATAAAGATATTACTTTTTCTCTGCCTATTTACTGCTCTTTTATTTTCCCCTGCCTTATTGATAAGTTTATTAAAACAGAAAGATACAATCTCTGTGTGTGTGTGTGTGTGTGTGTGTGTGTGTGTGTGTGTGTAATTTTAGATATTCTGAGGATCGCCAAAGAGAAAAAAGTGATCTTTCTTCACTGTGGGTTCTTCCACGTCTGTACTTCAAAGATATGACTCAAGAATAGCAATTATTATTTGTCTACCTTTCATCATGGAAATTAAATATGTTGTAAAATGGTGTTTTAAAGTATATAAACCAAGCCTTTATTTTTTTTCCCCTATAACAAAAGAGAACTAATCTTGCTTTGAATTGTATTAGTATGGTTTCATTGATTGCTATGATATTAAAAACACATCACCATGTGTTTCTAATATCACATTACCATGTTTTTAAGGATTAAAAAGGACTAATTGCTTGAATTTTAGAATGTTTTTCATTTTCTTTGATGAAAATATATATTCATTCATTAAAGGAATGTAAAAATAGGAAACTGGTTAAAACAATGTAAGCTGTAAAATGCATGCTTCTATTTTCACTATACAATTTATTATTAGTGTAAATGAAATCTATATTCACAAAAAAAGAATAGGATTTCTTTCCTTGTTCTCTAATCTTCCTGAATCAATTTATGCTAAATTTGTTCCAGTGGCTTTGCCAGATATACTTCATAAATTATTTTCCACATACACATTTTTTGTTTGTTGTTGCTTATGCTGATTTTTTTGTTGTTGTTGTTTTTGGTTTTTGTGGGTTTTTTTGTCCTGGTTATGACTTTATAGATGCTTTAGAAATGCCACAAAACAGTACCAGATAAAGAAGGGCCTGCTACTGCAGGTGTGATTTCTGGGGAAAAATTTTCCTTTTCCCTCACTTAGGGATTATAAATTGATAGGAGTAGCCCATCCTCAACCCTTTTCTAAATCCCGTCTTTCAGCCACTTGGGATTTGGGTTTTCAGCAGTGTTGGCAGACCTGTGTGGAAAGCCCAAGTAAATCCTTACTCAAAGTATCATACAAAAAGAACTGAACAATAGTATTTATACACTTTCTCTCCTGAGTTTAAAGTAATTAAATTCTATGAAGATACGTTCACAAGCCTGCTGATTTCAGAAATTAAAGTGGACAGTAATTTGTACCTTCAAAGATTTGATTTTTATGTATGTCTACCAAAACTGAACATGAGCATTTTCAAATTAAATGTCTAAAAATGTAGCATTTCAAAGTAAATTTCAAAATTAAGCAGCTTCAGTCATAGTTATACAACATAACCAGGTTGGTATTTTAACTTTTGTCTCCTCATTCTGAATGTCTGGAGAGTGGTGAGTTTACTTTTATAACATATTTTAATGTTTTATTCATGTGGGTGAATTACAATTGTTGCAATATTTCCTTTCAAATTCTGTGCTTATAATTATTTATAAGTTTAAAAATATATGGCTTACATATATTAGCCTAAAAAAAGAACAACAGTATTTGGTGAAAATTCTGAAAGCAAATCAGATGACAGAAACTTAGAAAACAGCAGTCGTGATAAACAGTTTTCCATATAATATGATAAAAAATTGGCTTAAAACAACAAAAAAATCTCTAAAATTGCATTAATTCTCTAGCACAAGAAGTTCATTAACACCATTCACCTATTTAACATCATCCACTATTGTATGGCACATCTGAGTCCCTCAGCCAAGATGATGGTGCCTTGGGGAAAATGTTGCTAAGAAAGGGTAAAAATTCTGTGCAGGTAGAGTCCACCAGTTCCCTGGGCAGTCTGTTTCAATATTTGACAGCTCTTTTTGTGAAGATATTTTTTTCTTAATAGCTAGACAAACCCTCCCCATTGGTGCAACTTGAGGTCTGTCATCCTGTCAGCTACCTGGGAAAAGAGACCGACCCCTCCTTTTCAGGTAGGTATAGAGTGCAATAAAGTCACCCCACAGCCTCCTTTTCTCCGGGCTATTTAGTCCCAGCCCCCACAGCTGCTCCTCGTAAGATGCGCTCTAGGCTCTTCACCAGCTTCATTGCCCTTCTCTGGACATGCCCCCAGTGGCCTAGGCAAAAAAAAATACAGACAAAGGGAAGCCACATTATTATCTCTGAGTTTTGATTACTTGTCGTAGGTATTGCAGAGGAAGATACAGGGTAATGTGCAGGAAGCAAAGATGACATAATATACGAGGAAAGGAAAAAAAAAAGAAGTAAAAAAACTAAATTTTGGGAAAGTTTATTACAAATCCGTAAGATTTGAGATTTGTTCATTTTCAGAGACACAGGAGTTTATAATCCTATTTTTTAAAAAGTTTTTATAGTAATTATGCATATTCTCTGTATTTTATATGAATACCTTGCCTTTTCTTGGGCATTGAGATACCTTGCATTTAATTACACATGGTGTATAACATTAGATGATGAATAGAAAGAAATGCGCCATTTGTTTGTAAAATATCCTTCAATATTCTGATTTATCAGCAGAAAAGTTAATGAAAAAGATAATGTTGATAAAATGCCATGGAATGATACAATTGGAAAGACACTTAGATTTTTTTAAGTCAGATATTTGCAGTATCTTTAAAGTATGTAATAGTGAAATAATGTGTAACTAATAATGGGATTAATCTGGCCTATACCTATATGGAAGTTACACTGGTAGTGCACAGTAATTGTTCAATTACCTATAGAACCTCCTGTAGAAAGTGATTCAACCCTCCTTCCTTTGTCAATTACATTTAGCATAAATGTTGCCTTCTGCAAGATGCTCCTTTCCATTGACTTTAGAGGACATCCAGACAAATAGCTTATATTACGTGCCAAAGTTTTAGACAGCATCTCGGTAGATGAATGTCACTTTACTTAGCTAATGAATATTAAACATTCTCAATTAATATTTATTTATGAACTAATGCTTGATACTGACAGATGCTTTGAAACTTAAGCACATTGACAGGAAAGTCTGTAAGGGTGTGAAGTTTCCAATTCTTGCTAGAATGCTTGTCAAAGTTGTGGTACCATCAAATAAATTACCTTGCAAAAATAAGAGCAAATCTATTGAACTGCATTTTGTTGCATTGTCCTGACTTCTACAAAAGATTTTTTAAAATTTCATGCATAAGGCTTTTTTATTTAAAAATCAGGATAAATTCATATTGATACTTATAAATACCTGTTTAAAAAATTCTAATATATATAAAAGTATTTTGCCCTTACTTGAGAATAAACATATACATAAAACCAGGCTTTCTGTGCATTGCTGCTTTTAAAATTGTTGTTACTGTTACCATCACTTAGATTTGTGTGTCAATTAAAAATTCATTTAAAAAATTGGCCATTCTACAACAAATTAAACTTTCAATCATCATGAGGATGACATAGTATCTCTAAGGTCTGACACAGAAGTAACATATTAATAAATCAAGTAATGGGAAAAAAAAAAATGCACTTCACACAGAACAGTAACTTCCAATTTTTCCAAAACCAGTAATTCAGTATCGTACCCTAAAAGACTGTTTGGCAGATACACTCATATATTGTGTTAACAAAGTGTGAATAGAAACAGAATTTTTTAAGATAGCTAGCAGCTACATCTCCCCCGGTTTTTGGTTTCAGTTTCTGTTTAAAGCCCTTACACATAAAATCAAGATTTGAAAAACTCCTGTTGACATCTCTAATTCCCTACAAACCTAAATCTTTGCTAACAGCATCTCCTAAATTTTTTCACACAACTCTAGAATTTGCTAAGTAACAGTATCAAAGGTTAAATCTAAAGGAGCTTTTAATACACTGAACACTGTGAGATTTATTTTTTTAAATTCTCATCCCTTTTTTATATGCATTCACCCTATAGAGTTGTAGGAATCGTTCAGTAAATTAGCAGAGAATATCACAAAGCCACTGAGGTAAGTTATAACTTGAGCAAGAAATACTGAGGAAAGTGCCTGTATTGAGTTATTCAGTGATTTTTTTTGGGAGAAACCTAACTGGAATCCAATCAAGAAAATTACAAAATTAATCTGAAACAATGGGGCCCATGTTCTAATTATCTTTCAAAAATTTGTAATGAAAGGAAATAGCTAGGATGACACTGGTTTTCCACAACACATCATCTTACCCACTCAACAACAAATAGGAAATATGAGCACAGTGAAAGATTAAAATTTATAGAAATTGACATTTTTATTTCTTTATAGAATTTCCTAGCCATCAGATTAATATTAGAAGGTATGCTTGGGAATGAAAATCTCTGCCAAAGCTGTTTGCTCAAACAGTGGAAGAAGCAGTTATTTGTATTTTAGTTCTCATGCTGCCCTGCTAGGGGAGAAGCCTGGGGAAAGTGGGAGTCTGCTGTTGTATCAAAATATATTATATAAGACAACTTACCTTATCCTGTCTTAAAATAACAGTATCAAAGCAGCAATACCATCAAACACAATATCTTTCCCCCTTTTTAGTTTGAATGTGGACCCTGCAAATGACAAAACCCTCATATTCTACCAAGACCAAATTTTTTTT
>VXBU01006435.1:113395-128475 GCA_013400315.1 Bombycilla garrulus
TTTTTTGACATTTATAACTGGATGATCAAATAATTCAATCAGAGTATTCTGGGAAGGGAGTTAGAAAATTGGCTCTGAACTCATCTCCGAAGCAATATTTTAGCAAATGCAATTTGCTCTCGATTATCTCATTGCATTTCCTTGTATCGGTGTATGGAGACAAAATCTTATTTCCGTTTTATTTATGCACTTATTTTCTTCTCCTCTCCCATTACTTCAGTACCAACAGGCTGAACTAGTATGCAAGGAAACCAGACAGGTCTCCAATGAAAGTGAAAAATTATTTGACATATCAAATAACCACAACTTAGAAGATTATGTATTCATTACATTCTGTCATCTGTTGTTTCTTGTACTGGCAGGAAGAAATGAGACTTGGTTATGGCAATCTATAGGAATTTTACTTTTCAGTAAAGCTTGAATAACTGTTGCCAGAATTGTTCCTGTGACAATTTATAAAGCACTAGGTAAGATAGTAGCCAGGATAATATAAACTGTAGCTTGTTAAAGGATTTAAATAGGTAAAATGGAAGGCGTGAAAAACTTAAATAAAAACTGTCAGTCTTTCTTCCTTTAAAATAAAAAAGACTGTTTGCTCCCAAGACACTTGTTCCAGCTAGCCAGCAGCCTGATAAGATTTTATAGTGGAACTTTTGAAAACACACTAACATAGATTTTCTTTGAAGCATTGTGTAGCATGACTTTTGAGATATGAACAGTTCATCAAATACAGTTCAATTTGAAGTGAGAGGACACTAAAAATAAGAAAGGAATGAAAAAAGTTTTTTTTATTTTCATGTAAAGATGTGCTCCAGAAACCTAGGGAGCAAAATATATAGTTTTTCAGTCTTACAAATATTTAATGCTATGCTTGTCTCCTGATTTGAATATCTGTATCCATGGCTTGGCCAAATATCCTCATGGGACACTGAAAACATTTCATTTTAATCCAGTCATTTCACTTGTTATTAAGCCAATTAATGCTGTCCATCAAACATATTTGCTCACTAGTATTGCAACATATCCAATAATTTTTAAATATCAAATTTGCCAATTATTTCCAGAAATTTAGTAAAACACATAGCAATCACTCAAATGTAATGAGAGTTATTCATAAGGGTGTACATGAAAAAAACACTAAATTATCTTACATATTCATTGCTCATTCTTTGAAGGATATGTCTTGCATAACAAATCTAAAATATTGAAATCAAATTGCTGGAATTTTTGTGATTAAACTGAAAGACAGCAAAATATGATAACATTGTTCTTTAAGACAAACATTTTAAGAAATGCTGGAATCTATTTGAAATTTTGAACTTCTGAGCAAAGGATAGTAGTGCAGCTTTAGTTGTGATATGTTAGGCTGCATGCCATATCTATCAAATCACTGTAATACTATAGCTGATTTTTATTGAATTCAGATGAGAAATTTCCTAAAATTTTTTCATCTGTAATATATCCTTAACAGTCTATCAAGGCAAAGTTTCTGGTTTTGTTTTTTATTTTTAATTTTAGTTTCCTGGAATGGTGTAAAAATAATAGGAGGCAGTATTTTAAAGTATACACCTATATCCCTTAAACTCCTGATTAAATTGTGACTCTTTCTAGGTTGTAGGTGTATTTCCTAAATGATTATGGAGTTACAAAGAGGATGACAATCCCTGTAATTGGGAAAGAAGGGATAGAATTTAGCTGTATAAAAGACACTGACTTCTTTTCATCATTCTTCCAAAATTTGTTGGTTAAGTGCCTGCCTCCTGCTTATTCCTCCCTAGACGTCTCTTGATAATTCTCCTTTCTTTTCTATTCTACAGTCTGACCAGAAAAATGTTGCAGTCTGAATGGGAATGCTCCTGTACATATGTTACCCAGTCACTGAGAACATTTACATACAAAAACAATAGCCTGTCCACACAAGAGAAGAGATGCAGAATATGCAGCTAAGACAATAAAAGTTTATGCCCTGTTGTCTTCTGTGTTGCCAAAAACAGGTTTGAGTTACAAAGTAACTCACACCATTACAGTGCATATGGAATTATAAGAAATTAATTACCAACAATGAATGGACACATGCAGTATTCCATTCAATTTCTACTTAAGTGGTGAGACAATTTTTCTCTCCACTTGCTCAGTTTACATAAATAGTGAGGTGATAAAGCAACTATGACAACCTAAAATAACTGTGAAACTGCTACCGAACAACTGCTGTAACTCTTAATAAGATAGTAATCCTAACCCAAGAGGTGAATTTCTCCTAAATTGTGGAATATAATACAAATATTTTTCAAGAAGAGTAACAAATGAAGGGGAGATTCAGTCTCCTAAATGTAGGTGTCTAGCACAAGCTGAGTTGTCCTACAGTATCCTCTGGCTTCCAGTAGCTTGCTCACATACTTGCTCCAGAAGTACATGTATTTCATGTGCCGGGGTGACTGGCTGTCCCAGATTTTTGGCATATTCAAAAATCTACTAAAAAAAGTATCAGCTTGAAGTTTAGAATAGATATTAGGAAGAAATTCTTTACTTTAGGATGGTGAGAGACTGGAACAGGCTACCAGGAGAACTTATTGACTCCCCATCCCAGAAAGCACTCAAGACCTAGCTGGATGGGCTTCTGACTAGCCTGATCTAGTGAAAAGTGTCTCTGCTGATGGAAGGGGACTTGAACTAGGTGATCTTTAAGGTTCCTTTTAACCTAAACCATTCTGTCATCCTGTGATCATACCTTCACTTGCATGCTGGCAATAGAATCACTGCCAAATAACCCATTTGATATTTGTTAGAAAAATAAGGTTTATAAAAAACTTAAATTAAGGCCCAATTGAACATATTGTGTACCTCTTGTTTAGTCCTCAGAGTAGAGTTTCATACAGAAAGCTGCATGTAGAACTATAATAGAAATATTATAAAATTACCTTTTCGTTTCCTTGCCATGGAAATACATGTGGTAAAATATATATGATCACCTAAACTGATAAAATAATTACTCAAACAAAAATCACACATTCTCCTTTGAACATTAACTCCTGTAGGTAGATCTGTGTCACAAAACATGGTTTGTTTCCAATATTTTTAAAGAATTTGAAAAGATAAAGAGTTATATACAAATTGCAGAGATGAAAATCATAATTTTAGCTAGGCAGAAGCTGGTCAATCTATCTAGTTCCTATCTATAAATGAAATCAAATTGACACTTTGTAACTGAATTCTTCATAAATGAAATTATTGACAACAACTTATTTCTCTTGTTACGTGTATGTTAGCACCATCTGCAGAGTTTTTGATTACTAACAGTATACATTATATTTTGGGGTTTGGGTTTTTTTTCTGTGTGTTAAAGATGAAGGTATTTTTAAGTGATTATTGGTATCTTTTTATTTATGGAGGTAAAAAAAATTAAATACCTTCAGGTAGTTAGAGAGCTCTTATCAGAAATAGCAATAAAATAGTTTCCATGACGTTGCACAAATATCTATCTAACACACCCTTCAGATGACCATAAGTTTTATTTATTAATGAATGTCTACAAACTAGCAATTTTGAGTTTTGAAAACAGAAATTCTCTGTCACCTTTTGCAATGAATTCAATAAAGGAAACAATTATACACAAGAGTCTTGGGCACACCAACAAAACAGAAAAAAGTGAGAGTTTTAATGGCAGATGTAGTGCAATGGGCAATTAAATATGATAAAGATATCAACTTTCTTGAAAATTACTGGCTGGGACTCTTGGATTGTATAACACTAGACTGAACAAGGGGACACTTCATCAAGTATACATTACACCTGATAAATATTTATTATGTATTTAGTATGGTTTCCCACTAAATATTACACAGAATATTTGCAAGCGTCAGTGACACTGGTTTTTTTACTTATGGAAATAAAGCCTTTATTTCCAGATGAATAAAGCCACAACAACCTTTGAAAAAAAAAAACAAAAATAAAAAGAAAATAAACAAAACTGCTCACAACTTGAAGCCTGCTCTTCCTCGATATATCTACCATCATAATCTCGCAGTAAAATTTTTTTTTTTGGGTTTATTTTTTAATTTAGAGTAAAATCCATGAGTGCCTGATGTTATAGCTGATGAAGGACAGATGTGACAAACTTGTAGAACCATCTGTTGCTTAATAAAACACCATAGCAGTGTCAAGAAATGATTCTATCTTACAATATTTTCCTCTAGAAACAAACGAAAAAATGCTACTGTAGAAAGTAGACAGTAATTTTTAAATCTTTATAAAAGATTGCTTGTGTGTCAGAATTAAAAATTAGAAAAAAATAACCTGTGGAATGACAATATGATCACCATCTCCTTAGAAAAAAAAAATNCTTATATATAATAGATGGATTTCATTATCTAACTTTACCACAAAATATTATGTGAAACAGGACTTCAGCAGTTTATGACAAAAATAATGTGTGAATAAGATTTATACATGAAGTATTTAAAGAATATATATATTTGTTGTATAACAGAAGGAGAATCCTAGAATTTTAAGAGTTGAAAGGAAACCTAAAGATCATTTGGTCCCAACTATTACTAGGGAGGGACACCTCCCTCGTAGAGATTGCATCTTACTACCCTTACAGAAAAGAATTTATTCTGTATATCTAACCTAAATTTCCCTTCTTTTAGTTTGCAGCCATTATACTTTGCCCTATCACTAGAGCTCTTGATAAAGTCCCTCTCCATCTTCCTTGTAGGCTCCCTTCAGACCCTGGAAGGTTGTTATGAGGCCTCCATGCAAATTTCTCCAGGCTAAACAGACACAACTCTTTCAGCCTGTCTTCAAAGGTGATGTGCTCCAGTCCTCTAATCAGCTTTTGGCCTTCCTCTGAACTTGCTCTAACTGTTCCATGTCCTTCTTATGCCAACAACCCCCAAATTTTACTGCACTTAGACTGTCAGGGTACAAAAGCCCAGAGATTCCCTTGTTCGGGGTCCATTTCCAGAGGCACCCAACTCAAGATTACATTCTGTGATTTTATCATTTAGTTATAGTACCAGGAGTATTTTTGTTAAGGATAGGGACACCAGAGACTCTGCCATGGAAAACCTAAAGTAAAGCTGGTAAGGAAACCTGATCTGATCTTGAATGTGGAGTGTGTAGCCATGAAGCAGCTTCAGTCCCAGTTTGGGTGGTGCCAGAATGGCTCCTGGATTGTTATAGAAGAAAGTTTCCTTAAAAAGGACCTTGCATTTCACATTAATGAACTTCATGAGGCTTGCATCAGCCCACCTCTCAGGCGTGTGTCCAGGTTTCTGTGGACGGCATCTCTCCCCTCCATACTGTGATTCCACAACTGCACCACACAGCTTGGTGTAATCAGTGGGCTTGCTGATTACAATTACTTGCTGTGCACTTGATGACAGTGTTCATGTTAACAAATATGCTGAACCTTAGTACAGGCCCCACTACTGACCCCAGGGAACACTGCTCATCACTGAACAATGATCTATCTACTCTGTTTTCTAAACTATCTGACAGGTAACAGAAAGGGATTATTCATATGCATGTGCATTTCAGCAATCCAATTGTAATATTGTGGGACTATTCAATCTCTGTGTCTTGGAAGTTCAGTCATGCTGTGGACATCTGCATGCATAGTAGGAGGTATCCAAAACTATTTGGGACTAATGTAAATAGTTTCACAGACTGGAATGTTTAAGTGAGGCACACTGTGAATTTGGCTCAGTTGTGTTTAGGAAATTGTTGGCGACTTGTGAGAAAGCTAAGGACATATCAAAATTTTAAACATGTTTTTGAAATGGTAATAGTTGGCAGGTCAAGAATTCAAGAGAGAAAATGTGGGGAAAAAAACCCCATATAAATACATTAGAAATAAGTAGAGAATCAGAAAATGGTATCTCCCCAACGTGAAGATTGGCACGTTCACTGTAAAATGCCCACGTCAGAGACAGGCTGGTTTAAAGGAGAAATAATGTTATGTAAGCATAATTATAGAAATATATAGTGAGAAACAAATTACAACTACTACTGAAAATTTACAAGGAGGGGTGAAATATTTTCAGGTTATGTTTATTTCTTTGAATGTACCAGAACAATCACATCAAACACTGTGAGCAACACAACAGCTTGACCCAGCTCTCTCTGAAGTAATTTGCCTAAATATGGATTGAATCAGAACTGGACTAATTAGTCAATGAACACAAAGTAGGTCATTTCTATGTAGTTAACCACTGAAGAGGATCTTTAAATAAGAAAATTCACAGGAGGGTGGAATACATGGGATATTTTTCCATTTTCAGGTTCAAAATGCCTAGAATGGATCTAGTATCTAAACAAGAGATTATTAAAATAAAGGTTTGTGAAGTTATTAAAAAAAAGGCAAACTCATTGTTTGTTAAACATTGTAAACCAGCTATTTGTTCCCTTAAGGAGTGATATCACATGAAGCTAAACATTGTTATTGAAAACACATTAAAATAATTATTGTCTTCTGCCTGATGAGAAAATACTTTTGTGTAGTTTTTTTCCAAAGCTACTTATTCTCTTGGTAAAAAAATATCCTCTCTGCTATCAGCACAAATTGATTTTCAAGAATTCAAAGAAGCAGAATGGAGAGGAACAGATAGACTTTGAACTTCTCTGTTTCAGAGATGACTGAAATTCTGTACATGTCATAAGCAAACACATGAAAAAATATTGTGAATCATAATATTTTTAATTTATACACGGAGAACTTATTGTTTTAAAGATATCAAAATTTGTATAGCTATAAAACAATTATTAGAGTCTTTTTAACCAGAACTCACCAAACTAATTAGCTCCGGATACTAGTATATTGAAGATTTATGTATTTAGAATTACTTTAAAAATACTGCATGTGTATAAGAGAGGAAAAATAAAATAAAATTTCACATTAAACATCAAAAAAAAGTACATGAAATTTGTGCAGCCATTGGGAACATCGCTTCTCCCCCCAGAACCTCTTGATTACTTTCCTGATTTTGCATCATAGAAATGCTGTAATAATGGGAGATTTCTTATGCCTCTTTCTTTACTTGTCAGGATGGAACTTTTTAGAGATATTGGTTTTGAACAGTCTCAGATTAAAATAAGAATCTATTCCTCATGTTCCAGTTTTTGGGTAAGTTCTGTAAGCATTCCACAGAAAGGGTGATAGCTCTTTTTTTCTTTATTCAAAGAAATAAGGAAATATCACTGATTACTTCTTAATGAGTGAATCCAGTACCATTAGTATGTGTCAGATAGGAGTGAAGGTGTTATAAATGTGTCCAAAAAAAAAGCAGAAAAATGTTGTGTTTTTTGAAGTTGTGACAGTGTTGAATTTTGGTTAAACTCTTAAGAGATGGACATTTACAAATGCAAAAGTCTCAGACAATGAAGAAGCTCTTGAAAGCACACAGCTAAAACATTTCCAATGTTATACAGAAACAATGATCTTTTGCTCTACAGGATTTTTCTCTTTTTTTATTTTTTTTTTTTAATGTATAATTAGATGCCACGGTTCTGCTTGTACTAAGTATTATTGTTTTATTTTGTTTCCATATGCAGGGCTCAAATTTGTCATAATATATCACAGTGTGTTCTCATAATGAAAAAAATGGATATATTTCTATAAAAACAATATTGTACATTTAATAGAAAGGCTTTGGTGTTTCTTACAATGTTTCAATCTCCCTGTAAGATAGCTCTTCAAATTCATGCTGGCAAAATTCCAAAGTCTGCTTATTTAGTTGATTATAAAGCAGTCATTTGGAAAATAAAAAGCAGACCACCAAGACTGTTGCTGAGATCTGATACTGGAAATTCTTTAATTTCAGACAAGAAGAGTTGTACATGGAGCTGAAATATTTTTGTACGCAAAATATTTGTGCAAGAATAATTAAAATAAAGAAGTGTGGGTATAAATACCTTTTTATAATTATCAGTAGTAAGATAGGTTAGAAATACAAATAAAACGTTCTGGCAAAATTAGGCAGTCAAATTTCAATTTTTAATTAATTCAAATGGATAGAATTTTTCTTAAAACTATGGATATATTGTATCTTCATATAAATCACAAATCAAGCTAGCTATATGTTAGCAAATGTATGTTGTAGTGAGAAAAGTAAAGTTTCACAACACTCAGTTTCTCTTCAGGCTTCTGAAAGGCACTTTGAACTAAATGAAGCTCAGTCAATGTGTTTAACATGATTAAAAGGATGAGCATAGTCATTAACAAAACTGACTAATGGACTAGAGGGTTCTAAAACTCCCAAATGCCATGATGATGAAATGAAGGCATTTTCTTATTAATTTTCTTGCATAGATCTTAGCTGGAGAACCAGGAATCTGTTATTATTTTGGAACTTCCTGGGCTGTGTAGGTGTTGTGGTTGCAGAGTGATGTTGCTTATCCTGTGACTATCACTCTTTCCTTTGGCATTCTAGTTATAAGGGGTAACATCTGTTCCATATTTCACAAGTTAAAATATGAATTCAAAGAACAGGAGAGCAAAGACGTATACACATGTACACATATCTACCTAGAATACAGTCTTTGTCTTTGTCCTAGGTTACAATGTAAAATATGCCAGAAGGTCTGTATTCTATCTCCATCTTCATGAACTGTTAAAACTAGGAGGGGCAGTGTTTTCCTTGCCTCCTCCCCCGGACTATCTTCTGTTAATGGGCCATCAATGCCTTGCCCCAGGAGTCACAGATAACTCCCTCCGGGAGCCATTTCTGTTTAATGGGCAATTAAGGACCCACCCCATGACTCATAGAATGACATAATCCCATTGTGAGATGCTCCGCCCAGGGGGAGGAGCCAAGCATTCCCACCTGGATATAATCAGGGAGGTCAGACAAAACAGGCATCTGCCTTCTACTGGATTCCTAGAGGAGCAGCCTTCTCTCCCACTGGATTCACAGAGGAAGGACCAGACCCTTCTACATCACCACTGGACCACTGGAGGAAAACTCAGCTCTCCTACAGGATCTCTGCTTCAACAGAACCANGGCACCTGTCTTTCAAAACCAAGACAGTTCTTGACCATTTGGATATTGCCATTTATCTTGCACATAAATTGCCAATTACTTAAAATTCTGTAGAATATAAATTCAGTTTCTTATGCAGACTCTGCTTCTGAAGTTAACCCATGTTTCTAGGTTAAATATTAGATTTTAAATGTAATAGGTAAGCATCAAATACTTAGTTAAATAAAGACATATACCTCCATATTCTAGAACAAATATCTGTTCTGATGCCAGATTTTGATTCTATTTATATTAGAGAGTATGATTTATCAAAAAGGAGCTACACTAAATAAGGAGAATGTCTACTTAAACAGTATGAGTTTATTAACTCTGAAGTGAAATTTTATATTTTTAGTGGCAAAGACCTCAAATAGCTTTCCCATACACTTTATCCATCTTCCTACTATGTAAATTCAGAAATTGATTACCACAAATTTATGGAATATAGCCTTCAAAGTTTCTGGGCTTATTCATCTTGTGGCTATGATTGTATCCCCACCACATTAGGAGTTAAAGATTCTCCTCTAATTTATTCATAACCTGTGTTTCCGTCAGGTGCATTTTTAAATAGAAATAAAATACCTGTTTTTTTGCCTTCATTGATAGACTAATAATAGCTCCTAACAGAAGAGTTCCAGCATACCATGTTTGTAATTGTTTGCAACAGCAATAGTGTCCAGCAGGACCAGGGCAGTGATCATCAGCACTGGTGAGGTTGCAATTCAAGTCCTGCAACTCAGTTCTGGGCCCCTCACTACCAGAAGGACATTGAGGTTCTGGAGCATGCCCAGAGAAGGGCAATGGAGCTGGTGAAAGGTCTGGAGCACAAGTCTGATGAGGAGCAGCTGAGGGAGCTGGAGTACCTGGAGGAAAGGAGGCTCACAGGAGCTTGAGGGTGTGGGTGTGTGCACAACATGATGACAGCACCTTATCACTCTCTACAACTACTAGAAAGGAGGTCTTAGTGAGGTAGTGGCTGGTCTGTTCTCCCAGTTAACAAGTGACAGAACCAGAGGAAATGGCCTTAATTTGCACATGTAGAAGTTTAAATTGGATATTAGGAAAAAATTTTCACTGAAAATGTGGTAAGGTATTGGAACAGGCTGCTCAGGGAAGTGATATCACCATCCCAGGAGGCATTCAAAGATGCCTGGATGTGGCACTTGAGGACACAGTTTACTGGGGCATATGGTGGCACTGTGTCAACAGTTGCAATACCATACAAGTCTTTTCCAATCTTAACAATTCTATGATATTATGAATAATGTGTCATTCCATTGATTCCACTATCCAAAGAACTTGGCAATTACATGACAAGAAATCTACAAATGAAAAAAAGTATTTTATTGGGCTGTTTTGTCCTTCAGTCTTAGGGGATAAGTATTCTGGCCTTTATCATCTCTATATTGACTTTATTTCAAATGATTCCTATGGAGTGGATTGGGAGAATGTCTAAATCAAATTACCTAGGTGGCATATGAATAGGTTTTCAGAAATCCACTTACATGGTAGTTAAGTGTCACTATTAGAAGAATAACCTTCAAATGGAATTCAATATATGAGCTTGCTAGTGGCAAATACAAGTATCCAATGATTTTGCTAATCTGGACTGGAATCAATACTCAAACAAAAAAAAGTGCTCATAAATTATAGAAACATCATTAAGTATTAGTTGATTGTGTCCTAAATTAAATTAAAACCTCAATGTAAGTGTTTGTAGGTAAGAAATATTTTTATTCTTACCAAGAAATTACTTTCATTATTCATTAAAATTTTCTGTAGTGACAAAAGTTAAAAGAAAAAAAGGAGAAAAAAATTTGTTATAATACATTAAAATTTAAAAATAAATTAAAAACCCAAACAAACAAAAGGCCAAAACCTTTTCATATATTCTCTGACCTGGAACACGGAAGGAGTCAATAGCAAATAAGTCTCAATTATCATTATTTTTATTCCTCTAATAAAAATCAATAAAATTCCTGAAGTGTCAACACAGGTAATCTGTCCATCTACAGAAGTAGACAAGTACTAACATCAAAAATTTCACTAACTCAGTCACAAAATAAATAGATATTATTTTCAAAATAAGTGTTCCTCTGTTTAGTACACTTGAGAGACATTATTAGATTGTATTGATAAATCATGTTTAATAAGTTAAATGAGAAACACAAAACTAGTGAATTTATAAATGATTGGAGCAATTCCATGAAAATCTGGAGAATTAGGTGAAAAATCCACTTCTTCTGCAGTAACTATATTATACAATTTCTAAATTTCAGGAAGATGTATCAGTCCCATGACTTTTGACTAATCGGGGACAGACATTTCTCCCAAGGATTTCCATTTTGCATGCAGTAATTAAATATACATAGATCCAGAGCGAGATCCCAGCTGGAGAGAAGAAATATCCCAATGAATATATGTCTATTTTATTCAAAATGGAATGGAATCCTCAGATATTTAATAAAAATATATTTTTATAGTGTTCTATTCCCACTGTTTCTTCAATCATTGTTAGGTTCTCTGCTTGCGAGGTTGTTTGAGCTATGATACAAGGATGTGATCATATTTTTAGTATAGGTTTTTTTAGGGGAAAAAAAAACAACCCTTTTTTGTACCTATTTCCAGAAGATAAATCAAAGAAGCTATTTGAAAAAAATGGAAAATCACATGGGTTACTAAAACAGAACTTAACGTCTATATTTGGAAAAGTGGTCTAAGAATTAATGTCCCAACAAAGCCTGTACAAAAAAAACTGTAGTCCCACAGGTAAACATGTCCAGAATTTCAGATGCTAATCATGTAAACAGCTACAGCTGATGAGAGAAACAGAAACACCTCACTCAGCTTTTGAGTTCTACAAAGTACATGACATTCAAACTAGTTATCTTCTCAAATCATTCATTGGAAACCCTTATTTATCTGCATTGATTGTTTAAGTGAGATGAATAAAGCCTACACATAAGATAGTAAGAAATTTGAATTTTATGTTGAGGGTTTCTATTTCTATACCTTTTGAAAGATTCAGTTTGCTAGACATCTTAAAAGAACACCTCACACTGAGAGCATTTGTCAAAACAAAATTGGAGAAGATGGTGTTCCTGTGACGACCCATCCTTCTACTTCTAACATAATTATCTAGTAATTTGAGCTTTCTGTCAGGAATTGATCTAGAGAAAATCAAGCAAAATGAAACATGACTTGACAGCCTACTGCTTCAGTCACTCTACTGATTGTAGAATCTCTATCCTTTCACTGTGTTCTGTTCTATTTTAAAAAGGGGATAATGGTTATTTTATTTTTAATCTGAAAACTCCAAGGAGGATGCAAGTGTTTCCTCTTTCTTTAGTTTTTTTGGGTGAATATTTATAAGTTTCCTCCCATCTATACATGGAAGCTTTCTGACATACTGATTTTCAGACTAGGCATTCTGAGTATTCAAATTCCTCTCCACTCAGCTCCCATTCTCACTCTGTACTCCACTGTCTTTTGCAGACTGCTGCCCAAAGAAATGGGCTGGCTTTGCTGTAGTACAGAATCACTCTTGGGCCTTTCACAGTTTGAGTTCCCAGACCTGTGATTCTAAAACTTCATTAAGTGTACAACACTGAATATTCAACCAAATGTGGGTACTGCTTTTGGCTGGGGTAGAGTTAACTTGCTTCACAGTGGCTGATTTGGGAAAGTGTTTTGGATTTGTGCTGAACACAATAATATAGAGATGTTTTTGTCATTGCTGATCAAGGCTTACTCAGAGCCAAGGACTTTTCTGCTTTTTGTAGTGCTATGCTGGCAAGGAAGTTCAGGGTGCATGGGAGGTTGGAAGGGGACACAGCCAGGGTCAGGTGACCCCAACTGACCAAAGGGAAGCACTGAATTAATTCCTTGTTTTGCCTTGTGTGCCCAGACTTTTCTTTGCCTATTAAACTGTCTCTATCTCCACCCATGGGTTTTCCAGCTTTTACCCTTCCCCTTCTCTCCCTAGTTCCTCTGGTGTGGGGAATGGGTGAGTGGCTGTGTGGGGCTTGGTGTCTGGCCAGGTTTAAACCACAACAGTGAAGGAGGATTATTAAAACAAAAATCATCAGAATAAAAAATAAATAAATAAATTGATAAATAGATAAATAAATAAATAAATGAAATTTGCCCTCAGTTTCTAAAAGAGCAGATATGAAAACTTCAACTTAGTATTGTCAGTAATGACCTCAGACTGTCAATACTATTATATTCAGATTCTAGCTGTACTGAAATACTTCCTGGGTTCATCACTCATTCCATGCCTATGATGGTCATAATAATTTGGTTGTAAAAAGTATAATTTGATGAGCACTGTGCAAGTTTCATGAGATGAGGTTTTAAGTCAAAACAAAGACATACCAGAAAAGAGATATATCCTCTAACTCACGGCCATTAAGTGATATACTTACAAATTATCAGCCTCTTTTCAAATAATACAAAAAATACTCAGCATTTGGTAAACATAGTTCATACTTAAACACCTACCAAACTTACAAATTTTTTGTAGAAGTAGAGCTTATAAATGTGCTGGACCATATCATCATGGCAAATGAATTAGATCATTAAAATAATGTTGAGAATATTCTGAAGATACAGTCAGTAAAGCAAGACAATTTTAAAGGAAAGGAATTTAAATATCATAGCCCATCACTAACTTGTTTCCTTTTTTCTGTGTAAGGTTGCAAACACCCATCACAGGAATATTTCTATCTATGTAAAAAATGGCAATATGGGCTGAGAAAAAATAAGACTGTCTCCAGTGTACTGCGCCGGCAAGTTTTATTTGTTGACAGTATATTGCATGTGAAGCATATCTCAAATTTAATCTATTTTGAAAGAGGAGGAGAGGAGCTAAAAAAATACTAGCTTTATTCATGAGATTATACATACAGAAGTGGTATTTTACCATAGTTCTATTTATATAGAGTAGGTTGACATTACATATTTGTTATGCAAAGTGCCTAAACCAATCCAAGAGCAGACACAGTATTTCACAACAACCATGTACTCACCAAAATACCAATCTATCTATAATACAGATACATGAATTTTGTAATATTTATTTTCTTTTTAGTGTTGCACTATGACTCAGCAACTAGTTCTTAGTTCAGAAATAAGCTAACTATGACTCATAGCTTTCACAAGTGTTTGTAAGCAAAATAGAGGAGACAAAAGAAGACAGAGATGAATAAAAGGATGAAGGGAAGGGAAGGGAAGGTCCCAAAGCCCTGCAGTCTGTAAGATTCCTCTTACATGGTTGTGATTCCTCACTGTCATTAGTTTCAGCTAGGATAAAACAAATTTTCTTCATAGTATCTGGTGCAGTACCATGTTTTGGATGTAGAATGAGAATAATGCTGATAACACACTGATGTTTTAGTTGCTGCTAAATACAACTCACTTTAAAGATTCAAAACTCTTTCAGTATATTTTATGGTGCTATGGAAAAAATATTGTAAGCACATCTGCCTCACTAGTCTGGCCAATATATTTCGCCATTAAAAAAAAGACCTTATCAAATAAAAAATAAAATCAGTGGCCAGATAATGAGAAGAGAGAAATATGGAATATACTTCCCATCAATTAACTTCAGTGAAAAATTCAAGACTCTCTAATATGAAGAACTACATTATGCTGAGCAGAAGTGAAGAAGAGTGACAAACACAAGATAAGCCAATCAGGGTCTGTGGGAATATCATGTGTTCCTTAATAAATTAATCAGTCTGACAGTATGCCAATCATGTCTAAATTTTTTTGTAATTTAAATAGTTTATTGATCTAAGAGGTGGTAAATACAGCTGAAATAAACTTTGAAATTGTATACATAATAATAAGCTCATGTATAAAAATAATGCTGGCATTAGTAAACAGCCAAAAAAACAAACCTGCAGATTAACAGAACATAGACCTATTTTCTTTGCCCCTGAAAAAGAAACTGGACACACTAATAGTATCTTTCCCCACTGAACAGGAATCATTTCACATTTCACTTAACTTTTTACTACATTTGGTACAGTAATGTCTATCAAGGGGTTAATTGACTTT
>VXBU01006435.1:137384-199184 GCA_013400315.1 Bombycilla garrulus
TTCTATAGTATTATAGGATAGAGGATACCAAAATTATAAAATACTTGAAGAAAAAAAATCTTGTTTTTTAACCTATATTAATAAGTATAATATTCCTCATAAAATAAAATGTAGCTTCTGAAATCTAAAGGATACTTGGGTAAAAGATACATTACAATAGCTATCTGTCAAAGGCAGGCTTTATGTTTTTTAAACACAGACTAACTGCTAGTTGGCAGTCTGCTCAATGCCTTTTTCTCTTGGAACAAAATTAGCATTAATCTGGCAAATAATTCATTATTCTATTCAAACTTCTGTTTGAATAAATATTTTAAGTATAAATGATTAGCCATTAGTGTTACATTGTAGAGCTACTTTTTGTTTTTTTAATTATTGGAGTTAATTCTTGTTTGCTATTGTTTCATATCTCTGCTTGTCATGGCAGGATTTGGTACTTCCATTCACTCTCCTATTTAGGGAACAAATTTTCATAATTGCTTCTTCTCTTTCTAACATATTAATACAGGCCCATCATTTTATATTTTATTTTATCAAGCTTTTTTGCAAGATCCAAATGAGAGGACGGATGTCTAAACAGAAAAAAAATCTCATCAAAAAGCAATGGAAAATTGGCATTAAAGACTTTCATCCATGCACAGATATCCTTTAGTTGTAGAGGAGTTATAAAATACAAAATTCAGATTAGAAGATGAATTTTTCAAGCAGGATGTAGTCAATCTAATACAATTGACTGCATATCAAACAATCACACTGATAAAACAAGTATTAGAAAATTTAAATCAGATTACTTAAGTTGTTTATCATCTCCAAACAAGATGAAATATTTAAAAAGAAAAACCCATACCTTCTGGAATACCTGAAAGATATTTGAACAAAGAACACAGAATTTCATACAAGAAAATCAAACACAGATTATTACTATTTCAGTCGCAATATTTCCACCTCAGTCACATGCATTATCTCAAAAGAATAATCATACAGAAATAATAATTATCATGCAATTTGTAATTTCACATTTCAGAGTTGTGGGATTTTTCAACAGCAGGATTTTAAGCTGTGAAATGTCTACTCTGCAGTTAGAGTTTTTGAGAAAGAGCAAGGCAATTCCAGGCATAAGCTGCTATAATACATGTCTGGGCCCTACACTCTGAAAGGAACTCCACAGCCAGTAATCACATGTGATGCATACTTTCATAAGTCAGAACTCTTCGGTCCTGCTGCTCTCAAAAAGTGTATGCATAACCAGCCTGATTCTTGCTCTATTCAGTCATAATCCATTTAAACCCACTCTTGCATAGTCTTGCTTTGTTCCTTGATTTGTGGTTGCTCTCAGAGACAGACTGGGACTAAGACAAAAGACTTGGAAGACATAATGAATAGTACTCACCTGTCTAAACAATAAAGAACTGTTCTTATCTGAGATGTCATAGGGTATCTGAGACATCTGCAAGGGGCTGGAAAACATGCTAGAAATTGTACAAAAGAGAGGAATCTTCTGGAGGCCAGATGGAGACTGAGCTAGACTTGCTAAGTAATTTAATGTCATTAGACATTTTTTTAGATTTGTAAAAGCAGTCACATCCCTCACAGTTAAAATGTAAAATATAAATATATAATTATAAATATGTATATTAAAGCTGTAAAATCAGTCCAAGTATATTTATATACAAAACTTCCTGCCATGGCTTCACTTCCAAGTAGCATGAAAAGAGCTAAGAGCAAAGTTTCAACTTAATTTTCCTTCCTTTAAAAACAGCAGTTTAAAAGCAAGCATTTCATTCATGAATAGGTGTTTTTGTAGGAACATATTACATATTTATCTGATAAGCTTCCTCTGGTTTATGGGGTACATGTGTGGTACATATACTACTTAAACAAGTTGTTTTTAAATATTATTTTGTTGATTTAAAGAAACCAAAGCCTGCTATACAAATTTTCATTTCTCTTAAGCCAAGTGACTTTTATAAGAGTTTTGAGGATGAAGGTAGGAAAAGAAGAGGAAAATAATGATTCCTATACAAAAAGATGCAATTAACAGATCTATATATAAACTTTCTAGAGTTTAAATTTTAATTTTTGAAATTGCTTGTTTAAAACAACTTATGATAACCCTAGAGAAAGCAAGAAATACATGAGTGGGTTTTTTTCACCAATTAAAACAAAATAAATAATTGGACAATTAGTTTTCTGATCACTACAAAATTATTTAGTTACAGTGTAATTAATTGATTGTAGAGCATTCTTATTGGCTAATTAGATTATTTTCAACAAAATTCTTGTTTCATTCACTATTATCTGCATACAGTAGCTCTTCAAATAGTGTATCATAAATAGGTTGATTCTCATATGAGATACTGATATTACAAACTCATTGCAATCTTATTTAATTTCATTCAAGTTAATTATGTTAAAATAATTCAATTTATTAATTTGGAGACAAAAGAGCTTTCATGGACTTATTTATATTTGCTTTCACTAAAAGAAAAATAGACAATGCAAATGAGATTGTACTTTCCTCTTGCATTTCTTAATTTATTTCACACACCATTATGCTTCCCACCTTCTGTTCAGACATCCTTTGTCTTTGTTTCTCTAAGTCTCATCTCTTTCACATGTTTTCAATCTTTCCTTTCCTTTCCTAAATTGCTTTTTAGAGCAATTCATAGGTACTTCAACTGAGTAATTCCCTTGACTATATTAATATTTTATTAGTCCCTAACTTCTACAGCAAGAAAGGTCTTAGAGTTGGACTTTTAATTATAGCCATTTCACCCTCTTCTCCTACCAATGGCTTTTCACCCTTCAATTTTTATTTTTTTAATAACTCATCTTTCATTCCCCTTCTCATTATTGAATTTCAAAAAGATTCACAGTGATGACTGTAATTAAGTTTTGTGTATTTGAATATTTATCTGAAATTTGAAGGCCTGCAATATTAAGATACTTAGTAGATCAAGGTGATGTCTAAGTCCTTCAAAACTTTTTAAGATGATCTATCTAAAGTGTAATTTAAAATTTTCTTCTTAAAGACTTACATGAGATATCATAAATCATCAACTTCATCACTGTCTATTTCAGATACTGAAAATATTATCTGGGCAATTAATTTCAATTTCAGAAAAATGGCTTATTCTTTATTTCATACCAACTGGAACTTATCTGCTTGTTATGACCATGACAACCTGTGGGATGGGGTAACTACCCTTTCACTGTCACCTTAGAGAATTTTCAGTTAAATGTCTAAAGCATAGATATGCAAACATCCTGCCTGAATGCAATCTCTTTCTGCAGATGGATGTATGCATGTATGTAATTATTTATTTCTGCGAGATCGTTGCTACTAAATAAAACTGTAACATAACCATTTTGTCCTACAGAGTCCAACTTACAGAGTCATTGTAGGAACTTAATAATAAATACATTCCTTCTATTATATATATATATACACACACACAAATTTCTTCTCTGTATTATATATATTCTTCTATATATTCTTCAGTTGTTTTCTTTGACTTTGAACTATTGCTTCTGTGTACTCTACATACATCAATAGAAGAGTATAGAGACTTCCTGAGGTGATTTTATATTGGTTTTACTCCAAATATTTTGCCTAATAGCTCTCAAGACAATGTTTTTTCCTCTCCTGTTGGGAACTTACAACACACTGTTATCAATAAATGTAAGAAAATCTTTTATTCACTTTGTCATCCAGTTGGTAGATCTTTACCTATTAGCAGAGATGGGGTTTTAATTCCCCAGGTGTATTGCATTTCATGTTATCATTTTTATTGTTTCTTTTTTCAAGGTTGTCTTATTCTTCCCAGGAGGCCTTCAGGTGCTCCTACTGCTTTATACATTTCATGGCTTTCTGTCATCATAAAAAAACATTAGCATCAACTACATCACTGTCATTAAACAAGGTACTAAGGATTATCAAAATGAATCCACTGAGTACTCCACCAGTAATCTTTCTATCACATGATAATTCTTTACTCAACTTTCAATTCATGTACTAACCACAATCTTCAGTGAAAATTTCCCATGAGGTACCAAAGCAAGTATTGTAAAGAAGTCAAGATAGATTAGATCTACCACAATTCTCTTGTCTTTAACAAAGGAGTAATTTTGTTAAAGAAAATATTTTATCAGACTTACACAATCTGGTTTTGCTAATCCCTTGTGTTGATTTATCCACTTTTCATTCACCTCAATTTATTTAATTATTTCTTCCTTCATAATCTGCTCTGCTGATTGTGGTCTCCTGTTGAGGTCAGGCTCTGTAGTTGTCCAGTTCTATTTTTCCTCCTGTTTTTAATTGTCATTGCATTCTACTCCTGTAAGTTGAAAGATTGTATTGGGTGTAAATAGCAAATTTTGGTAGGAGGGCTCTACAGGCTTGACCTCAGTGAGAAGAGACAGGGCCTACCCTGTGCTGGACAAAACCAGTCCTAAGTAGCTCCACTGGACCCACCACAGAACACATCTGAACACATCAGCAAAGACAGTTGTATCCTTGTGAAAACATATTTAAGAAAGGAAAAAAAAAAAAAAGAAAAAGCGAAGAATGAATGAGGGAACAGCAGAGGAAATGAGGGAATAAAAATGTCAAAGGAGGCACTTCATGGCAGAGTAACTACCCATCTGAAGGGATCATGCCCCTGGACCATGAAAAGTGTGAGAAACAAAAAGCAGCAGAGAGAAACCCCAATGTACTGACTGTGACCTCCGGCATGATTTGTTGTCTCACTGAAAGGACTGATTGTAACCTGTGGTGTTAACAAGGCAGAACAACATGTGCCTAAAATGAAATACTGAGGTAAAAAAAAAAAAAAAATGGGGGAGGGTGGAATGCAAGAAGGAGAAGAATTTTGAATCAAATTAATTGAGCCTGGGAAAGGGGGAAGAGAGGTATTTTATTGATTGTCATCTCTATTTCTCTGGTCTGAACAGTAATGTAGCCTGAGAACAATTTATTAAGAAAGCCTTATTAAGAAAGTATGAAAGATGTGGAGCAATTCACCCAACATGGAAATTCATGCAATTGCTGATAACAAACACGAGATCAAAACTGATGCAGTGGTTTTGGTCCATTGTCAGGAGCACTTGGTGTCCAGGTCATTTGAAAGCAACAGTCAATCGTGCAAATCACTTTTGAATGCAGGTAAGAGTCATGCTGACCCTTGACTCCCCAGTGGTAGTATGATATATGAAAACCTCACACATTACATTGACACAGCAGCCTGCCTATGCTGCCAATGTTGGTCAGATGCAGGGTGTCAGTTTGTCAAGACCTAAGTCAGTAATTAAATACTTCTGCTAATTACTGATAAACGAAGTTAAATTTTCGCAGTAAAGTTTGTTTTGCCCAAAATAGTTCTTTACAAGATATATTCCTGTCTTTATTTAAATCCATAAGTTTTCTCAGTCTTGCTCTTTCCTTTTTTTTCCCTTCTGTCCCACTGGGACAGAGAGACATGAGCCAGTGTCTGTGTGGGTTCCTGGATGTCAGCTGAGATCGACCTACCACAGGTCTACTAAAAATATTTGCTATCAGACCTACAATTCTTCTCAGAATTGTTGAGACTGATTTGATCAGATCAGGTCTATGAAGACAATGAAGAACCTAGAGGGGAAGCCATACGAGGTCACTTGGTGTGCTCAGCCAGAAGTAAAGGAGAGTGCGGGAAGGCCTCATGCAGTCATTGCAACTTTCTTACAAGGGGAAGTGGAGGGGCATACAATGATCTCTTCCCTCTGGTGACCAGTGAGAGGATTCCAGGGAATGGCATGAAGAAAATTTTAGGAAAAAAGCTGTGAGGTGACAAATACTGGCCTAAGTATTGATAAATGCTCGCTGAAAAGATATATAAAATCGAACATTTAAATTATATGAAATAAAAATGAATTGACATGGAACTCTGCAGAAGTTATTGAAAAGGTATGTCATATAGCATGCATGACAACAGTCAACTTTATGTTTTTGTTTGTTAATTTGATTTTATTTCTCAAATAAATAGGGGCTTTACACTAAATATAAATATTTGAATACAGTCTGGATACATAAATCCACACTATTTCTTTCACATTAGAAAAACCACATAGACAAATGCATTAAAGCTCAACTTGGCAAAGAGATAGGTTAGGGAATGTGCAAATAATATTTACTGGAGGGACGAGATATTTTTTAAAAACAGATGCTAAGTGTATCAAAAAAGTAGTTTGGGACTCTCTTCGACACAATCCCAACAGCATGATTTTGTTGACTTACCATGTACTGTCAGGATTACACAAATAGTTCTGTAATTTATTTTCCCTCTTTGCATATTCCCTCTATGCTCATTAATTGCCCTAGGAAGGAAGAGTAATAGAGACTTCACTTGTTTTCAAGAGCACACATGTTTAGACAGATGCTGAACTTTGAAAGGCAAGTAAAATGCCTTCCAGTGAAAATTTTGATAGATTTTAAAGACTGAAGAAATAACTTTGGTCTTCCACAGAGAACATATTCCTCTGCTCTGTTGGAAACCGAAACGAAATTTAATGACACATGAAGTTTTATCCAACAGGGCAGCTGCTATGATTTGCATCCGGGAAAGAGAAACTGGAGTGATATCACTAGAGTGTCGAGACTTAATTTTGATGTGAAGTGTGGATTTGTTTTTACATCCTGATCTCCTAAGAATTAAGTCTAATATCTCACTGAGGCACATGTGATTCCCATGTGAAGTCACTCTGGCTTTGGCAGGAATTTCTTCACAGCGGCCTGTTTGATGCTACATTTTACATTTTTAATTAGAACAGTGTTGATAACACACCAACAATTTAACTATTTCTGAGCAGTGCTTACCAATGATCAGTTCTATCTGTTTCTCACTCTGGCCTCAGAGAGTAGGTTGGAACAGGACAAATCTAGGAGGCAACAGAACTGAGATAGCTGATCAAAAGGTCAATGTTGAGTCATGCTTTTCAATAAAACTGGAGGGCAGAGTTATCCAGCGATTGTCATTACCCGAGGACCAGCTGGGCATCAGTTTGACTAGTGAACAATTGTTTATACATCATTTGTTTTAATTTGCTTTGTTTTCCTGGGGTTTTGTTGGTTTTGTTGTTTTTTATTTGCTTTGGTTTTCTTAATAAACCATCTGTATGTCAACCTATGAGTTTTCGCACTTCTGCTTTTCCAGTTCTATCCCACCTCTTACTGGGGGGAAGGAGTGAGTGTCTGTGTGGGTCATAGAAGCCTAATGTGTTAACCCACAAAACAGATGAACACTGAAACTCCTTTATTTTGAAACTATGAAACAGGATAAAATAAGAGGAGCTTGAACATTTGGCACAATTCCAGAGATATGATATCACTGTCATAAGCAAAACCTGGTGGGTTTTTCTGTGATGGGAGTGCCACATTGGGTGGTTGGAGGCTCTTCAGAAGGGACAGCCAGGGAAGGCAAGGCAGGGGGGTTGGCATTGTATGTAATGGAGTAGTTGGAATATATGGAGTTCTCTGTTGGCAATGGCACTGTTGAGAGCTTCTGGGTAAGGATTAAGGTACAGAAAAATAATAAAATGTCACTGTGGAAGTCAGCTAAGGACTACCTAGCCAGGACAATCACACTGATGAATTATTCTTTGAGGAACTAAGGGACACCTCCTAATCAAATGCCTTTATCCTATGGGGGGCTAAAACTTGCTGGATGTTAACTGGGAACACCACACATCTGGCACAAACGGGTCTGGAAGATTAGTGAAACACATAGATGATAACTTCTTGGAACAGGCTCTAAGGCAGCCAACTAGGAAAGATGCCCTTGTTGTTTGTTTTTTTAACCAAGAAGGTTGCATGAGTAAAGTGGTCATTGAGGACCATCTTGGCCACAGCGACCACAAAGCAGTTGCGTTTAAAATCTCTGCTGTCAGGAGAAAAAGAAATAGCAATACTTTAACACTTGCCATGAGGAGAGCAGACTTTAGGCTGCTTGGAAAACTAGTGACTGAGGTCCACTTTATAAAGTGTTTTGGTCCACCAGAGCTGGTCGCTTTTTAAGCACCACCTTCTAAGGGCACAGGAGCAGGCAATTCCAAAATGTTGACAGTCAAGCAGACAAGGAAGAAAGTCAGCTTGGATGAGGAAGGATCTCCTTTTGGAAATAAGGCAAGACAAAAACAGCAAAACAACGTCACGTGACATGGGAGGACTGCAGAGATGCTTCTGTAGCAAGAAAATTAATATGGCCAAAGCTCAGATGGAATTGAAGCTGGACACTACTGTGGAAGGAAATAAAAAAATGTCTTTTTAAACACATTAACAGCAAAAAGTAGTGCAAAAACTACATAATCCCATTACAGAATGTGGATAGTCACCTCACAAACAGGGACAGAGACAAGGCAGAGAGCTTTCATGCTTTTTTGCTTCTGTCTTCAACACTACCAATGGGGTAAAGGGTGTCCCAGTGCTCTGAGCTAGAGGACCATGACTGCAAGAATGATCAACTCCCATTTGACCTTGAACTTGTACAGGTGCTACTGCTCCAGCTGGACCCCTATAAATCTACAGGGCCAATAGGACTCAAGAATAGTAAAAGAGCTAGATAATGTCATTGCAAAACATCTCTCTATGATTTTTGAACAGTTGTGGGAATCTGGGAAGGTCCCAGTGGACTGGAAGCTGTCTAATGTCCATATTTTCAAGAAGGGCAAGAAGGATGACCCTGGAAGCTATGGGCCTGTCAGTCTCAATTCAGTGATTGCTAAAATTATGGAGATTATTCACAGAGGTATTGAAAAACACTTGAAGAACAATGCAGTTGCAGTCAGCATGACTTAATGATGGAACTCTTGCTTGTCAAACATAATTTCTTTTTTGACAAGGTAACTCACCTAATTGACCAAGGGAAACCAGTTGATGTAATCTTTTAGGATTTCAGTAAAGTTTTTGATATTGTCCCTCGCAGTATCCTTCTGGATTAAATACCCAGCATTCAGCTGGATAAGCATGTCTTGATATGGGCAGACAGGGGAGAGACAGCTGGGAAATCATCAACTATGAAGTTTAACAAAAACATGTGCCAGATTCTGTACCTGGGATGGGGCAACCCGGGATATATGTACAGATTGGGGACTGAGATGCTGGAAAGCAGCACTGCAGAAAGGAACCAAGGGGGTCCAGGTTGATGGCAATTTAAATATGGGTCAGCAGTGTTCTGGCAGCCAGAAGGGCCATCCCTGTTCTGGGGGCATCAGGCACAGCATTGGCAGCTGGGCAAGGGAGGAGATTGTCCTGCTCTGCACTGGGGCAGCCTCACCTTGAGTACTGAGGGCAGTTTTTGGGGAGTATTAAACTATTAGAAAGTGTCCAAAGGAGTGCAACAAAGATGATGAAGGGCTGTGATAAGAAGCCATATAAGGAGCAGCTGAGGTCACTTGGTCTGTTCAGCTGGGAGAAGAGACTGAGAGGAGACCTCATTCCAGTCCACAACTTCCTTTTGAGGAGGGCCAGATACTGATTTCTTCTCTCTAGTGACCAGTGACAGGATCTGAGTGTTCCTATAGGAAAATTTATGTTATTAATATACTATTATTAATAAGTTAAATATAAATATTAGGTTCCTATTTAGGAAAAGGTTCTTTACACAGAGAATGGTATGTCACTGAAAGAGGCTCCCTGTATTGGGCTTGCATGACTTGGCTTTGTTAGAGGGGTGGCTTCTGTGAGAAGCTGCTAGAAGCTTCCTCCATGTCCAGCAGAGCCAATTCCAGATGACTCCAAGACAGATGCTCTGCTGGCCAAGGGCACGCCAGCCAGAAAGGGTGGTAATGCCTCTGTAATAACATAGGTAAGAAGAAGGAGAAGGGGAAGGAGAAGGAGAAGGAGAAGAAGGAGAAGGAGAAGAAGNGAAGGGGAAGGAGAAGGAGAAGAAGAAGAAGAAGAAGAAGAAGAAGAAGAAGAAGAAGAAAAAGAAGAAGAAAAAGAAGAAAAAGAAGAAGAAAGAAGAAGAAAGAAGAAGAAGAAGCAGAGGAACAGCCCTGCAGATGCCAAGGTCTGTGGAGAAGGAGGGGGAGGAGGCAGTCTAGGCACTGGGAACGAGATTCCCCTGTAGCCTTTGGTAAAGACCATGATGAGGCAGCTGTGCCACTGCAGCCCATGGAAGACCACAGGGATGCAGAGATACACTCAGCGCATGGATGGGACCCACAAAGGGGCATGTGGATGCCTGAGAGGAGACCATGAACCCATGGGAGACCTGTGCTGGAGCAGACTCCTGGCAGGGACCTGCAAACCTGTGGAGAGAGGAGCCCACATTGAAGCAGTATCCTTGTTAGGACTTGTAGCCCTGTAGGGGACCTACCCTGGAGCAACCTGTCCTTGAGGAATTGCACTGTGTGCAAGTGACCCATGTTGAACAGTTTATGGAGAACTGCTGCCAGTGGGATGGACTCATCTTGGAGAAGTTAATGGAGAACTGTGTTCCACGGGATAGACCCTATATCATAGGTGGAGCAATGACAGGAGCAACCTGTGATGAACTGACAGTAATTCCCACTCCTTGTCTCCCTGCACCACTGGGGTGGAGGAAGTAGACCTGGGGAGAGGGAAGGGATGGCAGGATGATTTTTAAAGTCTTATTTTACTTCTCATTAGCCTGCTCTGATTCTGTTAGTAATAAATTAAATTAATTTCTGTAATTCAAGTGTGTTTTGCCCATGACGGTATTTGGTGAACCCTTAGTTATATTTTCTCTTCCCTGTCCAGCTATGGAGTAGAGTGATAGTCAAGATTTGGTGTGTGCCTGGCATCCAGCCAAGGTCAATCCCCTACAGCTTTTTTGGCACCAAAACCCATGCATGCATACAAAATTTTGCCCTTCCTTTAGCAAACTGCCTTATCTAAACCTATGAGTTCTTTTCAATCTTGTTTTCTCTCTCCCTGTCCATCTGAGAAGGAGAGTGGCACAGTGGCTTGGTGGGTACCTGTTGTCCAGCCCAGGTCAACTCACCAACCTCCCTAGGGAAGTGGCCACAGCACTAACCTAGCAGAGTTCAAGAAACGTTTGGAAAATGCTCTCAGGCTCATGATGGGATTTTTGCTGCTGTCCTGTGCAGAGCTAGGAGCTAGACTTGATAATCTTCTTGGGTCCCTTCCAATTCAGGATAATGAATGATTCCATGAAAATATTCTGCTAAAAATGCAAATAATTTTCTAGCATGAATATGATGTTCTATGCAACATTTCACTATTGAATCATATTGATGCAAAGCCATCTGGCTAAAATTACATAAAATTACATAAAATCATAAGGTATGATTTTTGAAGTCTGAATTGTAAAATAAAAAAAAGCTTCTGTTTTACTTGTGCCTCATAAATTGTGTGATACCTCATAATGTAGACAATTATCAAAAGCAGTTTCAATTTTGGGGTTTTTATGGTTAATTAATAATTACTTGTCAAAATCTCAGTTTTATGTTAATTATATACTTACAGCATTAGAAAAAGTATCTTCTAGGTTCTGGCTTGTAAAATACAATCTATACTTCATTATACAGGATAATAGAACAAATAAACAAACAATTAACTTTTTCATAATTTGAAAAATCCTATTGTCAAAAAGACTGTCCAAAAATATTTCCAAAAGATCAAAGCAATTTGGACAAGGTATAGGAAGTGTAAAATGGAGGTTAATAGAGGTTAATATCCCCCAATTTGGACCATTATCTCAATTGCTGAGCTGGAATCATTTATTCCTAGTTAATGAATAAACAACACCTTCTAATCCCAAGGGCTCAGGAAGAAAATCATCCATGCATGCCAGGTTTATCAAAGTAGACAAAAGTACAGAGATAGATGGCTTGTAAAAAATAGTCCAATGGTATATACAATGCCATTTCTCTCTCACAAATGCAAAAGAAAGATGACAGTCTTTTTTTTTTTTTTCTATAGCTAGTTTTCTTTTTACCTTCTTTTGGGAAAGTTATGCCATTTTAACACATATGCTTGATCTGTAACTGAAAATTATTTCCCAATCCTTATAATTTCTAAATAAATCTGCTTTTCAGATGCACTGGGAAAAGAGGGCAACAAGGCCTGCTTCTGAATAGCCAAAATAGGAAAACATTGAGTGTGGCAGACAGATAAGACAGGAAAATGGTAGTTGTTTCATTTTTCAGTAACCTCAACTGCTAACTAATTTTATCTGACCATTATTCACTCTTAAAATGAAAAAAAAAGCTTAACTTTTCAGTTCATTTCACTTTTTTTTCTTTCTATTTGGATCTTATAAATATTTTTATTTGCTTTACAGAAATGTATTCAGAAAATATTCACAAAAATACTTCTGCAAAAAATCCTAAACAATTTTCTTTTAAAAATCCATTACCCTGGATTACTCAGCTGCTATAAACCTTACAATAATTCTGATTTTAAATAGCTTCAATTGTTTTTTCCTGGTTTTAACATCAGGACAGTCAATATATTTTTAATCATATTTCAGCTTAAATATATGATTGTTTACATTTATAATATCATAAAATATATCTTGCTTAAATGAATGCAGGTTCTGTGTTGTTTATAGAAATACATCTGTTGAAACTGTTAATTCTCAGTTCGTTCAGAAGCAAAGGAGAAAATAGCTGCTGACACTATAACTTCCCCTGCACTACATTTGCCAGTAGAATAATAGAACAGTCTGATCTATAAAGGGCTTGAAGCTCATCTCGTTCCAACCTCCATGCCATGAGCAGGGATACCTTCCACTAGATCAGGTTGCTCAAAGCCTCATCCACCCTGGCCTTGAACACTGTCTCACTCCCCTTGAGGTAAATTTCCTCCTTATATCTAATTTAAACCTACTCACTTTCCATTTAAAGCCATTCCTCCTTGTCTCGTCACTAGACACCCATACAAAAAAATTCCCTCCATCTTTTCTGTAGGCTCCCTTCAAGTACTTGAAGACTACAGTTAGGTCGACCCAGAGCCTTCTCCAAGATGAAAAATCCCAATTCTCTCATCCTTTCCTTATAGAGGAGCTGTTCCATCATTCTAATCACCTTCATGGCCCTCCTCTGGACCTGCTCCAGCAGATCAATGTCCTTCCTGAGGACACCAGAGCTGGACACAGCTCCCAGGTGAGGTCTCACCAGAGCAGAGTAGAGGGGTCGAATTTGCTCCCTCCACCTGCTGGCCATGCTGCTTTTGATACAGCCCAGGATACCATTTGCTTTCTGGTCTGCAAGCCCACACCACTATACTCGATGGTCTGCTTAAAGAGTTAGATTTACCTACTGCTAACCATGTTCCCTCTCTTAAATCTGTTTTGTTTTCTGTTTAATTAATGCTTTTTCTGTTTCACTGACGCTAGATCATACAGGACAATATCACAAGGATGCACATATCCAGACCTAGTGAAGCTGACTCCTGGTGACCACTAGAGAAATTAACTTGTGTCCTGTCTTCTAAAATGGTTATCTGAATTACAGCAGACAATTGTTGACAGACTTACAGAAGCTAAGTTTGTTAATAGTAATTAATCCTTTAAAACTCTTAAAACAGTCACAATAGCAAATAATCTGAAACAAAATCTGAGCAACACAGGTTTTAAAAATACATTTCTTTCTTGTGAATGGAACAATGGTAGCCCTATTACCTGTAATTATTAGATAATGTTTATATCAATTTTAAAGGCCCGTCATATTCAGAGAGCTTTGATGCCTTTATGAATAATTTGACTAATCTCTTGTTTTTTGCATTTCTTACCTTATGTACATGTATATGTGTATATATAGACAAACAGCTTTTGAGACAACTCAGTGTTTAAAACTTCCTTATACGTATTCTATTATTTTCAAGTGACATTGAAACTCTAATCTGCTCCAGAGTAAAGCTCAAAAACTTTCCCATTCCCTCAGTGTTCTCTTGCAGTATCTAGAGTCTGTGTTGCCTTTAAGAAATCGAATTACTGCTTTAGGCAACAGTCAGAAAATCCTGATACACATGCCATTTTCATTTTAATAAATTTACTGCATATTTTAAATCTACTTTCTCTTCCCTGCATTCCTAAAAGTAAGTTGGCTTTTATTATCACCATGTTATATTTCAGAATTCTTGCCTTAAAGGAAATAATCCCTTCACATTCTCCTATGAGTCAGTAACCAAGCTCAAATTAGAATTCACCATTCTGAGCTCCAAATCTAAACAATGCCGTCTTGTTATTTCTTTGAAGAGTATCATGAAAAGATTAAATGAGGCATAATATTTGAGATTTTCCATCATTTTCAGTCTGTTGTTGATCAGATTCACTGCCTGAATTTTATTCTGTCAAGTTCTGAACACTGTTTTTATATGCGTATTTTTATACCATTCCTTCCAATTCTTCCTGTAATTGTCTGTTATATTTTCATTTGAAATGTTGACAGCATCAGATATTTCTTCACATTATCAGATCACCTTTCCTTTATATCTTAACCAAGCTAGACATATTTAAAGACTTTTTTATCTGCGAGAGAGTGTTGGGAAACCTTTAATCAACTTTGTTGCCCTTCTTTGCATCCTAATCAATTTCCTGATCATTAAGTGAAAATGAGCATGCACCACTGCACACAGTAGTCTGTTGGCAGGAAGAAAGGAAAGTCAGAGGACAGATCTTAAATTACAATGTGGTTTTGTAATATATAGTCAGAATGGCTAATGTCATGCATCTCAGAAAAGACAGGAGACCAATGAAATGCTGAATTCATTGGCTTCCATGTCAAAATATTCATTTAGTTCTGGAGGGCCAAAATTTATCTGATATATCACCTTGTAAGGATATCCAGAATGAATGGATCTGTTCTATCAGGTTACTATGTGTCATGGCTTAGGAATGGTATTCCCCAATTTTGTGTTCCCAATTAATGATTCCAAACTAGAAGCTGCTCTCTCACTCCTCCCTCCCCCTCCCATTTCTACTGCAATGGAGAGGAGAATTGGAGGCTCAATAGGTAAAGATCATGTGTTGAGATAAGAACAATTTATGGGAAACAGCAAATAAATAATAATGTGAGGGCCCTACTTCCTCTTCATCCCTCACTAAGTGAATTGATTTGGTCTTGAATTCTTCTTTTGTCCAACGGCAATTGCTAATAGAATGGATTGTTCTTTTGCTTCAGCTGCAGTTTCAGTGGCCACAGTCACTAAAGGTCTGCTTTCCTCCAATTCCTCCTGAATGTGTTGTCTAGTGATGAGCAATGTCTGGTAAATAGTAGCCAAGGCTCAGCTCATTGCATAACTTCACACATCTCTGGAACTGCAAGAGCATTTTTCTTTCAAATATTTTGCCACGTTATCGGGGTCCTGAGTTGTTCATGGGTGAACTTTTAAGCCATTGTAGCAGAATAGTCCTTCAAGAGCTGGTGCACACAGTACAGCAACTAAGGAATTTTTATCCCCCTCCCTGCTCTGAAAAATATAATCAAGAGTAGCACGCATCGCATATACAGGAATACACACAGAGTTAGGTACCACACACCTGAACAGACCAAATAACATTGTGACCCATAGTTCACTACCTAATGCAGCAAATGCCTAGATGAAATTTCTTTCCAGTCAGCTCTGAGCAGATATGTTGTCACACCAACACTTTGTGTCTGATGTTGGGTGCCAAATAAAGCTATTGTTTAGGAAAGGTAGTTTCTAATTTAGTGTTCCCTCTAAACTACCCTAAACCACATGCTACTTCCTCACTTCTCTTTCCCCCTGCCTGTGATACAGAACAGAGAGGAGAACTGGAGGCACAAAAGGTAAAGATCATGGGTTGAGAGAAGAAGAGTTTATTGAAAACAGCTAATAAGACAGCAAACAGTAACAGTGAAGTCCTAATGACAGCATATAAGAAAAAAGCTGGAGTATTCACATGTGTTTGCTCACCCTTCCTGGTCAACCCCTGAAAATTCATGACGGCTTCCTCCCCAAACTAGCCACACCCAGCAGGGAGCCCCTCCCCTGTCCCCAGCAAATGAGGGGTGGTGATGTAGAATAACCTCTGGGTCACAGCCTTGCCCATTCCTGGCTCCTGCAGAAATTAACATTCTACTGGCCCAAACCAGGACGCCATGTAAACGTTATTCAGCATAAGAGACAAATAGAAGAGATGTAAACATTAACAAATTAAGTGCACACAGAGATAAAGAGATTAACCCTATTTGCATCCCTCCCAAGGGAGGGATACTCATGTATGTTCCTAATTCTTCATATCTCGTTTTTGGTTTTCCAATCACTGTTCTTGTGCATTCAGGAAAATGAACTTTCTATCTGTAGTTCTCTCTCCTCTTCAATATTTGATTGTCTCCTACCTGCACTATGGTCACAAATTGAGTCCAACCATTGCTAAGTCCACCTCTAAAGAATATCCCCAAGTGTCACATCCATGTGTTTTTTGTACACTTCCAGGGATGGTGATTCCACCACTTTCCTGGGGAGCCTATTCCTTTGCAGGGATTAAATTTTTCCTAATATCCAATCTAAAACCTTGCCTGGCACAATTTGAGGATGTTTTGTCAGGTCCTGTCACTTGTCCGGGAGAAGAGACTGACCTCCAACTCACTACAAACTCCCTTCAGGAAACAGTAGGGAGTGATAAGGCCTCTCCTGGGCCTCCTTTTCCCCAGGCTAAACTTACAACTGATTCCCTTTCCATTAATTTTTTATGTACCCATTGATCATAAAGAGTAAGCATATTTTAATTCAAATTGTTGGGGACTACTCATTATTAGGGTACAGATAGCTTTATTAAATACTTTTTCCATTCAAAATTAAGCAAAATTAATATAATATTTCATTAAAGTACTAGAATAAAACTGCTACTGAGGAGATGTATGCTTCATGGCCTTAGAGAAAAATTAAGCCTGTGCCACCATACTAAATCACACAATGCTGCTGCTAGAGTAGATGATAACAGAATGTGCCACAGTTGCTTCTGTTGCATCCCTCTTTTTTCATCCAATAAATAATTCATTTATCAGTGTAGTGTGAAACAGTTCTAACAGCATAGAACAACAGATTTCTTTCTTCAAATTTATGGTAGCCTAAAGGTTATGGCTCTCATAAGAGTTTCCAGCCACTGTCAGAATAAGACCTATGCAGAGTGTTTGCATTCTTCCTTTGTCACTAATTTGTAGGAAGATCCTTAGGAATACAGCACTGTTAGTCTCATTCTCTGAAAACTCTTAAGGATAATCCTCATACAATAGTGCCTTCCTAAGCCCTTGTAATTGCCCTGGGAAAGACAAACACACACACACACACACACACGGTATTATAAGGGTATCATTATGCAATTTGAGAAGGAAGAAACAATTTTCAGAATATAGAAAATGTTGTAGTTGGGCTTTTTGTGTTTGTGTTTATGTATGTACCGTATCTGCAACATTTTTAATTTGGGAACTCTTGGAGTTTATCGAATGAATGATACTATAGTGAGGAAAACAAACACCTGACCATGTATTACACCTCAAGACATAATGAAAACACTATTGCTCACATGCTGTTTCAAAGCACAGTGCTTTCCTAGTAAATCTATCTGCACACAGGTTTTTCATCAGTGTGTTTTTACTAAGGAACATAGTCCAGATATTTCCAGGAGCTTCATACCAGCTAACAGCCAAATAAGATTCTATCTTGCTTGGTTATGTTTATGAGAATGCATTTCCACATTAAATTGGAAACAAATGAGTCTATTGCCATTTGTCTCTGGAGTACACATACTCCTGATGCACGGATTTAACACAGGCTTAGGGGGAGAATGATTTGTGAGAGTCTCTTGTTAAAATATTGGCAAAACACCGAGGATTTCCTACAGCAAAGGGAACAGATTATACCTCTGTGAGCTGAATGCAAAACTACATGGGGTTTCTTTGTATTTGTTTGCAAAAAGACATACACAAACAGCAAGGAAAACATAATTAGAAATAGTGAAACTGGTTAATGACAAAATTATGGAAAAATCCCACAGAGTATTTGCTTTGCAAAAAGAAAATGTCACTCAAACATAACAAACTATTCAATTAAACCAGAAACAAGATACAATTTCTGAATATTTATATTAGATTTAAAAGAAAGATTAAACCTTTTTGGGGGGAATCACATGAAGATAATTACTAATGTTTATTTGTGGTGTATTAAGTCACTTAGATTTAGGACCATTTCACAGATGATCAAGGATTGTCACCTGTCCTTTAGCAGTCTTTCTATGAGCAGAAATGCAGGCATGAATTTCTATAGATATTGTCTCATGCCTGTTCACCCCAGGTAAATATCTCAAATGTCCTATCAAATAGCACCAAAATTATATTTAGGTAATTGCATCTTTAATTTCTGTGTTCTGACTTTTACCTAAAATGCTAAATTGCTCGTTTCAATATCTTCTCATACTATTAATAAAAATACCCTAGACTAATAGAAAGTGGAGGAGAGCTTAGAGTACAAATTTCTAAGTGGCCATGAAATTTGTGTAATATAAATGAAAACATCTAGATATCCATTTAAAATTACTATTAACTTCTTTAATGATCTCCTTTAAGATGGCTGAAATATTTCAACATTTTTCATCTCCAGTCTCAAAAAAATGTCTTTTATATAGTCTATTTTAAAGGATTACTCCCTCAGGACACTTATTTAGTCAGACATACATAGTGAAATAAAACCACAAACCCCAATGCTAGTATTATTTATTAAAACATATATGTGTAGGTTTTATTGATAAATATCCACCAGGATATTTAAAGAACTATAGGAAAAAAGAGACAAAATGAAATAAATATCAAAAATCATAGTATATTTGTTATACAAGTATTAAAACTAGCAAAAGAACCAGGACTAGCACACACTGCTGAATATTAGTCAGCACAGGAAGAGCCATGTTCTCAGTTCTCAGTGCCCAAATGTATACAATACCTCTGAGACAGTTTATACTTGCATTCATTTCTGTCACATAGAAACCTAGTCCCTTGTTGAAGAATTTCGGTTTCACATAGAGTTCTTCATTCTTCCTTCTTCATTAACAAACCTGTAGGGAGTTTGAATTAACATATAAGGCCAGGGCATCTGTCCATAGTATGGGTGCCCCTATATGGTGTTGAGAAGAGTATTTTGTCAATTATTCTACATCATAAGCTTTTATGGTATATAAAATATTAATGTAAGTGTAGGCTGGATTGTCACATTGATGCAATTCTACCTGTCCCTCAAAATTAAGCAGCTCAGGCCATAGGGATGTCATTCTTTGTTTTTCTTAATATTCACCTATATGTAGGCTAAATGAATGCTCTCACAGGCAACATGGGTACCATTCACATCATCTCTCCATACAGCAAAATCCATTCATAATTCCTGTCGTTTGAATTGCAAGGTAACCACCTGATTACAGAGTGGTTTTTCAGCTGTTTATAGCTGCTTTGCCCACTTTTAGAGTTTAAAAAAATATGTTAATGGTATAGAAGAATGACCTCTAGAGTAAATTGTTATGGAAGGAAAATATATTGAGATTTTCCTTATACAAGTCTCAAACCTTGTAGCATTTCAAATGTTAGCATTCCACTTTGTTCCCAATTACTTCATAATTCGGGACATAAAGAATTTTTAGCTTTGGTGGTATGCTTTAAAATCAGTTATTGTCACCAAAAGCCCCTTAATATGATCTTAAAAAAAATCCCTAGAAACTTGTTGTTTTTTCTGAATATGACTTTCTGATCCAAGGCCTATTACCCAAAGGCCTGTAAGACGTGAATATAAAAGCTGGTGCCAACAAATCTACCTAAGAGAGAGGAAAAAAAATCCACAGTTTTTCTGCTCAGTATAACTTGTTATTACTAAGTATGAACCCTGTAGGAGCTGTTTCCTTGAGGGGATTGGAAATATAATATGGACACTTTTTAGCTCCAGGTCACTGTTTCAAGTACAGCTCAGATTCATTATGGCAAAACTGTATTGTATCATCTGCATGCTCTGGAATGATCAGGACCAAACGATTCATCAATTCAAAAGAAATCTTAATAGACCTCAAACTCACCAACTTCGTATCAAATAAAATCTTAATTGCAAACCTTAACAGATCAGCAGTATCTTCCCTGGCTTAGAAAAATCGTTGCTGTTAGTTCCCTACTTATCTTTTCAATGGATGGAAAAGAGCTAAAACTTTAAATTTTGGCAAACTATTTATTTGCCAGAGAATAAGCTGTAATTATTCCCAGTATTTGATAAGTTTAAAACCTACTATATTGGTTTAAATGAAGATATTAAACTTCCATTTCTACCCCCATTTTAAAGCGTTAAATAGCTATGAAATTTATTGAGTATATCTAAAGATGCACTAGCAGCTTGGTTCCTATTTCTTCCTGATAAGAACTGGGTCTATGAGACATTTCTTTAAAGAAAACCATCCCAAACAAAATCTATCAATGCCTTTTCAATATAACCTTTTCTATAACACATATTCTGTCTTGTATTTAGCAACCACTAAATTGAAGCTTTTGAACTAGATATTTCACCTCTCAGGTGCACTTCTGAACCCCCAAGCCCATCAGCTCTGCTAGAAAATTATCTTTACTTCTCATGGTCTGAAATAACCTTCTACAGTTTCATGCATAGTGAAACATTTGTGAGAAATGGGCTTGAAAAAGTATCATATTAGAACACCTTATAAATGGATGGTTGGCATCTGTCTCCAGAGTAATATAAGTCCATTTCAAAACCTTTCACAGCCTGAATAAAAGAGATAGTTTAAACCAATTTTGCCTCAGGCCAAGATTCACAAAGGCGTTCAGGATTCTGGATTTTTTTTTTTCTCTGTTGAATGAGACTTAGTTTCGTCAATGACTTTGGGAAACTGCAGTCTGCTTCTCAGAACTTTCAGCTAATGACCAGCTCTGAGATTAGTTTCCCTCAGTGTTCATTTAATGACTGTGATACATTCCACTGGAACTCTTGGAGTTTAAGCATTCACTCCAATCTATTATTGTATGACAGACAGCCTTGTTTTCTAGATAGAGTGGTATGGTTTTTGTCTTTACCAGGGAATTACCTGTTAGAAATTCCCTCTGGAACATAATTCCTAGTGAAATCTCAGTTAGTTTTCACATTCTGAGAGCACTCTAGAGCTCCCTGGTAGTAGAGGATATCACTTCTTCCAGACATCCCTCACCCCACACCAAATTAACTACAGGATCCAGAAAAAAATTAATATTTAAACTTAAACCCATTCTATCTATCTTTTACAACAGACACAATTATATCATTTGGCCATTATTCTTAATTAAAATACTGTCCCATGCTTTTTTCCCTGAAAATTCTTTAATAGACTAGAATTTGTGTTTTGTATTTAACACATCAGATAGCTAGATCTCTTTGGCGCTTGTCTCCTTATTTCTGTGTGTTACAGCATGAGATTTTTTGTCTGAAAAAAAAACCCTTAAGTTTCCATTCCTTCTCAATCTCCTTATACAAAAACAGAGAGGATACAAACACACAAGGACAACCACTGCTGAATGAGTGAAGAGATCTGGTTCACAAGACACAGAAATGGGGAAGTGTTGATTGTCTTCTTTGCCTACAAAGTGTAGTATTTACTATAAAATGCAGTCTTCAGGAATCCCAGGTACCAGAAACACAGGGAATAATCTGGAGAAAAGAAGATGAAAAGCTGGTGGAAAATAGTCATGTCAGGGAATACTTGAGCAAATCAGACATGCATAGATCTGTCATCTATGAGGGGACATACCCACAATTCCTGAGAGAGCCTGCTGATGTCATTGAAAGGAAAGTAAATGTTATTCCTATTTTCAGACCGGACAAGGGGGAGGACCCAGGAGCTATAGGTCAGCATCAGTCCCTCTGAAGCTCTTTAAGGATATAAACTAAATGTAAACTCTATTTTCCAGGATGTAAAAAAAAGACAGTCATCAGAAATAATCAGCAAGGTTTCACTGAGGGGAACGAACACACACTTTACAAACTTAACAAACTTCTATAGTGAAATGACTGTCCTGGCAGATGAGGGTAGAGCAGTAGACATTATCTATTCCAATTTCAGCAAGATGTTTCACACTGTCTCCTTTAAAATATGTATAGACAAGCTGATGAAGTATGGGCTTTATAAGTAGACAGTGAGGTGCATTGAAAACTGGAAGAATGAACAGAGAATCATGATCAGTGGTGCAGAGGCAAGTTGGAGACCAATGACTAGCAGTGGAACACTCCCATCCATCAGAAATGGGCTGATAAGGGCTTTATGAAGTTCAGCAAGGAGCAGTGCAACACTTAAAAAAAATAAAGTAGCCAACAGTGTTCAGTTTAGATTAATGAGTTCCAGGATTTGAGGAAAAATAATGAAGTGTTGATAAATGTCCAAGTTATTTGTCCCTCTCATTTTTTCATGATCTCCTTGGAGTAGCTACAGTTGGACCTCAGACTCTGGTCAGGATTTTTCTTGACGGAATGAATGCTTTCCATCCAGACAAAACTTCAGGCCTCCTACAGCTACAATTCTCACTGCCTAGAGCCTACTATTTGTTATAACACACAGATATATTGTCTGCTTCTCAGAGTTAATCAGTGACAAAACAACTTCGCAAATAACAGAGACATTGTTTGGGGTAAACCAAAAGCAAAAAGAAGTATACACTAAAGCATTAAGTAGGTTTTGTATATATTCAAGAATATGATTTAACATGCATAATATTGACAGATTAATTCCATAATTCAGTTAATAGGCACTTGAAAGTGTTTGGCTGTCTCTGTAGATTGTTTTCTTCCTGTCTTTCTCTGTTTTTAAATCAGATGAAAGTAGTACTATTTTCCAGTCATCAGTGAAAAGATGAATGCTATTTAACCAGCAGTAGAATTTGCACCAAGACCCCTTTTCCACATGACTGAAATTCCAATTTTCTTTCCAGTGCTTAGTCAGGAATGCAGTAATTACCATCCCCTAGAAAACATCTGTATCATACTGTATTATTCAGTATATTCCAATGTTGTATTTCTCAAACTTTCCATGTGTCCAGAGCATCCACCATCTGACTGGAACAGTGCATAAATATTCTAAGCATTCAGAGTATAACATCTGGCATGCTCATTATTAGCCTTTCATTCCACATTTTATTTATATTATAATTTCGGTAATGGCTTTTTAGTTCAGACATGATGCCTGTGTCAAAAGTACATCTTATTAGTATTCACAAACTATAGACTGATGAAATAATCATGTCAAAGATTTGCTGATCATAATTTCTATGATACTGAGGATTTCAACAGATATTACAATTGTATCCATGTTCTGTATTATTAATGATAACAGCTGCAAGTCTTGCATGTTGCAGTAGTCTGAGCTGAGACTTACCATATTTTGACATATGACTACTTAACCTAAGTTCAGAACTGGTACATTTCTTCAGAAAAGTGTTAAACTGTTAGCAGTTAGAAGAGGGAAAAATAGCTTCCTTTTAACTCCATCTGGTACATACTGGAAATCCAAACTGTTGCTAATAAAACATTTAATCTTATATAGAGTACATGGTAAAAAAAACTGGGAGCAAAAAGGAGTAAATAACAAACTACATATTTTGATAAATACAAAAACAGAACAGAGAAGATAACAGGAAGACATAAAATAGTATTAAATGATGGTATTACAATAACATAATGTGCTTAATTGAAAGTGTGCCTATGAAAGATGATTGTTGCAACTAGAATTCCAATATGTAGAGACAATTGTGTATATAAAGGACAAGTTAGATGGAATCAGAATTCTTATTAGAATTTTAAATAGCCACACATTAATGGGTAGATCTTATTGCTCCATACTAAAAGAAAAAGATACCAAAAAACCAACCCAAAACAAACCCAAGAAAAGATAAGTGCACAATTCCTTTAAGCCATTTGAAAACTGCAGGCCTACATATGAGAGAACTTCCCAAATCCTTGTTAACGAATGCAATTAATCAGTTTTTAGGTAAAGTTGCAAGGAATTAAAAACAAAGAAGAAATGACAGATGGTATATGACTAGAGACTTGCAGGAATGAAAATTTCCTGGACAAAATCTCAAGGTACTCAGAATCACAAAACACCATTTATAGAGGAATTATCTCCTAGTTACTGAAGACAGCCAACCATGTACCAAGTAGAGGAGAAGCCATCCTTGACCTACTTGCAAACAGAGAGGAATTTATTAAAAAATTGAGGAAGATAGTGAAATGTGGAACAGACATAATGAACTAGTAGAATCTAGAGAAATAATTAATGAGTTTACTTAGCACAATGGTACACGAGTACTGAATTTTAAGAAAGAAAATTAGGCTCAAATCCACAACAGTTGAGAAGCCAGGCAAGTTTCTGGGCAGGTCTCCAGGACAGTGAGCATGAAAGAAGCTTCCCAGGACTTTTCACACCAAGTCACTGGAGCGAGTCAGTGTGAAACTGCTGTAGCTGATCTGCGTGAGTTAATGAAGTTTCCAACATTCGTGATCCCACTGCTCCTTTTCCTGCTTAGCTCCTCTTCGTCTTCTGTGTCCTTCCCATATATCTGTGTAGCAGAACCCATAGGTACTAATGCTAAACATTTCATTAGAATAACATATCCAAAGTTCATTCACACAAATGCTTCTAACAATTTGGGTATGTCCCAGTTTGGGCAAATTTGGAAGACAATCTCCAAAGGGGTTCCTCCAGAACAGCAAACTCAAGCGGCCCCTCCCCCAGCTGGTCCAGGAAAAGATTTCCCCAGCGAGAAGTCAAAAAAACTGTTCATTCAACAGGCAAAACACTCCCCAGCACAAAAATTAACAATACTAAACAACAAAACCTCTCGCTGCTCTGAGGAGACGACAAATTCAGAAAAGTCCCTCTCGTGGGTTGCTCAGTCCCTCTGGCACTGGAAAATGCTGTGGCCCAGGCCAGGTATGGCAGACCACAGGTGAGAACTCCCAGTGCTCTTCTGCATTTTTCAGTCCAGAGCAGGTTCAAAACAGTCCCAAGAAAAAGAACAAGACCACAGTCCAGGTGAGTTCTCTGCCTCAGCTAGCTAAAACTAAAAAGCAAAGGAGAACTGTCTCCCGCTGTCCCCTGCAGACAACACAATCCAGCAGAAAGATGTGGAGAAGCAAATGCAGTTTCTGATAACATACTCTGTGCTTCTTCTCTCCCCCTTTGGTCTCAGAGCCAGTCTGAAAGATGCAGAACTCAATACCCAGCACAAACAGACAAACGATTTGGGATATAAGCATCACAAAGTCACTCTAGGACAGGGTGTAACTATCTAGAGGGCAGCAAAGAGAAACAGTAGACCTAGAATTACAAAACTTAAGCTAATTTAAATAATTGAGTTTTCCAGGCCAAAATAATATTGATATTGATATTATTATTATTAATATTCATATCAATATGAACAATAGCAACAACAATAACACTATCATACATTGCATTGCAAGGATTCTGGACCCTACAGAAGTGGGCAATACTCCTGCTTAGGACCATGAGTTTTGAAACTATTTTTGATATTAGACCAACACCACAAAATCCGTGAAGACCTCCTAACTTGTACTGCTTTTCAAATCTTAATGGGGTGACTATGTTCAAAGACAAAACTATAGGGGGTGCATGGGAGGGGGAAATTAAATTTGCTGTCTTTATTTTAGTTCTGATCCAAAGACTTCTTCTATTCAGTTCAGCTGAAAAGTTGGCTGAACAGTGTGTCTTATTTTGGGATTGCTCTTTCATCTAGGATGTAGTCCCAAAAAAATTACTGTCCTCAGGCTTGCCTTCTGTGAAGTAGATGCTGGTCAGAGGAGAGGTTTAGTCTTATGCCATTCCTTTCTCCTAAGTCTACAGTCCTGCACACAACTTCCTCCAAGGGATTTTCTGTAATCCTTGAATTTGCCAGATAATCACAATACTAGCTTCTCTCAGAGAATAGGCACCCTGAAAAGGCATATCTGAAACTCTGATGTCTTTTGGGTGTTAGTAAATCCTTTTCTCCTCTGGAAAGTAGTAAACATAGCATTTATGAAGGATGAAACTAATGGTCAGACAAATTGTTGAGCAATAATTCGGACTAAAAATAGTTTTCCCAGCAAATTAAATCCTTCAGTTTCGTAGAGAAGGTATATGCATAATTCTCTGTAACACATACATTGAAAATCACATCTCAAAGAATTAAATGAATATATTAAAAGCACCAGGTTTCTTTTCTGAGTCACATCAGCTAACTCCAAACAGCTAGTATCCATACTATTAAATTTTATACACTCCAGAGAAAGTATGGACCCCCCTAATTTGTGTACTGGGAGTGGTCCATGACCCACCCTAACTATCAAGAACTTAACATAAATTGTTTGGGAAATGGCTGGAGATGGAAAAACAAAACCAGGCTAATAAACAAAGCAATTTAAGACATTTAGTGATATGTATACATAAGTAATAGAGTTACAGTGCTCAGGAATGTTCTTGATACTCTTTAGTGGAGACCACACAATATTCCAGCAAGCTATTGCTTTTATAGCAAAAAAAAATGCTACTTTTTATAATTCTTGATACATTAGATGCCACAGCAGGCAAATAAATTTTGGGGATTCAGGATGTTTGGAAGGAGGAGCTTCTAAATTTGACATACTGGGAATGAGTCACAGTAATCATGGTACAACAGAATAGTATATCTGCTGATGAAGAGGGTGATTTCTTATATTGCAGACCACACAGACTACAATTTTACAGTTACCTGCTGAAGATATCCCACCAAGTCAAGCAGATTGCAGAGAGACAAACAGCTAAGTAGATTGTCTAAGAACTGTAGCCCTGGAAACCATAGTAATTTAAATCTCATATTAAATAACCAAATGAAAAAATAGGATTGTGGTTGTTCTCATAGTATTATACAGAAGGCCAGTAGTAGAGTAGATATTGCACTAGAAATTTAAATCACAGTATAAAGGACAGAAAATCAGATTTTTCAAATGGAAATAAATTGAAAACATTTATTATTAAAAATAAAAATATTCTATAGGGGAAAAATTTAGCAGTGCAAGAACAAAATGCCTCATGAGCAAAAAGACAATGCAAATAAAGGAAAATCAAAACACAGACTGCATAGCTAATAGTTTGTACAAGATCTGTAAGGAAAAACTGGAGATTTTGTCATAGTCTTGTGCAGCAGAACTTACCTCTTAAAGAATTTGCTGCCACTTTACTACATTTTAGGTTTCACAATATTACTGGAAATTCACAGGGAAAAAAGAACAAATTCATCAACAAAGAATAAGTAATACATAAAAAGAATTTAAAATGTGTAGATGAGTGGCACTCTAACAGTACGCAAGCNCCCTGAGTTTATTGATTGGAAGTTTTGGTAACTTCTATGAATCTTGATTGCATTTACCATTTTGCTTGATTGAGTAATAGATAATTAGACCTTAAAGAAGAACATTTTACATACCAATACCAAGTTGTATAATGAAAATGTCTTAGAAATATTTCCCCATCCTTTACTTTCCTTGCTCCGGTGGAATTTTTTAGGGTTTGATATTTTTTAAAGTAAAACAAAAAATCAGGTGAAAATGGGTGCTGATATCTCTTTTTGTGCAAAATCAAGCAAATACATCTCTATATTTCCTATTTGGTCTTTTCTTCTATTGTTGTTTTTCCCCTTAAAATCCCCAGATTCTTCTGAAGTCCTCATTTAATTTAAAATTGAGAACAAATCAATCACCAAACAATTCATCTCCTAGATAATATGAGAAAAATCTGTTTACTAGAAGTTTTATGGACTGAATTAATTTGCAATTAAAATTTATCTTTAGTCAAAGTAAAGTTACTCCTCACAAATACACTCAGAGATTTCTACTAAACCAAAAAAAAAAAAAAGAGAATTAAAAAAAAAGCCACAGGTGCAAATAAAACAGTAACTATGATTCTAATTAGAAATGAAGGAAATAAAAAAAGAATTTGGAATTTTGACTTAAAAATATCTAGCAATTTTTCAAACTATAAGAGACAACATTTATTAATAAATGTAAGAATTAGGAACCTTTTATGCATATAAAAACACTTTTTTACATATATACATAGCTAATATGGTAATATGCACCATTTAATCAATTCCTAGCACACATACTATGGTTGGAAACTTTGTCTTCTGGCGAATATGAAAAAGTCAAAGATGGAAAATGCACAAAAGTTTGTATTAGTAGGAAAAACATGACATCAAAGAGCACCCTTTGGCATTTGCATTGATAGGGTGATGGAAAAAGATTTTCTCTTACCTCATATTCCTCTTTTTTTTTCTGTGAACAGAAAACATGCCTGGGAACACAGATTTGGTTTGTGGCTTTTATTTATTTATTGGATTTTTTTCAGATTATTACGATTTCATTGATAATTTCAGATTCTTGAAAATATCTTTATTCCATCTCAGAGGTGAATATGTAGCATAAATTTAATCTGATTTTGTGAGCATGGATATATTACTACATTATTCTCAACTTCTGTCTCATCTTTCCAGCATTTTATTTTAAACTTCTCTTTTTAAACTTTTCTCCTTTCTTTCATTATGATACAAGAACGGTAGACCTTCCCCACAGATACATTCTTGGTCCTAAATAAAACTCCTTTAGTTCACTATGCTCACAGATATCCAACTCGGGATATTCTATTATTCTGTAGTTCTATAATATTATTAGTGATCCATCAGACCTACTCAGTGCAGGAACCCTGAAACAAGGATTGTTCCTTATTATACAGATTTGATGGTATGATTTGTTATTTAGTTAGTACTTTTGTTGCATATTTCATACAACATTAGAAGTGAATACTATTGCAGTTTGTCATCTTGTCTTCATTTAAGCAAAATTTTGATTTAAGCAAATATGCCTAATGAAGATTCTTATACATATTGAAAATTATATAAACTAGCATTACTAGAAAAAAACTAAAATTAAGTCAGCTGAGAATGTGGACTTGATTCTGTGGCTGACATTTAGTAGTAGTCTCCAGATGGTTTATACTACTCTAAGAAAAGAGCACAGCTGTAAACTCAGTTTAGTGTTTGCCATTAAACCAAATTCATGACTACTTTGTACAGAAAAGCAACCAAAGTACTAACAGTCAATCAGTGAACCTGGTCCTCAAGTTTGTGAAAATGAAAGCCAATCACACTCCTTCATAAGTCAATATATTTTGTTTCTTTCTTTTTCCATTTGTGTCATTAGTGGAGAGGGATTTGGAATCAAATGCCTGTTAGTAATTATCAATTTCCACTCTAAATGGTCAACAGCTTCTGTAGTGTAGATATTTTCTGTGTGTGCTATATACATTTGAGCCAGGTGGGTCTTCACCACACGGTCTTCAGCAGGGATTCTGCTATCCAAACAGAAGACCACTTCTCTTTTATAAAAGAGACAGAATTGGCTTTATCAATTATTCCACCTCAAAGGAATCATTTTCGATCTTCCAATCCTTTAGTGACTCAAATAATATATCTTTAAAGCTTGTTCTGCATTAGGGTTGTTGGAACCCAGGGGGTTCCTATGATGCCTTTGGCCGACCCAAAACCTGCTCAGGAGGCTTTTCAGCCTTGCCAGAGGTGTCAGAGACCCTGGAATGATACTAAAAATACCTGTAACTCTGATTCTAACCCATGGAACAGGTTGTCAGCTTTGTATGAGGAATTTCAGGTCACAAAAACTTAGATAGAAAAATAGTAGTAGTTATAAGTAAAAAGAAGGTAATTTGAGTGTATGTACAGGGGGGTTTAGGGCCCTGTACAGGGGGGTTGGAGATCTGTACAGGGGGGTCTGAGACACAAGATGGAGGATTTTTACACGTGGCATGTTATCTTATGTTCTTCTTCATAACCTCCATCTTCTTGGTGATGCTGGCACTTTTGGATTGGTTTGACACAGATCTGGACATGGTGGTGTGAGTGGCATAGATTGGTACTTAATTGTAAACATTTAATACGTAGTTTTTAGTATAAAAGATTACAGCTCACCCAGGGCGGGCACAGTGTGTCTCTGGACGCGTTCTGTGTCAACCCTGGCAGAGCAGAGAAATCTCTCTTTGATAAGGACTTAATAAACTGCCTTGAGAACACGAACAAACGACTCCAGGCTACTCCTTCAACAGTACGGGCCGGAAACCTGGACTTTCCTACATATTGCGGGGTCTCCTGGGATTAAGGAGATCCCCGCATTTGTGGCGTCCCAGGCTGGGCACGAAGACCACCACAGGGTGATACAAATTACATGACTATCCACTACATGGTTTGATCTGATACATGAAATATGGGGGATCAAATATGGTGTTTTGCCATCTGCTTGATCTAGGTCAAGAGCTTCTAGTGCCTGCTTTACTATCACAATTGACTACTCCCTGGCTGCTCTTGATATATCTTGATTAACATATGCACAAAAGATTTCATGTAACTTTTGCTCAAACTGAATCTGAAAGCTCATTTCTGCAAAATTAGTGATTCTAACTCCTTTCAGTGTTAACTTGATGCACTGGTTTTAACACTGGCTGGAAATTAAACTCCAGATAAACCACACCCCCTCCCACTCTTCAATTTACTGAAAGTGCAAAGCTATGGAATAAGATAAACATTATAACAGAAATATTAGTAGCAAAGATATAAAATATAATAAGGTCTTTTACCCACAAAAAAGTGTTCACCACCAATGAGGAACAAAAGATGGTGGGACGCCTCACATAGGTCATGCCCATGTGACTTCCCCATACAAAGGAAATATGGCAACCATTCCTGTGCACCACAACAAATGGCCACTGGGAACAAAGGCAAGATGGCAGGGGAGCTCCTGCAGTTAATGTGTATGTCCTCCCCACTGCCCCAAGCTTGAAAAAATGACAGTGACAAAGAAACCCCCCAAAAGCTGGGTAGCCTGAGTCAAGTTGCACTGCTGCTCCACTGTGGCTCAGTTCTGCACAGGTAACAGCCACTTTCCCACTGTTCCACTGCTGTATTTTGACTTGTTCAGGCTTGGCTTGATAGGCTTGGCTGGGCTGGCACTGCCCTTGCTGGTTCTTTCCCCATGGAACCTTTCACGCCAGAACTGTTGTGTCAGCACTACTGTGGATTTACATTTTTGGTATTATCATTTCAGCACTACATCCCATAGCCACATCCCAAAGAGAAAGGGAAGGGGACTGGCAGCATGGCAGAGGGACTGGAGTCTGCAGTGGCTGACCTTGACTCTCTTGCTAGAGAGAGAGAGAGAGTGAGAGCGAAAGAGAGAAAGGAGAACACTTATTTTCATCCTGAAATTGCACCTCCCAGTCATGATTTGAGTGATACAGAATAAAAACTGAAACAACCACACCTCGCCAAGGTCCTCTCTCTGCCAGAGACTTCCCTGTCCCGGGTTCTCCAGCGGTGTACAAAAACTCCTTTTCTCATCAGCTGTCTGAGCCGAAGAAGCACTCTGGAGTCCTTAGTTCGTGTTCTCAAGGCAGTTTATTAGTTCCTTATCAAAAGTAGATTTCTCTGCCCTGCCGAGGTCGACACAGCAAAACTTTCTGAGACACACTGTGCCCTGCGCACTCTGCCCTGCAAGGGAGATCAAGGCACACTGTGTCCTGCACACTGTGCACACTGTCCTGCACACTGTGTCCTGCAAGGGAGATCGAGGCACACTGTCTACTCTTTAAACTCTGGTGACTTGCAGTTCTTCTTATAAGTTGGTAATTTGTCTCATGGATTAAAATCAAAGCCACAGGCATTCTCAGTATCAATCCAGGTTCTCCGACACCTCTGGGAAGGCTGAAAAGCCTCCTGACCAGGGTTTGGATCATTCTGAGATGCCATAGGAACCCCCTGGGTTCCAACATCTCTCCTCTCTGCAACCAGGACATTCAACAATTTTTCTGTGCCTTTAGAAGTTTTCTAGTGCCATGAAAAATAAATTAGATTTCTTTGACTAAGCAGTCTGAATTGCAAATGATGTTCCAATATCAGAAACTAACTGTCATAGTGATGGAAAAGACAAGATCAATTAGTTATGCTCACCAGTTACATGGATGGAGACATTACATTCTAAAATAACTTATGATGCTAGCAGAACTCTTCCCCAGACACACAAGAATGGTCTTTGAAATTTTGCTTCAAAAGATTGTATGAATCAGACATCTATATACTTTCAATGCCATAATATTTTGTTGATTGTAGGGCAAAGATGGCTATAGAAATGGAATGTGCATTTTTGCTTTTACAGGAAGTTAGCATCTTCACATTAGACAAAAGTTAAACAAAATACAATTAAATGCATTTTGGTTCCTCTTTAGATGAAACTGTCTTGAAAAGAGTGAAAATGGAAGTTATATGTCTTTGATATTTTAAGATGAGTACTCCTAATATTGACGGGCATAGGTGAGACTATAGAATGTGTAACATCTTACAGCAAATTTCAAAATATACATTAATAAATGGTGTTCTTCACATTACCTCATCATCTATCTCAGCAGGAAAGCTCACTTTTTTCCACAATTTTCTAGAGGAAACAGACTTACCTCTATGTTCTTATTTCACCTTTTTTTCCTTTCCATATAATGCAGATTAAAACAAATAATTTAAATTAACAAACTGAAAATAAAAAAGGCCTTTGCAGAATGCTGCTTGCAGGTCTTTAAAATGATGAAGGCACTTTACATTATACGATTGCTCTAGTCTCTGAACATGGATCCCAGTTTGGGAGATTGAAAATCTCCCTAAAGTCTGAAGCACTTAAATAATTTAGATTAAATTTAAATTGTCCTACACTTTATAAGCCCAGAACCATAGTCACATTTTTACTGGAAAGCTTATAAAAATTTGAAATGCTCCAATAATTTTAAATCTTGTAGAAGCCTAGTACCTTCCAAATTAAAGTGCTAACAAAAAAAATAGCACTGAAATTTAAATCTCTATATGCAGTGTAGAATGATTTAAAATTATTGAAGCCTTTCAATTTTTTATGAGATCTCTATGTAGAAGTGAATCAAACAGCATTTTTTGTACAATGGAAATAAGTTACAAAATAAACATAGAAAAACTGTCATCAACATAGCAGTGTAGTATGAAAACTTTTTCAGGGTGCCAAAGAAGCTTTGAAAGAACAACTGCATACTGAAAATTGAAGCAGATACAGCCTTCTGCTTAAAATCTTTTCATTTGACTCAGGAGATACTGATAGGTTCTGATTTTGTGCAAGCTATTGAATGCCTTTAAATTTCCATTTCTCTCTTTCTTATTTAGATAGAAAATTTGTCATGGCAAGAACTTTCTTTTTTTTTGTAACTGATATTTAACTGATTAAATGTGGATATCTGCCATGTCAACATCCATAGCAAAACTAGTTACTCCAGTACTGCTTTACAGTCAGTGGAAAGAAATACATTATTTTCAAAGGCTGTTCAGATAATTGTAAACCTTTCAATAAGAAATAGATCACATCCTGAAGAAACCTATTAGTCTCCATTGACAATAAGAGGAGCCTAAAGTCACTAGCTTAGCTATTGATTTTATACCTAAAGTTCAGGGAAATGCAGCCAGCTTGTTATTATCTTGTCTGATTATTAAGACTTCCAGGTTTTCCTGCAATGCCTATTATTAATAGCTATAAAAATTTCAAATAGATAACATTAGGTCTTCTGAATCTACAAGTGTCCAGGAGAGAAATCTTTAGAAACAGTGAATATGCAAAGACCTCTCAGTAATATATTCATAAATATGTTCCTGAAGTGAAAAGCAGAAATAAAATACAAGGGTCATCTGTATTGAATCAGATGGGGTTTTTTTCCTCTTCATAATATTCACAGTAGAAAGAATTGAAGAAAGAAACCTATCAGGTATTTCACGTACGTTACCTGTACGGATGAATAATTTTCTTGCAGAACTAATTATAGGAAAACCTGAAGAAAACCCAATGACTTCCACTGACCTGATTCAATCTGAGTTTCAGTAATAGTCTGAGATTACTTTACTGGATGACAAAATCCTTCTGACAGCTGAAGAAGACTTCGAAGTAGAGAACTATGGGTTTTCACAAAGCCAGAGTTCACCACACGTGACAGGTATGAAACATGTCCTCTAACTGAATGTAAAAATCCATGGCAGGAGATGGCTAATAGTGAAGAAATTAATTTCAGGAAATTCATTCAGGAAATTAATTTTTCATGTTGAGTGTAATCTACTGCCTGCTGAAGAAATTCAGTAAGGGTGGTAAGCCTTTAAAACTTGGAGAGGCAGGTGGTTACAGTGAGGTGAAGTTCAGTGCACTCCAAGGCCATGGGTGCTGCTCTTCTGAGATCCAGCCATTTCTCCTCAGTGACCAGACCCTGGGCCAGGAGTCCCTTTTATGGAGAGGCAATGACAAACACAGCCAGTCACAGGGGCTTCCCCAGAGAAATGGCCAGGCACTCCACAACATGCCAAGGGTGTGTGAGGGCATGTGAGGGTGGCACAGCAATGGAACAGGCTGCCCAGGGAGCTTGTGGAATCTTCCTCTCCAGAGACACTTAAAACCCATCTGGACACATTCCTATGTCCCCTGCTCTAGGTGATCCTGCCTTGGCAAGGGGGTTGGACTGGGGGATCTGCAGAGGTCCCTTCCAACCCTACCTTTTTTGTGACTCTATTAGAGTCATCTGTGCTCTCTGCTGCTCTACCCTGCTGGGAACAGTGCCAGGAAGTGCTTGAGTGAGCAGCTGATTTAATCTGAAATGCTTTAGTCAGGGCTTTATGGAAGCATTTGGGTTAAGAGGAGCCTATTTTACTCCACTGAGCTAAACAAAGCCAGAGACACGCAACACGGAGATACAAAGCAGCTGGTGATGTGCACCATGTTGAGAACTGCATGTTGCAAGAGTGGTTTAGGTCATATAAGGAATTGCTAGCAAAAGATATCAGCAAAAGCAGAGTTAACATAAAAAGGAAACAAGAATCTGACATCAATCGGTACAAAACCGAACTCAACCCAAAAATTATCTGTGCAGAGACTGAGGGAAAGGGGAAGGGCTAGAATAGGAAAGTGGGAGTATTCAAAGGGTTAAAGGAGACCTTCCCACACAGCAACAAGATTCAAAGTGGTTTCCCTTGCCAAACTTCACCTCAGACTCGACTACAGAGGCTGCAAAATGTACCTACATGAATGGAGTGGAGTGGAATGGAATCCCAAGATCCAGCCCAGCCCAGCTCAGCTCTCCCAGAGACTGAGCTGGGCCAGCCAAGGTACAGGGGATTCTGGGATGGTCAGGACCAGCACCAGTGTGTCTAGGCTGGAGGCCTCATTACTAACCTTGGCTACAAGCCATGGGGGTCAGTTTCAGCCCTGGCTCCTGAGCGTTTCCTTGCAATGTAAGGGAAACTGCACTCAGGAAACAGACCCACTGAGGCTCTGCCTGGAGGATGAGGATATTTTGAGGGGTGATAATGTGCCCTGGCCTTGGGGGAACTGTGTCTGGGCTCTGCAATACGGAGAGCTCAGGTGAGGCGTATAGGGCTCCCATGGGCAAGGTGGGATGTGAGCCCAGTGAGCTGCAGGGAGAGTTGCCATCCCTTGTACCTGGGGTCCCAGCTGTTGTAGCCCTGCAGAGACCAAATGTACAGAGAGGCAGAGGAACATGAATGTTGGTGCCATGGTACACGTTACATGGTACGCATCACAGAGTTTCTCAGCTGGAAGGGACCTGGAACGATCATCAAGTCTGACTCTTTCAGGGAGCAGTCCGTAGATGGATCGAAGCTGTATAATGCCAAGGGCTCTGCCCTTCTGAGGGGGTGGGCACAGCTGGACAGCTGGGAGGGCAGGTGTGGCCATGTGGGCACAGTCCCGGGGCCTGCAGGCAGTGGCCAGTGGAGTTCAGAGTGGCCAGTATCCCCCACAGCATCTATTAAACCTGCTGGTGTCCAGAAGGTTCTGGAAGGCTCTCCATAGTTTTGGCAGCTGCCACAGGAGTTGCTGCTGGCAGTCAAAGGCTGTGCTTGCAGCCCAGCACCTCTGCATTGCTTCTTAAGATAACTAAGCCTCACCCCCTTGTTCTGTCCCCCCAGCTCACACTGGCTGTGTTGGGAGGCTGAGGTTTGACCCTAAACCATCTCCTAAACCTGAGGAGATGTTGTGGTCCAGTGAGTCCCGCTGTGCGGTAGAAGCTGTGAAGGAAGTGGGGGGTGTTACACAGCAGGGCCTGGGGCCGGCAGGGAACCCACTGAGAATGCCTTGCTGGCTCAGAAGGGCTCCATGCCTCCCACAGTTGGAGGCTGGGGGCTATCCAGAGAGATGCCACAGTGTGCATGGCCTCTTCTCAAATTATTGTTGGGCCTCGCTTACCCACTGCACAGGTCCCTGAGTCCCAGGAGGCTGGGGGTACACAGGTGGTTGGGAGGGGGGCTGTCCAGAGAAAACTAAAGGAACATTCCATACCATATGGCATTATGCCCAGCACATAAAGCTGGGCAAAGAAGGAAAAAGGGAATGCCATGTTCCATTTTAAACTCCCAAGTCACAGTTGCACTTGTTGGAGCCATGCTTTGCTGGAGATGATTGAACACCTATTTGCCCATGGGAAGTGGTGAATGAATTCCTTGTTGTTTGCTTGTGCACATGACTTTTGCTTTAGTTGTTAAACTGTTTGTTTCGAGTCATGAGATTATTTCTTTTTTTTCCAGTTCTGTCCACAGCTCCACTAGTGGGGAGGTGAGTGAATGGCTGTGTGAAGCTTCATTGCCAGCTTGGTTTTAACCATTACAAGTTTCTACAGAAATATGGAATATAAAAGGACCCATCATAGACAAATGTTTTATTGTTCTTCTTTCAATTTATTACACAAACAATTCCAGGAAAAATAAATTCATAATTGGAAAATTAAGATGACACTTTCATATGGTAGAGCAAAAATATATTTTATGTGATTTAGTGTTGGTGATTACAAGCCTACAGATTGGGGAAGATCATGCATTTAGCAAATTTAATCAAATCACTAGAACTTTAGGGAATAAATTAGCACATCAAGAGTATTACACACTCTTACAAAGAAAAAGGTGCAAGCAATCACCTAAATAGGTGTTTGCACTGCAGCGGGAAGGACCCTTCAAAAAAGAAACCTCTTATTTTCTGTCATGTCAGGCTTTGCTGGTGATCACAATTTATTAGATGAATAATAGGTTGCATAATTATGGTCAAATAGAGCTCATATCTGTCCTATTAAATGCAACCTCATCTTGGCATAGATAAGAAAGGTCATTAAAAAGGTGCTTCTGGCCTTTTTTCCAAATATCTCTTATAAACTTAAATGTGAGACAATATGATATTATCTACATCAAACATTTTTTTGAGTAGGAATAAAAGCTGTTGCTTTTCCTTACACCTGAAAGTCCTTAGCATATTAAACTGGAAAAACACTTCCAATGTGAGACTATGTCTCTCATTCTTTGGCCTAAATAACCTTTTTAATGATGCCATAATAAGGGAGCCTACTTCAGCAAGGTGGGCTGACACACCATGACTTCAGAGTAAATTTTACTCTCAGTCTTAAAAATTGTCCTTTGAAATATGAGATTTAAGATAAGACATAGCATACCAAATTAAGTGAGACTGATAAAATCAGACTTAGTAAAATTACTATCTGCATAATGAAAGTATTTATGCTCAAGAAAACAACAAAGTCCTTTGAAGACTATTACAAGGAGAATCTGCCAGTTTAAATTTAACTAAAGGGCAGAAAATTACCATCTGGATACCTCCATTTTCTCCTGTATTGCACGGTAGTGATTTAACTCTGAATTATTTTTTTATTTTTTATCAGTTTGCCTTGCATGTAAAATGATTAGCAGCATTCCATTTTGCAAGTAACTTGGTCCACATATAATGTATTTATTCTCAATGTAGATGCTAGATGCAGTGTAAAGCAGCAAATTGGACAAGTTAAAGCAATCTTACGGAACACAGCATACATTCTAAACAAGAAGTCATGCTGCAGGCAGTCACAGAAGTGGAAAACTAGGATATAGGGGAATTTTAATTTTTAAAAAAAGATGTCTGGATCATTCAGATTCTATAAAATTAGTTACAAATAAGCAACCTTTTTTTGGATTCCAAGTCTAGATTTCAGGTCTCTAAGTCACACCTGAAAATTTTTACAAGGTTCTTCAGTCCTGTTGGTGATGCAGATATAAAGGTGAAAGTGAGAAAACATTTCAAACCAATGAAAACCAGATAATTTTTACTGGCTGGTCTATTATCCCACAAGGCAAGCTTTGGAATTTCAAAATTTTCAGATCTCTCATTAGTTTCTTTGTAAGAATTTTGTATTTGTCTGGTCATCATTACCTCTGAGAATGAGTGCTTGTTAAATGCAACTAGCTGTGCTTGTTTCTCTCAGTGATCAAAGACATTTGTCCTTTGAGTCAAACCACTCAGCTTCAGGAATTCTGTCTCTCTGTGTGCTGTTTCTGGTTGTAATACATTCAATTTTCATCACAGAAGTCACTATGATGCTGTAATGTGTATTTGTAATGAGCGTGGTGTTGATAGCACACCAGTATTTTAGCTTTTGCTGAGCAGTGCTTACGTGGCATTAAGGCCAGGATAACTGACCCCAACTGAGCAACAGGATATTCCATACCATATGGCATCGTGCTCAGCATATAAAGCTGGGAGAAGGACAAAGAAGAGGAGGGATGTGTGGAGGAATGGCATTTGTCTTCCCAAGTCACCATTATGCCTGATGGAGCCCTGCTCACCTGGGAATAGCTGAACACCTGCCTGCCAATGGATGTGGTGAATGAATTTCTTGTTTTGTTTTGTTTGTGTGCAAGACTTTTACTTTAGTTTTTAAGCTGTCTTTATCTTGACCCATGAGTTTTCTCACTTTTACCTTACTGATTTTCTCCACACCCCACTGCGGAGGCGTGAGCAAGGGGCTCTATGGGACCAGGCTGCTTCCTGGGGTTAAGCCATAAAATTATCCTTTTTCAATTTTTACCTGGTAAGACTGGCTGGCCAGTCATCTTTCCCTGTTTTCATCTTCTAGGGAATTAAAGTGGATTAATCAGGTATAGTCATATACCAAGAGAGCCTATCAGTACCTACTATTAGCCCCCAAAGCAACCTGAAACACAGTGTTTATGATGTGGTGCATTTCACATTTTTCAGTATAAAATGAATGCTGGGGACATTCCACTTCTTTAAAATGTTCAAATTAGCTGCTTTTTCTGCCCAGAATGTAATCTTAACACAGAACATTATAAGCAAGATGTGCATTGCTCATAATTTTTGTAAATATTTTTCTTAAGCAAATGCACTTGGGGTCTGTAACAAAAATGAGTAGACATACACAAATATTTTTGGGAATTAAATAAATTCAGTTAGCTCTACTGTTATTTATGGCAGTCCTACTTTTCATTCTCTGCAAGCATTCAAACATTTAATCACAAATTTAATAAAAGAACTCTCTCAAGTCTCATGCTGCTAGAATGTGTCAGAGCCATGCAATGCCCATAATGCCCACATGCTGATCAGTTCTTCTTTTTCTGAAGTGTCCATATTAAATAAAACTATTTGGCACATTTCAAAATACATTTTCAAATGTTCATAGGTGTCCTGCGGCACCAAGGAAAATATTATACTGCACTTGCTGAGCTGCTAAGTTGCCATTGAATCTCATTTTATTGTTCCAACAGCTAGTGTTTTAAAAAGCCACAAACTTTAAAATTACTAGATATACAACTGAAAGACATAATTGTTTGATCTTGTGTGTGTATCTAGACACTGTCAAAGAATATTTCTCAATAATTAAATCTGATTTGTACAGATACGAGCAAGGACAGATTTTTTTTGTGCTATTGTTGTTAACATTACTTCGACTTCATTAACAACTCATAAGATGTTAGTCGAAAAATTAAAGGAAAATAATGTTATTTCATTTTTAGTTTGTGTGCTGGTTTGAAAGCAAAACCAGTGAGACTCCAAGTCAGAAATACAATTTAATAGGAAAAAGTAAAATATATGCAAGTAATACAAAGAAAACAAAAACCACTGACAGAGTCAGTATACAACCTGATACCCTGCTAGTTAGGGTCGTGGCAGCAGTCCAGATGAGGTGGTCTTGCTGAAGTAGTGATCCTGTAGACAGGTCTGGTAGCTCTTGTCCTCTGGAAACCAGTGGGTCAGGGCTACCTGTTCTGTCCCAGTTCCCACATTATATCCAGGTGGGAATGCTTGGCTCCTCCCCCTGGGTGGAGCATCTCACAATGGGATTATGTAATTCTATGAGTCATGTGGTGGATCCTCACAATGGGCTGATGTCATTGTATGAGTCATGGGGTGGGTCCTCACAATGGCCCATTAAACACAAAGGGCTCCCGGAGGGAGTTATCTATGACTCATAGGGAAAGGTGTTAATGGCCCATTAACAGGAGATAGTCCAGGGGAGGAGGCAAAGAAAAACATTGCCCCTCCTTTGTTTCAACAGTTAATGAAGATGGAGATAGAATACAGACCCTCTGGCACATTTTACATTGTAACCTAAGACAGTTTGTGTTCTACATATTAATTTTTTTTCTGCTTCTAAAGGTAAAAAATATCAAAACTACATCTACAACATGAGATATTTTAGTCAATGCTTGCTAAGGCCATATGGAAATCTAAAATCTTGATTTCTTTCTTTTTGATGTGAAAATTTTTTTTGCAAATATGGCTCTATAGGTAATGCAAGTGAGAGTAAAGAAATGTTTCTTTCCAATTTTCTAACACTTTAAAACAAGTTCAAGCGTTCAGAATCCATACTGTAGTAATTTTATATACACATATATCATAGAATATTCTGAGTTGGAAGGAACTCACAAGGCTCATTGAGTCCAGCTCATGGCCCTACACAGGACAGCCCCAGGAATCCTACCCGGTGCCTGAGACCATTGTCCAGCTCCTTCTTGAACTCTTTCAGGCTTGGTGCTGTGACCACTTCCCTGGGGTGCCTGTTTGAGTGTCCAGTTATCCTCTGGGTGAAGAACTATTTCCCTAATATCTGACCTAAATATCCCCTGACACAGCTTCAGGCCTATCCCTGGGTCCTGTCACTGGTCACCAGAGAGAAGAGATCAGTGCCTACCCATCCTTGTCTCCTCACAAGGAATTTGCAGACTCCAGTGAGGTCTCCTCTCAGTCTCTTCTCCCGGCTGAAAAAGCCAAGGGACTGCAGGTGCTCCTCATATGGCTTCCCCTCAGGGCCCTTCACTATCTTTTTTATCCTTCTTTGGATGCTTTCTGGCAGCTCACTGTGTTTCTTATACTGTGGTGCCCAAAACTGAAGACACAACTTGACGTGGCACCACACCAATGCAGAGCAAAGTGGGAAAATCTCTTCCCTCATCACACACACACACACTCAGAGACATATTTACGGAAAGAAAATAAGCAGAATCAGGCCCTTCTACCATATTTAAGTTGGTGGTTTTGCCCTGGTGTATTTCCAGCTTAAATTGCCATCAAATCCCTGTAATCACTCTAGATGTATGGTAGTGAAGAATCAGATCTCATCTTTTTCATTCAAATCCTGACTTAATTTTATCTGAAACTGACATTTGCTCTAATAATCATATCCTCGTCTTTGTACAAAATTAAGATATTTCAAAAGCTCAGCATAACTGCAGTTTCTGCAGAAATCTGGATATATGCCAGTGTTAAGTGGTATTGAATCAGCAAAAATGTCTGAAGAATTGTGAACAAATTTGTCAAGCGATAACAGTCGTAATCCTAGCTTAAATTTAGGGTCACAGCTGCTCTGTATTACCAGCAGACTAGAAGGTGAAAGAAAGCCAAGACACATATGTCCTTTTGTCAAGCAATAAGTACTTGAAACCAGAATGATGTCTCACTTGCATATGTGTTTTATGCGTATGCACTTTTAAGAATATAAAGAGGTATTTTCTAATTTTGCCTTATCCCTTCCTTGTCTTTTTGTTAGATATCAGTCCTCATAACTCTACTCTGGAAAGAAACTGTTACAGGAGTGTTTTTGCCTGCTGGCAATGGATTTGTGATGCTCCTAGTGGTGTTAATTATTTTTTATGAATACAGAAACATAGAGCTGTGAGATGAGGTAGATGAACTCAGTAGAATGAAGAATAGAGTAGGATAGTCAATGAAAGGCTGTACTGGCAAAGATCCCTGGTCATCTATCTGCATAATTAAAAATATCCCACCTATTTAATTGTAGTCAGCCCAGTATTCCATCACTATGTAGAGGTGCCCTTCTAAGCATACTGAGAGTTATACAAGTCTTAGACACTGCTGAACAAAGGGGCCCCTAGCTCATCATTAAGTCCTATTGAGAACAACAAATCAGATATTCCTACAAATTTCTTCTTTTCAGTGGATCCTCCCATCATGCTTAGAACATATTGGTTGTAGAGCATGGTCAGTATTTTCTACTGACTTGACTGCAGGAACCATAATAAAGTCACTTTCTGCTTGGACAAAATAGAGTATTTTACTGTTTTGCATTCCATTCTATCATGGGAAGTTGAAGTAATGAAATTCATCAACGTTACTCTAAAATATTAATAGTTATATTTACTTCTGGGTGCTATTCTTCTCATCCTAAGATGTATGTCAAAAATTTTACTTTGTAAATGTCTATTTTTTTCTTCCTTGTAAAGAGTCCAGAAAAGAAGTTTTAGTGATGATAGTAGTGTGTGTTCCAATTGTTTGAGTATGGGAATTAAGGAATTTAAAAATGCTTCATCTTGTACTGGAACACTGTATTCATGTACAAGGGATGAAAAGTGAACTCTGACTATGTAGCCTAGTGATCACTGTTATGAATAAACTTACAAGTTAGGCTCGTTCTATTAGATGTTACCATGTTAGTACTGTTAATTGTTACTGTTGTTAATCACCCCAGTTTGGTTATGTTATGGCCTTCCCTACCCCTCAATTCCTTGTTTGTATTCTTCCCTTTGTGTGCTCCTACCCCTTGATTCCTCGTCTGTATTCTCCCTTTCTGTGTCGGGTAACACTGCTGCTGTTCCCAGTATAACACCAGGAAGTAACACCAGGGACCCAGATACAAGTAGCAAAAACCAAGGCATTGTGGGTACTAGGAAGTAACACCACAGACCCAGATGCAAATAGTAAAGACCAAGTCATTGTGGGTATGATTCAGACTACCAAAACCCCTATAAAATGAGCCAACAAGAGTTTTAGTGAGACAAGAAGACCTACCTGGTTCAGTAACTGGTTCCTGGAGCTGCCCATGTGACACTCCAGGATCCATACTCACCACAACTGATTCTGCAACCAGCTGGAATTAGGATCCTGGACAACGAGACTGAGAATGAGTTCATTTTAAGGGCGTCCTGTGAGGGTGTAAGTTCTTGCTGTGCTTCTTGCAGACTAAGCTATATTGCACCTCCTTCCCTGTGGTTTTACCTGGGAGCAGCAGCAGTGTGTGCACCCTTCAAACACCCCATCCCGAGCTGATCCTTAATGAAGGCCAATCAGAAGGAGGTAGTTTTTTGGCCCAATTATTTCAATCACATCAATCTGAGAGATGAAAGTCATGTTTGTTTTTATTTCTTTTTTTCAGGGATTATGATAAAAATAACCCTTGAAGAAAAGACCTGAAGAGACGTGAAGGAATATCACTCTTTCTCTTGGCTATATTGTATTAGAGACACAAAGCATTTTAAGGGGCCATTTCTGTATTTTTATTATGAGATAGTCTTGGATTTTGAAAGTGTTTGCACTCTTCCATAAAAGTTTACAGCTGACCATCATTGTATAAATAAGGACCTATTTTTAAAAGCTACTTCTTTGGTGTCTAAGTAAAGGATAGATCATCTGCATTCTCCTGAGATACTTCAGCAGTTCTTAAATTTTTTGGAAACCTGTTCTTCAGTTATTAAAAATTAGTGCCCTGATTGCTACAGCTGTTTCTTGTAGTAAAGAAATTATTGATTAAATATACAGATTTGCATTTCTTATGCAGTTTTACACAAAACTCATCCTATTTTCATGATTCTACAATTGATTCCTTTGCTATTATAGATGAAGGATCTATTAAAGATAAAAGTGCAGAGAAACAGGTGGTTCACATTTGGTCATGATAGCTTTTTCTGATGGTTCTCTGTATACCTAATTGGAGACTATGAGCAACCAGGTATTTTTGAGTAAAGATTTCATGAATGTGAAAAAGCTGAATTAGCTCTTTATTTTTTTTTTTCCTACAATGCCATAGTTTAAAGATTTTTGTTTTGTTTTGTTTATACCATAATAATTATTTCCTATCTAACTATAAAAAAGTAGTGATTTGTAATACAATATTGGCAAAGGTATGAACCATGTAAACTTCATAACTTGTTAGTATTCCTTTTATAATAGGCACCTGGTTGACTTATGCCATTAGCTATCTCCTTGCGTTAAAAGGGATGTGTGTATAAAGAAGTGAAGTCACAGTAAAATAACTTTTTCTTTTGCCTCTCAGGGTTAATGTATATCTTTATATTAAATCTCATCTGCTTTCATTGCTTCAGTTTTCCGTCTAATTTCCTTTCTACAAACTCCACCCACCCCAGATGCTAAAGCTTTTTGATGTCTTCTATGCTTCTTGCATCAGCTACTGATCATCTGATGAGGCTGATGAGAATGATCCTAGACTATTCTCACAAAGAGAAGAATGTGTCGCGTTCCAGTGTGGGGAAAAGCAATTTTAATAATTGATGGTCTGGAATGGAATTAAGCCAAAAGAGCCAAATGTTGTATCTGAGAACCATACTAGTAAAGAAAAGACAAAATAAAAAGGAGTTACCCTACTAAAGAGGGGTAGAGAATACAGAGCAAAAGGAAGAGAAATGGGAGAGAGAGAGGGAGAGAGGAGACAGAGGGAAAAGTTGTTACCACCAGAGGTCGGGAAGTGCCATCAATGTCCCGAGGCAGGGCTGAGCACGCTGCCTGCCTGTAGAGGGCTCCCGTAGTGAGTGAGAAGTAAACAGACACGAGGTGAGGGGTACTCAGGCAGGAGGCCTGGTCAGGGTCATGGTGAGGATCACAGTGGTGGGCAGGCTCGGAGGCAGTCAGGGTTGTAAGCAGGTAGCTCAGGCAGGGACACAGAGACAGAGCAGGCAAGGTGCTGGTCAGAGACACAGGGAGGCAAGAGAGATGTGACGCCAAGCAAGGGCCAACGAAGGCAGGAGAGCCAAGAGGCACGACTCCAAAAGCAAGCTGAAAAAGTCCCCAAAGAGTTAAAAGGCAAAGAAAGAGAACAGCCCTCAAACAGCCCCCAAGGCTTATGACGCAGTCACTTTTTCTGTCCCTGGCCCCTCCCCAAGTCTGCCTGCTGACAGGAAACCACTGGCCCAGTCCCATGTCACAGTGCAGTCCATTGGTACAGAGCTTTTGCTATCTGGCTGAAGAGTGTCTCTGAAGGGTACAGTGTCTTTAGTGTGCCCCTGCTGACTGCGTGTCCCATGCGAGATATGAACTGGTGGCCAGGCAAAGCCTCCTCAGAGACAAGGCTTTCTTCCATCTTCTCCTGGCTGCCTCCTGGATACGGCACATATGCAGCCCCTTCCCCATGTACCTCAGACAGCCACTGTTGAGGCATAACAAAACTCATTGGCTCCTCACAGAAGGGGAGAAAGGAGGCTGTACATGGCTGTGTCACTGCAAAGAGAGAAGACTGAGAAAACAGCATTTTTTTCTGCCATCAGAAATAAAATATACTTCTCGTCAAATAATAACACTGGGTTTGTTTTCGTTTGTTTTTAATCTTTTACTGAAAAGAACTTAGAAAAAGTTTCCAGGACAAAATATGTCTATTACTCACTCATCTAACAAGCCAGACAGCCAAACCCAGCACTCTGTCTGAGGTCTGTAGCATTTCCTATGATCTCCATCTTCCTAAGCAATTGCTTCTGACATGCAAAATATTCAAGGGAAGTAAATAAACAAATTATCTCTCTACTATCTTTCATATATATAATTTTTTAATTTTTTAAATAAACAGATAATAATAAGAATGAGTTCTCTTTCTCAAATTTTCTGTTTTAAGCCTGGTCCTCTGAAGAAAGAAGACTTATGAGTTATCATTTTTGTCTGTCTAAATCCACCTACCCCTATAACTTTCCAGCTGAGTTATGCCAAACATGAGGGAAATGTTAGGGTATCAAAAACAAGTTTCATAAAAATCAGTGATCATAAGAATAATCCAAATTTTAGTGTCTCCTTTGAACAGCTGGCCCAACTGGACAGCCAGCATATGACTACTGAAACAACCCCAGTATACATATAGACAGTCCAGAGCTCAGGTTGGGCACATGGGTAAACCCACAAATTATGCAGGTGATATCATGAATGAAAATGAATTGGGAAAAAAATGACACATTTTTTGAAGTGATTTTGCTAATTTTGGCACACATGTCTATTTTATTTAAATGCTTATTTAGATTCTTCACTCTAAGTTTTACTTGATTTTTTTGCTTAAACCAGGGAAAATGAGAAAGCTCTTTGTGGCTTCTGTTTCCATACTTCCAGACTCTGAAAGAAACTGATGATGAACAGCTGTGATTTGTGCCAAAGGCAGAAGGTCTTCAGGCTCTGTCTAGACATTCTTTCTCATGCTTGCATAATCTATTACAGTGTCCTCCTTTGCAGATTGGCATCTATTATATATTAGGGCACCTGCTATTTGAACATCCAAGTAGGTTTTCTTTGTATGGAAACCATACAAAGTGGGTTTTCTTTGTAAGGAAGAAAGAGCGGGTGTGTGCTTTATTTAGAGTTACGTTGCTCTGATATAGGATTAGTATGGAGCAAAAGCAGCTCTGGAACTTGAAAACTGCAGTCTTAAGTATGTATCTAAATATAGAAATTAAATAGATATACTAATTAAATATTTGTCTTTTTATAGTAAGGAGGGTTCAAAAAATTTGTATGTCATTTACCGGACAGAGCACTTTAAAAAGCCCTTTATTTCATGTCTTTCATTACGTAAGTTATCTCACTAAAAGTTAATCACATGGAACAAAACCATGGCAATGATCAGAGATGCAGTGGCAGGTGAAGGAAACCTGGCAACATTGTCAGTGAAAGAGTATACTGGCTTAGCTACTTCTTTGACTACTAAAGGACAGTTATTAGATTATCTTCCCAGGTGGGAAGCTCACCAAAATGAGTCAGCAAAATAAATTCCCCAGAAAACCATGCAGAGTAAAAAGGGTTATTATCTAAAGGAAAATACTGTTAGAAGAGGGGAAAGGGGCCCAAAGTCACACATTTTATGTGAGTAACCTGTTGGTCAATGCATTTCTGTGAAATCCTCTGTTTGATAACTAAAGTCTGTCCTTTCTTTTTATGACACTGTTCATTTTTTTCCGGCTGTGTCTGTCCTCTATGTTTATATGTACACAAGCCACTAGAGAAGTTCAAGTTGGAGCAGCCAATGAATAGGGTAAGGGGTCTGAGTGACTTTATCTGGAGAGGCAGACCATGGGTCTGATACCCATGGATCCAAATTCAAGGAAGTGGAGAAGACCAAGCTCTGGGACAAGCTACTGAAAAGAAGCACACTGTGCTTTTGCATGTTCTACAAGTATATTTAAACCAAATCATCTGGAAAGGTGGAACAGGAGTGGATGTGCTGTTCATGTTTATGCCACCACTGTTTTTATCTGTGTGACCAGCTGTATTTGTGAATCAAGAATATGTGCTCAGGCTCATTATTGGCTGAACCTGGAGACATGAAGCCAAAGCAACCTCCTATCCATCTGGCAGGAACAAGAGGACATCTGAAAGTGAAAGAGCTGATGCTATATGTGCCAGGGAGCAGCAAAAAAGTTACTCTGCAAGGCAAAGCAAGTCAGAAGCTGAGGGTGACAGCAAAAAAGGCAGAACATTGACCAAAATGGCAACTGAGTAATAAGAGCAGATCTAGTGCTGGAAGCCGGGTTCAGCCAACAGTCTGGTGACAGCCATACAAAGCTGTACATGGCTGCTCACAGCTTGGGCAGGAGCACTCTCTGCCAGGTAACAAAGTATCTGGATGGCTGGGCCCAAAAAGTGGGGTGATAAAAGATGCTATGCACAGAAGAAGGTCGGTCACTACTGGGATTCCCCTAGGCTGAGTTTTGGGGCCAGTTCTCTTTAATCTCTTTATCAATTATCTGGATTCCATCTGGAAGGGGATGGAATATACCCTCAGTCACTTCACCCAGATTGTGTGGGAGTGTTGATCTGCTGGAGGGTAGGAAGGCTCTGAAGGGACAGACCTGGACAGGCTGAATCAATGGACTGAGGTTCAACAAGACCAAGGGCTGGTTTCTGCCCTTGGGTCCCAGCAACCCCATGCAATGCTACAGGCTTGAGGAAAAGCAGCTGGAAAGCTCCCTGGCAGAAAAGGACTTGTGGGTGTCAGTCAACAGCTGACTGAACATGAGCCAGTGTCTGCCCAGGTGGTCAAGTAAGCCAGTGGCATCCTGGCCTGTATCAGCAATAGTGTGGCCAGCAGCACCAGGGCAGTGATTATCCCTTTGTACTCAACACCGGTGAGGCTGCATCTCAAGTCCCATGCTCAGTTTTGGGCCCCTCACTACAAAAAGAAATTGAGGTGCTAGAGCTTGTCCAAAGAAAGGTGACAAAGCTGCTGAAGTGTCTGGAGCACAGGTTTCATGAGAAGCAGCTGAGGGAACTGGGGATGTTTAATCTGGAGGAAAGTAGGTTTAGGGGGGACCTTATCACTCTTTACAAGTACCTGAAAGGAGATTGCAGTGAGGTTATAAAGATATCCAGGTCTCTTTCATGTATTTGATGAAGTAAGTTTCATTTTAATAATTAAATACTAAATATAACTTTTCACCACCTTATTCCCCATTGAATATTCTTAGTAATTTTCAACTAACATCTGTTAAATTATCCCCAAAGTGCTCTATTTGTATCAACAGAAGCAATTGTCCTGACAAAAAACATATTTTCTCCCATCAAGCACAAGGAAACATAATACACATAAGACACAAGTAAAAGATCTCAGAGCCAACCAATTTTTCGTTACCTATAGCACATGAGAAAAGACCCATAAAAGTAAAATGTGCAGAAAAATGAGATGTATTCCATGCCTTTCTCTGTCCTAAGGCAGTATACAATTCCAGATGACAATCGACGTAGCAGTCAGTAATTCATTGCCCAGTTAGGTATTACATAATCATGAAAATGAGGTCTCATAAAATTTATGAAAGAAAGAACAGTGTCTCAGAAGGAATCACTACATCTAAAGCTCTACCAATTTCTGTTGGCCATACCTACTGTTATATTGCATTCCTGCTTTTTTCTCATAGAATCAGAGAATGAGGTCATTTTGGAAGAGATCAGTGTTGGTCTTCTTGGATACAAGGACATATTGCTGGCTCATAGACAGCTTGCTCTTTGCCAGCACACCCACTTTTTTCTCCACAGAGCTGCTTTCCAGCAGGTCAGGCTGTGCTGGTGGGTTACTCTTCTCCAGGTACAGGATGCTGCATTTGCCTTTATTGAATTTCAAACAGTTCTTCTCTGGCCATCTCTTCATCCTGTTGAAGTCTTTCTGAAGGGCTGAACAGCCCTCTGGGGTATCAGCTACTCTTCCCAACTTTGTGTCATTAGGGAACTTGCTAACATATTCTGCCTCTTCTTCCAAGTCATTGATGGATAAGTTGAACATTACTGGGCTCAGTATTGATCATCAAGAGACACCACTGGGAACAGGTCTCCAACTGGATCCTGTGCCACTGATTAGGATGTTCTGGAGTCTGCTTTTCAGCCCGTTCTCAATCCACACCACTGTCCACTCATCTAACCCACATTTCTAAAGCTTGACTATGAGGATGCTGAAGGAGCAGAACTGATTTCTGAAAAGCTGATTTCCATGTTCAGTGAAACTCATGGTTGTTAAAATGACAGGGTTCAAATTGTCGAACAAATCGTTATTATCAAGGAACCATGAGCCTCCTTTAAAAAAATGGAAACAGGTGTTGTAGGAGATGAATCAAAACTGTGTTTCTGCTCAAATATCCCACTGAAGATGTCAGTCATTCTTTCCTGGGTGTAAGAAAAATAGAGACATTGAGCAAATTAAAATATCAGAAACAAGATGCCTAAAGCAGATATTTTTATCAAGTTAGGAGTCACTTTTAAGCTACATTTTCACCATCCCTTTCAAGTAGAGATTTCCATTTATATTTATTTATGCTACTAATATTAGGTACAACTATAGACCTATTATAATTACAAATGAGTACCAGTATTGACCTGCTATTGCCAATTAAATACAATACTTGCAGTTGAGGAAACTGCTGAATAGTCGTTGGAACTCCTTGAATTACAAGGAACCACAACAAGAAAAAAGATAAGAACTGATTTGTCTGTTATTGCATTAGGGTGAGAAGATAATCCAATGCTCTACATTATATTTCTTACTTGCAAAATAGTTGAGTTTTTATTTAATGTCACCTGAAAATCATGCATTATGTATTTGTGATAAACCAAGTTGTACATCAGCGAAATACTTTGGGGATAGTAGTAGCTTTTTGTATGGAAACGCTCATCTGAAAGCTGTGTGTCATTCCTCATAAGCAATAGTGTGGTTTTATGTTCAAGATGGGAATTTCAAAACAACATCTGAAGGTGCCTGAAATGAATGTTATAGGGGAATTTAAATTATTTGCCATCTTTAAATCATTATGTATGAAAAAGAAGAGTAAGTAACTAACAAATCAATAACAAAACAAGTGATAAATTTGGTGTGGAGTACAAGACTCATCAAACTCAAATTTATAAAGGAGTATCTTGAGCTATAAATATTAAACTCAAATAACCAGAACCAACAATATCAGAAAAGTGATTATGACTGACAGTGTGATCAGAAACACTGCAGATCTCATTTGAGATAATACTTTGCATGTGCTATATGTGTTACAAGTCTGTTGCACGTTTCAAATTTGAATGTTCTATGTGAAATAGCATATTTCAAGGCTATTTTTGTGCTACTCATTTTCTGTCAATATCACATATTACTATATTCAGAGTTGAATTTTCTGGCATTTATTTTGCTCTTTACATCTATTCACATTTCATAAACAGAAAGGCATGCAATTTTAACAACTTGTCCCAGAGGCAAGAGCATAAAGAAGGTCATAAGGAAAACAAAGCGTTATCCTAAATGAAAATGAAGACAGGGAATTAAGAGGTTCTAACATCTTACAGCTTAGTGCGTAACAGAGCATGGCAGAAGAAGAAGATGTTCACCTATGGGTTTAAGAAGGGAAGAATTACTTTCTTTCATAAGGGATTATTTATTTCAGTCTCACAGCTTCTGTGATGCATTGAATACTTGACATTGTTACAGAAAATCAATGGAATTCAATCTGAGAAAGCTGTGTTGCATGCATTCAAACCTGATGGTTGCATAAATCAGTATTTCTGTTAAAAAAAATCCTTGGGTCAAAAGAAAACCACATTCATTTGTATATCTTTTCACTTCTCTTTTAATGACAAGTGTGATTGATATTTTATTTTTCTTCAGATGGACTTCAATTACCAGTTGGCATTCAACAGCCCTGTTAAGTCAAGCAATGAATGATATCTCTTTATAAAAATCTGATTAGGAAACCTGCCTTCACTTATTGAGTTTTTTCACAAAGGGACACTGAGGTGAAAGATATTTATGGTGATAGAAAAAGCAACATAACCTTTTCTCATTCAGAGTAACTAAAGAACTTACATAGCACAGCTGCAGTATTTCTATTTGCTCTAAGTAATTACAATGTCATAAAATAATAGTTTTTCAGATATTAGCAATATTCATTAAAATAATTCTTAAACCAGTGTACTTGATTTGTTAGACGTTTACAACACAACTAATGTTAAAAGGGGTAAGAGATGAAGAAAACTAACCTAATTTCAATACAGTATACATAAGAATTGGGCCAGATGTTCAGGAAGTGAAAGTCATACATGGCATTCACAAAAGTAATATAGTAATATGTTTTATAATATATAAAACCCACTTATTTAAGGGGACATATTCTGAGTCACTAAAATAAAGTATAAAGGATTTTTTTAGACCAGATCAGACCTCCAATACATCAGATATTCAGGATTAAACCAATACACGAAAACATAGGAAAAATGACGGGACACTTAGCTTGGGAGCACTGCAATGACATGGCTGAGAATTGTTTCCCATACTGCAGCGATCATTTACCACCTGTCACAGAAGATTTGGGTAGTCTCTTGTCTCTGTTTTGATTAAAACCATAAAGATTGATTTTCAATTAATGGCCTATAAATTTAATTGACATACAGTGACATTCTGGGTAGTTTTATATTAATGAATAGCCTAAGGGAATTCTAAACCTCATAATGTTTTAAACAAATTTATTCTATGTAAGTTTTTCTGTCACTTCATCATCATTTTTTTTAGCTTTTCAAAAATATTGCAGAGTTCCAGAATGCCATCTTTAGTTCCATTTGTTATAACTTCTTGTCCTGAAAGACTATACAGGGGATGTGTCATGGTGCATGAATTTACCTGTCCTTCTGTAGGCTAATATGGCCCAGAGCAAGTTTATAGATTTGTACTTTCATTTATCTCTGCAGTGGAAGAAAACATTGTTGAATATTTTTAGTTCCTACAAGTGTCTATTCTAATTAACCATTCCCATAAGAAAAGTACATTATACACAGATGTTCTTCGGGTTTGGGGTACTTGCATTGCCTGTTGCTAGAGCAGTATGTTTCAAAAAGAGATACTTTTTTGTGTGTGTACTAAAATATGTAAACATCAATATATTTTCTTAAATCCTATATCCTAAGTTGTTGTGGTTTTGATTTTGTTGGTTTGTGGGTTGATTTTTTTTTTTTTTGTGCGTTTTTGTTGCTTTTTTGTTTTGGTTTGGTTTGGTTGGTTGGTTTGGTTTAGTTTGATTTGGTTTGGGTTTTTGTTTTTTTTGTGTGGGGAGGGGGTTGGCTTTTTTTTGTTTGGTTTGGTTGGTTGACTTTTTTTCCTCTTTATCAATTAAAGGATAATTTTACTTAATTAGAAACAGTTATGTTGCATTTTGTTTCTCTGAAACTAATGTATCTCATATTGAATTCACAACATCAGTTTTAACATTTAGATGAGAACTGTGGAAAAGGTAATGTGATGCATAGCATATATACATCAAATTTCTGGAGCATATGTTCTCAGTGTACTGAGTTGAAAATGTACAATGATTATACTGATTAATTAAATAAAAATTTATACTAATTTATACTACCCATCAGGGGTTAAAGGGCAGCATATGATTTATTTACTGGGAAACCATGCTTTAGTTTGCTGTATAAACTATTGTTTTATTTATGTATGTGAAGATTGCTGCATGTAAGTAAACTGTTTTTATAATAATATCCATGGACAATGGATTGACTTGAGAGACATGAATGAATGATTTCAAGTTGTGTTAAAGCAGTTCTAGTTGTTTGCCTTTGCAGTTTAAATTAGCAGCTCATAGTGTAATGTCAAAAGTCATTGCAGAACTAGAAGTGATCTGCTGTGAAAAAGCAGCAGTGAGTATACTCCAAAAGATGAGGAAACCGAACTGAACTTTAATCCTAGTTCATCTTCCTATTCATTCTTTAGCCTTTTTGTTGTAAGTGATATAGATGCTTAAAAAATGAATGTAATATTGAATAATTTTAATATCTTTTTATTAAAATACCTATTTTCAAATTAAGCTAGAGCCTATGCTCACCTTCATACATGTAAACTACATGAATTGCAGCTTTTTTGATGACATAATATTTTTTTTTCTCTCCAGATATATGTATCCCACTAGGAGCTTCATTTGGTTCTTCTACTTTTTATTGATTATTACAGTCTCTCAAAGTCTATATTCTTAGATATTCCACCTTTATATCTGGTGATTTTGTATATGCCTAAGACTAAAATCATTCACATATATTTTAAAAGATAGTCTCTGTAAAGTAATGTAAGGAATTCCCCTATCAGAATAGGTTATTTACTTGTACAGCATTTCCAAACCTTACCCTTAAAAATATACATTCTTTGATGTAGAGGTATACGATTCAATGATAGAATACACCATGAAAAAAGGAGGCAAATATGTGTCAATGTCTAAAACCTGAAAATTAAGAGATACTTACTTTTCAAGTCTGTGTATTCATATGGAATTTTAAATAAGGGTGAGGACTCTGGTGACACTGCTTCCCTAAGTAGACTTCCTGTTGATGTGCCCAACTTTCTTGGCTATTTAGAACATCTTTTAAACCTTCCAATTACTTAGTTCTGGAAGGTAAATTTTATAAACTTCAGAGAACTAAGAAGGAGAGGAGCTCTGAAAGTTCTTTGTCTATGGTAGCAAGCAGCTACTCTGCAAGGGCTCAAAGCTCTTTTCATTTCGCGCTAAGGACAAAATTAAGACCAAGCAGGGCCAATCTCAGCCATGTTCTCACTCTGATGGACAACTTCCTAGAGAGGGAGAAATTCTGCAGCAGCTTCTATGTCAATGCTTCCTTTCTTCAAAGCTTGTGATGCAGCCCAGCTAAAGACGCCCTATCTGAGCTGATTTTAAGTTGCACACAGAAGAGAATATACTGAGAATTTCTGTTGCAGGTTGAGGAGGAAAAAATTTAGTAATGTATTTTGAAACAAAATGCATTTTGTAGGGCAGGTTTCAAGAAACAGAAATAATTTAAAAGCCTGACTTATGGCTGGTACCCTTATTTCTACAAATGCAGATTTTCAAAAGTGTGGGTACTATTCAGTCCTTCATTTGAAGCTTTTACCCCATCCCTGCATTCCAGAAAAACTCCAAGGTTACTAATAGTCCTTGAAAAGTGCTTCTACCTGCTTGAGCTAGGTCATGCCAGCTGTCTGCTCCCTCAGGGCCAGGCTGCTGAAACAAGAACTCAGAAAGAATGCTTCCATAATCTGGGTTCAGTAAAGGACACACTAGACAGCCTGTGCACTAAGGGTTTCTAAGCATAGTTTATAAATTCACATATATTTGGTGAGGAATGTCTTACTATTATCCAGTCACTAGCAATCAGACTTAGATCAAGTTAAGTTAAGGAACATGTGTAGATTATCCCTAGAGCATTCCTTGTAAGCATATTGTAATGGATTAATATAAATTCCACAGAACTCTTGCAAAAACTAAACCAAATCAGAGTACTATTTTTTGTCCAGATTCAACATTTACATTCCAGATCTTAAAAATTAAGCTGAATGTTCCTCCCCTTTCTCTAAAAGATTTTATTCCAGGCCAATACTAACCTTTAAATTAGAATGATAGAATAATTTAGGTGTGATAGGACCCCTAGAGGTCATCTAGTTTATTCCCCTTCTCAAAGCATGGCTAACTTCAAAGTTAGATCCTTTTTTGTTCAGTTGACTCTCTGAATAACCTGTGCCCGTGCTTAAATATTTCCTGTGGAGAATTTTGCTCTGATACCTAGTAATAATTTTTTCCTTGCTTCAACTTCTGACCTTGACCTTTTGTCCTTTCACTGTGAACACCAATAAGTTCGTCTCCTTTGTGACCTCCCATTAAGTACTCAAAGACAGCAGTCTTGAAAGACATCCCTCTTTAGTTTCACCAGTTCTCTCAGTGTCTCCTGTGTGTCATATGCCTGAGACCCCTGACCCTCTGCATGAGTATTCTGGATGCTCAGGGTCTTTCTTGTACTAGTAAGCCCAGAACATGAGGCAATATGACAGACTTGGGTCACACGAGTGCCACACACAGGTTAATAATCTTTACTTTTAACCTGCAGGCTACACTGTTACTTATTAGTTGGCTAATATCTCACCAAGCTGTACTGCTGATTCATACTCAAGTTCTTGTTTACTGCCGTACACAGGACCTTTTCTAAAATGTTGCTCCCCAGTGGCTAGTGGCTAGTGTGTGAGACTGGAAAGTATTTGGTTCATTAAGCTTATTATGTCAAGGACTTTTTATAAGGTAAAGTAACCAGGAAGGAGAAAAAGCACACAGACACATAAATCTGGTAAGTAAGTAATAAACGAGAAAATAATGAAGAGCAAAATACTACAGCTGCTAATTGATGGGTTGTTACAAAACACAAGGCATGGCTTTAAGGCGAGACAATCTGAGCTCTGCAACAGGTAAGAGGGGGAAATTGTAGGACCATAAATAGTATAGATTTTGAGAGGGTACTGTGCGACTATGCAAAGCTTATTAAGGAGCATAGGTGAAAGACTGAGGTAGGGAAAAACAAGAACAAGCAGAAAAGAAAAAAGAGGAGGAGATTGAGAGAAGGAATTGAGAGAAGAATAAAAGGTGCCTTTTGTGCATAAATTGGTATATAGAGGGTTAACCTTTGCTGGGCATTGGGTGGCCACCAAGCCACTCTATCAGTCTCCAGTGGGATAGGGGGAAGAGAGTAAGATGGAAAACAGCTAGTAGGTTAAGATAAAGCAGTTTACTAAAGTAAAAAAAAATGACAAGCGAAAGTTGGCACATGCATAAGCAAAGGGAAAAGTTAATCTCCACTTCAGTGAACAGTGTTCAGACACTTCCCAGGAAGCAGGGCTTCACATGCATGGCCATTGCTCTAGAAGGCAAACTCTATAGATTAATTAATACAAACACCCTCCCGCTCCCCAATTCCTCCTCTCTCCCTAAGTTTTTTATGAGCAGACATCACATGGCTTGGAATATCCCTTTGGTTCTTTTGGGTCAGATGGCCTGGTTGTTTCCCCTCCCAGGATCTTGCCCACTCTCAGCCCTTTGATGGTGGAGGGTTGAGGAATGTTAGAGGGACAGTGCTGCTCAGCAGTAGCCAAAACACTGGTGTGGTATCAACACCCTTCCAGTTACCACGGCAGAGCACAGCACTGTGAGGGCTGCTAAGGCAAACTGAACTCGTATCTAAATCAGACCTAATACATGGTAACACTCAGTTCTGCCACATCATCCAGATTGTCAAATATAGGACTGATTCATGAGGAATACAATGTGCTGACAGATTTTGAAATGCTAACACTTAAAATCTGGAGGTCCCACTAATTTTGTTCATTCTTACCTACAGACTATCCAAACCATCTCTCATAAATTTGGCTGTAAAAATATCTTGTAATACCTGGTTAAAGTAAAAGAAAATTATATTCCCTGCTCTCACCTCATCCACAGAGACAGAAGTTTCATAACGGAAGAAAATGAGGCTGGTCAAGCAGAGTTTAACCATGATAATCCATGCCATTTGTTTCCAATCACTTTAAACCTGAACATAGCTTCCAATTCTGCAGTTCTTGGGAATCTCCTTCTTGCTTTCTGATGCTCAGCATGACTTTTGCCTTTTTGCAGAAATTAGATGTTGTCTTAGTTGTCACCACCTTCAAAATTGTGAGAGCAGCTTGCAATAGCATCGAACGGCTTTGTCAGAAGTGTTAGACATGAGAAGAATTAAATTCAAAAGTACATCAGTAATTAGATAGTTGTTAATAATATGCAGATAGATATTTTACATAAGTTCTTTTACCATGGTATGTATTACAGTGAATGCATAACACGATTTGCTGTTAAACCACCTAAACCTGAAAATGCCATAGACAGTGTGTGCCAGGTTCAATTAAAATGTCCTGATGTTGTCAGAAAACCACACCCCTGAAAATCTCAGTGAGAGGTTATCTCCTCTAAGTATGTAAAATGTACAATAATAGTATGACTGACAGCTGAGGCTGAAAATAAATACATAGGCAGAAGTGTTGATGATAAAAGGATGTTCAGGTATTGCTGAGCAGGGCTTATACAGTGACAAGGCGTTTTCGGCTTCTTACACCACTCCTCCAGTGAGGACACTGAGGGTGCATAAGAAATTGGGAAGCAACACAGCTAGGACTGCTGACCCCAGTAGGCAAAGTTTCATACCACATGACATAATATTCAGCATATGAAGCTGGGAGAAGGAGGAGAAAGTGGGGGGGGCACTTCTAAGGATGGTATTTTGTCTTCCCATGTCACCATTACAGATGATGCAGTCTTGCTTTCCTGGGGATGGATGAATGCCTGTCTGCCCATGGGAGGCAGTGGATGAATTCCTTGTTTTGCTTTACTTGTGCATGTGGCTTTTGCACTACTTATTAAAGTGTCTTTATTTCAGGACACAAATTTTCTCTTTTTTTTGCTCTCCCAATTCTCTCTCTTATGCCACCACGTGGGATTGAGAAAGCAGTTGTGTTAGGTGTTAGTCAATGGGTGGAGTTGAAGGATAATATATATATATACCAGAAGCAGGTTGGCTTTAGGCTTTAGACTGGCTGTTCAATTTGAATTCAATAGCACCCTCAGATGTATCCCACCTGGTACCACTGAGCTGTGTATATCCTGTTTGTCAAAATGGTCCCTATCTTGAACCTTTTTGTAGTTAGTAAGATTTCTGTATGAATTCTCTCATCAAGCGTAGAAGTCTGAGACCTGTTCACAGAATTTGATGGTAAACAGTTAAAGAATACATTGATAACCTCAATGAGTTTCTCCAAGTTCTTCATCAGCTGGTTGCCTGACAATTCTCTGATATTCTTTATTGCTACTATATATTTATAGAAGCGTTTCTTGTTGCCTTTCACATTGCTCACTACTTGGAAATTCAGCTGATCTTTGTCATTCTGAATTCTATCCCTGCATTACATGGCATTTTCTCTATGTTCCTCTTGGGTATCCTTTCTCTGCTTTTATCTTCCATATGTTTTCTTTTGGCATTTAATTCAGTCAGGGTGGCTTCCTGTTATGCCTACTTAATTTAATGCATATTGGACAGAGTGCTCTAGGGTTTTAATGAGGTTATCCTGAAAGATCATCCAGGTCTTTTGGGCCCCTGCAGGGCAAGATGCCACAAGGTCCAGCCTAGCAGTTCCCTGAACTAGCCAAAGCCTGCATTCACTAGAAACAATTTTTTTATGCTTCTGTTTGCTTTCCTCATCTCCCTCACTAAATTCTGTTATATCACAGGTATAGCAAAGTTAATATCAGCCTTCACATCCACCAATACTTTTTCTTATTTGTCAGGAGTAGGTGCATCAAAGTGCCTCCCTTAGCCTCTCCAACACCAGCAAAGAACTGTCTCCAGAACATTCAAAAAATCTGCATTTCTTGCAGCTTTCTGTATTATATTCCTAACACAATCAGGAAACAGAAGCTTGACATGAGTTGCTCCATGTACACATGAGATTTGATGTTCAGGAGGCGAATTTTTGATTTGCCTTTGGTGCCTGACCACAGGCCACTCACTTTATGAACATCAGATCTGGAGCACATTGTCTTCCTCCTATACTGTACTCCAAATAGCCTAAAAAAATATTAATCCCACAGGAAAAACCTTGTGAAGTTACTTTGGCACTGGTATCAAGCCATGCAACAAGAAATACAGTATAACTGGTAGACACACTGTCTGTGATGAAAATACATTAATTAAGCGATGAAAATACATTAATTAAGCAAAAAGTAATAGGAGGAGAAAGAGCAACTGTTATTTATCTTTTGATATAATGTTGTAGAAAGTGTAGAAATATTTCGAAGAAAGTAGATGGTTCTGTTGCTCAAGGCTGCCATTTTAACATGTTACCACAGGTCCCAACACTATCAGATTTCAGCATGACCGCAGACCATGTGATTCTTTGTCATATAAATATGACAAAATTCCTATGTTTATGATTAAGGATTAAATTCCACTCTTCACACCCACACAGTCAAAACCTTTTTGTGGTTAAAAGGGACATACTGTATTTATGAAGACAAAAAATTATTATTAGTCTAGTCAAAGTTTTAAAAGTCGATTTGTAACAGAACATTCAGCTCCTATTAGCAGACCATTTGCACTAAAAGCTCGTACTGTTTTTCCAAATTCAAACAGAATTGGCTCATGCATAATACTTTAAAAATTGTTACATGAGAGAGCTTACTAATATCTATACATTTTTCTCTAGTATTAAGCTCACTGTAAAATGTTCTTCTGTTGTCAGGAATCAGCAGCTTTCCTTGAGAATCAGGGTCAGTTACAGCAAGTCATCAGCACATTTATCAAGAGTATGATGTTCACAGTTAAGGGGAACTTGTTCTTCCCATCAGTCTTGGGCTTGTCAAGGTTTGCTTGAGTGTGTTTTCTTACAACATTCTACTGCTTTCCTACTGCTACACAGCTGAATTTTTAAAGTTGCATAATAGATATTCAGTCTGCTGCACAGCCTCAGACAAAAAAACAACCAAACTCCCCCCCCCGGCCCAGTTCTGAATCGGAGCAAACAGACTATTCTTCAAATGCTGCACTGTTACACACATACAAAGCTGCCTCCTATTTACTATTGTACACAAGCTTACAAGTGTTTAGTATTAAAAAAACAAAGAACCCAAGATCACTGATGAAAAAATCAACCAGTCCTTTATGCTAAATTCCATGGACTATGTACATCTTAATTGCAGTAAGAATGCATGTGAAAGAGACAAAAAGAGGGAAGGAGAGAGAAGTAACCATCATTTTTATGAGATTTATGTCTCTCTCATTCAGGTGCATATTCTGACCAATTCAGCGTCACATAAAAGGTGAATCCTATCATCACTTGATAAAAAGAATAAACTATATCTGGTTCCATGCGAGAAAAAAGAAATAGACGACAACCATCAGAAGATCATCCAAATTTCCAAGGCTCTTCCTAATTTTATTTTCATAAATGCAAACACAATATAATTCAGACATTGATACTTAATTTCATCCTACAGTGAGAAATCAGGGATCCTAGAAATATTTTTTAGGACATGAGAAAAATTTCCTGTTCTGTTCTAGTATTAATTCTTGGCATTTCTTTGTTGACCACATTAAAGAACAATTGATTTTAAAACATCTTAGTTCTCCCTCAAGCTCTTCAAAACTGTGTTTGAACTTTTTAATTCTGTAGAATTGCTTCTTATGAGATTTGCCTACAAAAGGTATTTATTTTCTACTCAAATTTTAATCAAAGTAGCACATGATTTTACTGAGCCTCAAGTTTGGTATTAACTTTTTATACATAGCAGAATACCTGTCTTGGTCTTTCCTGGGGTTTGAAGTACTTGAAGCCAACGGAGCCTGCTGAAATGAGAATCTTGAAACATAGGGGGTAAATTGTCAGGTCTACTCCAAAACCAGTGACCCTCCTCATAAAATAGACTGTGGGAGGCAGCGAAGTGAAACTAAAGACTATTTGAGACCCTCAACTGGAGTAGGGGTTGTCTCTGAAGAGTTTCATAGAAGTGTCACCTAGTAGAAGATACAGTTTTAAATTTCTTTAAGAGAAACAAGGCTGAATTTTTCAGCTCTAAAACCACTATTAAATATATTAGGACCATACCCATATACCTGTTATGGGTTTATTTATTAAATTTCGATTCTTGGTCAGGGAACTAAGAATGTCATGGTTTGACACCAGCTAAGGGCCAATGCATCCATGAAAATATATTTTTCTCAATTTCTGTTGTAAGATAGGACTAAAAAAGGAGCATAATTACTCAAATTTAAAGCATAGAGAAGAAGTTTTATTAACTAACACTAAAAAAAAAACAAAAAAAAAAAACTAGAAACCAGAAGGAAACTTTCAAAAACATCCATCCTCCCCCCACTTACTGTTCACTCTTCCACTGATCACATGAAAAGACAAAACCTAGGATTTTCAGTCAATCCACCCCTTGAACAATCATTTCCCCAATCCAACAGGAAGAGCAGGAGCCCCTCCTGCTTTTGCCATAGGTTCCCCACAAGAATACCAGTCCTCTTGTGGCCACACA